>JAHRHZ010000021.1:24996495-25016607 GCA_024137785.1 Ginglymostoma cirratum | reverse complement strand
CCATCCCCGCCTCTTCGACTTGTCTGCCTCCTCTCCACCTATCCTCTTCTCTATCCATCCTCTATCCGCCTCCCCCTCTCTCCCTATTTATTTCAGAACCCTCTTCCCCTCCTCCACTTCTGATGAAGGGTTTAGGCCCGAAACGTCAAGTTTTCCTGCTCCTATGATGCTGCTTGACCTGCTGTGTTCATCCAGCCCCATGCTTGTTATCTCGGATTCTCCAGCATCCGCAGTACCTTTTATCTCTGAAAAGTAAGGCATGCGATTTTTAATCCAATTTAAGCAAACTGCCAATTTATACCTCAACTGCTGAGTGTTTTGCAACAGCATTTTTTAAAATTCCAATTCTAACTAATGCACAGGTGCTTACTGAAGAAAAAATGCCTTGTTCAGCCTTTGTGGGCACATATATATTGTGAAAGAGACCATGCCAATTACATTAGCCAGCAAGGATGAGGAAAATGGATTCAGCAGTGGGACTGCGGCTAGTTCTGGTGAGCGAGTAAGTGCGTTGAGGAAACAAGCTCATTTGCATTTTTTGCACCACTTTGGGTGTTTTATTGACAGGTTCTGTTAGAATTGAATACGTATAGTGGTTGACCTTCTTTCTCTGCAATGTCAGATTTGAGCTTTTTTCTTTGAATCCCACACATCTGCACTTCTTTAACTGGCAATGTTTAAATGATTGTCAGTTGTTAGGATCCTTATAATTTTAACGTGACTGCTTCCATCAGAATAAAAAGGAATCCCAAGCTGTGTGGTACAGCCATTTTATTTTGCATGAAAGACCATTGGCATGTTTGATTAGGTGTTTGATTCCAATGCTGCCTCAGCGACAACTTGCTTCTATTTTGAATGAAATAATAAGAGAGCAAGAATTTCTTGGTTAACGTTATTCTAATTCCTGACTTAATGTTATCTCACATTCCACTTTTTGTGGAATATTCTCTTGCTCAAGTTTTATTCGTTACTCACACTTCATCATAACATGAGTATTTTATCTGGAATGTAAGCAATTTTTTAAAAAGTATTGATTAAAATCCTTTAAATTTTTTTGGACAAACAGAATGTGGGCTTTGAATTCATTAAGTCTGTGAGTATATCCATATCTCTTTGTTTAATTACACAAATTGACGTAGAAAATTGATTTCTGCCTGTAATGGCACTTGCATTGTGATACACTGTGTCCCTTATGAGCTCAGATTAGTGTCTGGTAATGGTTGATATTGATTTGTCTCAACTATGAAGCAAAATCCACAAGCACTGTGGAAAGAAAAAAGCTGATTATCTTAACAGAGAGTACTTTAATATTTATTTGAACACCAACAAATTCCACTTTTTTTTTAAATTTTTCAGCAGTCCTTTGTAAGAAGCCATTTTAGCAGTAATGGCGGCATGCTGAGTTTGGCCCTATTACATTAGAGATGGACAGCATTATTTTACTGTGGAAATTGCGTGCAAAGCCAACATTTGTTGTCTGTCTTTAATTGCCCTTGAGTAGATAGTGGTGAGCCACCTTCTTAACACTAAGTGAGTTGCTACTGCATTGGGCAGTTAAGAATCAACTGTGCTGCTGTGTACCTGAAGTCTATACGATAAAGTCAGCAGCTAAAGATGATAGATGGAACAGAGAGACCTAAAGGTTCAGGTGCATAATTCTTTGAAAGTTGTGTCACAGGTAGACAGAGTGCTTAAGAAAGTATTTGGCACGCTTGCCTTCATTGCTCAGACCATTGAGTTTAGGAATTGGGACATCATGTTGAGGCTGTAAAGGATGTTGCTGAAGCCAGTTTTAGAGTACTGTGTACAGTTCTAGTCACTTTGCTATTGGAAAGAAATTATTAGATTAGAAATGGTTCTCGAGTTTTTCCAGTAATTTCTGTTTGTATTAAATAGTTAGGCATAACTACAACTGTCAGGTGACGGGTATCTCATATCTGTCTCCATTGGAACCCTGTGCAGAACTGTTTCCCCTCCCAAAGACTGTGATGTCATCAGGTGGGTGAAGCTAATGCAATTTTACCATGAACACTTCCATACTCACTACCTCATACACAGAAGTCCAAAGCAATCTGGCTGTCCAGCTATATAAGTCAGTAAACTATTGTGAACAGGTATGAAAAAAATCAAAAAAGTAAATGAAATGCTGGCATGTTTATCTAGATAACTGAAAGTACAAGGGTCTAAAAGTCCTACTGCAACTGTACAGAGCCCTGGCTAGAGCACAGCTGGAGTATTGTGAGCTATTCTAGATGCCACATCTTTGGAAGAATATATTGACCTTGCAGGCGTAGCAGTATAATTTCACTGAATAATAGCTGGACTCCAAAATTTAAATTACAAGCAGAGTGTTCACAGACTAAGGTCATATCCCTTGGAATTTGGGCAGTTAAGGGGTATTTTTCTCAAAGTTTGCAGGGTATTAAGGGATACTGATAGGGGAGAGGGAAAATATTTCCAGCAGCTGTGGAACCTAGGACTAGGACTAAAACCTGGAGCCAGACTTTTTCAGGAGTAGAATTAGGAAGTGTTTCCATTCACAATGAGTGGTCGAAGTTTTGAACTTTCTCTCACAAACATCAGTTAATTTTCAATCAATTGTTCCTTTATATCTGAAATAGATTTTTTTTAATCAAAGACATTATGGGATAAGAGACAGAAGCAGGTATATCACAAATCAATTGCGGCCTTGTAGAGCTAAAAATCCACACCTTATGTTCCTCTATTTCTGTGTTAATATCATTCAAGTCCTCTCAGTTTTCACCCAATCAGAAGCAGTACTTTCAAATATTAATGAAATAAAGCTATTATTTAATGTGAACAGAAGAACAAAAGTTGTCCAAATGGTAGAAACAAGTCTTCTTTATAAATGAAATAATGTGGGTACTACATTTTGTTTGCTTTGTGTCTTGTGCGAATACACAGCGTGGCGACCGTTTTACATATACTTGTGTGTTCATCAAAATATGTTACATGTGTGGCAAGTGTAATAACCTCTAAAATGCCATGTTTTCAACTTCAAACCTTCTAAATGGATAGTATTTGAAAGAAGTAAAAGCCATCTTAAACGTATTTGAAAAGAAGTAGTGGGGTAATTGGGGGTGGCCTGGTGGCTCAGTTGTTAGCCCTGCTGTCTCACAGCTCCAGGACCCAGGTTCGATTCCAGTCTGTGTGGAGTTTGCACATTCTCCCCGTGTTTGCGTAGATATCCTCCAGGTGTTCAGGTTTCCTCCCACAGTCCAAAGATGTGCAGGTTAAGTGGGAGATAAAAGGTACTGCAGATGCTGGAGAATCCGAGATAACAAACATGGGGCTGGATGAACACAGCAGGTCAAGCAGCATCATAGGAGCAGGAAAACTTGACGTTTTGGGCCTAAACCCTTCATCAGAAATGGGGGAGGGGAAGAGGGTTCTGAAATAAATAGGGAGAGAGGGGGAGGCGGATAGAGGATGGATAGAGGAGAGGATAGGTGGAGAGGAGGCAGACAAGTTGAAGAGGTGGGGATGGAGCCAGTAAAGGTGAGTGTAGGTGGGGGGGGTAGGGAGGAGATAGGTCAGTCCAGGGAGGACGGACAGGTCAAGGAGGCGGGATGATGTTAGTAGATAGGAGATGGGGGTGTGGCTTGAGGTGAGAGGAAAAACAGGTTAGGGAGGTGGAGATGAGCTGGGCTGGTTTTGGGATGCGGTTGGGGGAGGGGAGATTTTGAAGTCCCCCATTTCTGATGAAGGGTTTAGGCCCGAAACATCAAGTTTTCCTGCTCCTATGATGCTGCTTGACCTGCTGTGTTCATCCAGCCCCATGCTTGTTATGCAGGTTAAGTGGATTGGCCATGCTAAATTACCCATAGTGCCCAGGGATGTGCAGGTTAGGTGGATTAGTCATGGGAAATGCAGGGTTACATGGGATAGGGTAAGGGGTGGGTCTGGGTGGAATGTTCTTTAGAGAGACATTGTGGCCTACTTACACACTGAAGGGATTCTATGGTTGCTTGTGAGTTGGAGAAAGGTCTGATTGATTTACCGTAAATACAATGGGCTGTATCTAAACTTCCAAAAAAGATGTCATTTCAGAGGTTAAAATACAAACATAAGAGAAGCAGAAACACATCCTGCCACATCTCAGTTTAATGGAGTCAGACAAACAGCTTGAGAGAAATGGGTTGGTTATATAAATAATATAACAAGACTGCTTGACTTCATTTTTGACAGTTGTTCTAGTTTAACTCATTTTAACTGTCTTCCCAGGTCTTGGGACACTCGGCAAGCTGGCAAGGAAAGCTAAATGCATGAGCAATATTTCAACATTGACAATACTGAGATTAGAAAATTGGAGGACTGAATTTGCTAAATACCCAGTAGTTTCTAATGATAGATATCCTTTAAAACTTTCCGCCAGCTGCTGCCCACAAGCAATCTGATTGTGGGACTGGTGGCCTCTCCAAGGCTGGAGAAACTTGCTTCACAAGGCTGCAGTCAACAAGAGCAGGTACATGTAGAAGTGGAGTGAGCAAGATCACATGCTGATTGTCAGAGGGCCAGACGGTTTGGGAAGGGAATGGGTGGAAGAGCAGGTAATCTAAAGGGAGGGGTTATTAAAATATTGTTTCAGAGAAAGGCATCAATCCAATTGCTTCAGTTTCCCCACAGATTCTACAGTTGTTACCACTGCCACAAAAATGTACATATTACAATGACAGTTGTGGTAGGAGAGAAGAAAAGCACCTAATGATGTATGTGGCAACAAACTCAGCACTGCAATTATTTAGTTATTTGGGTGTATCACATAAAACATCTTAAGGTTGATATGAAATGCACAGTGGAGTGAGTGGCATGAAGAGGCTTGCTTCCTGTGCTTATGACTACAGTCACAATTTATTTCATGTTCAGAATTATGTCCAACTAAAATAAATCTGATTAGATGGACAAATGCAGACTGACAGAGTATCTAAAGATACTTCCACACCTGTTTATCTTTAATTCTATGCAGTTTTGTGCTGGTGACTTGTAATTGCTTGTAGTGTCTATAAATCTTACTAAATGTTAAGAAATAATTTGTAAAAACTACAGTTTCATGTCTTACACAAACCTCACATGGAACAAAACACCACCTGCTATTGAATCCTGCCCAGTCACAGATTGTACACTGAGCATGCTTCCTGCCATTAATAGACCTGGTCCTTTTCAAAACCCAGCTGAGCAACATGCTGTGGCAAGACGACCACAAATACCTCTTAAATTCTTTCAAACAATTCTGTTGACAAGACCTTGCCTACTGCAATACAGCCAGGAAAGACCCAATTATCAAGTGGATACATCACAAAAAGGTCTAGGTGACTGTCTTGTTGCCAGATAAGAAACCTATTGTTCTTAATCTGAAAGCTCTATAATTTGAGCAAGCCAACTAGTCCAGTATAGAGTGTGGGACGTTATGCAGATTACCCAACTCACACCAGGACGAAGATGTCTCTCTTGATCTGCATGTAGATGCTGTAGACTGAGATTGAAATCATTCTCAAGACAGATCTGTTACTCTTTGGCCAGATCTAGTGTGAGCAGTTTCAGTCGGTTGAAGATGAACAACTACAAGAGTTGTAAAATATTATTATCCAAAGGTGGCCTAACACTATTAAGGAAGTTCCTGACAACATTTGATCATAAACTTGGTGTATCATGGCAAGTCATAGAGTCATACAGCACAGAAACAGACCTTACAGTCTAACTTGCCCATGCTGACAGGTTTCCCAAACTAAACTAGTCCCATTTGTCTACATTTGGTCCATATCCCCCTAAACCTTTTCTATTTGTGTGCCTGTCCAAATATCTTTTAAATGTATCTGAATCGACATCTATCATTTCCTCTGGCAGTTCATTCCATACACACCACCCTCGATGTGAAAACATTGCCTTTTAAATCTTACCCCTCTCACCTTAAACCCATGCTCCCTAGTTTTGAACTCATTTTTCAAGGGTAAACAAGTCCCAAGACAAAGAAAATTTTTCCAAGAAAACACTAGGGAGACATGGTATTGAACATACAAGATGACTAACATGTGAATCTGTGTTCAGACCAGGGATGAATAAGGATATCCAGTGACTTATGAGTGCAGGTGAAGCATGCCAAATGTACCAGTCCCAGCAGCAGAAGGAGCCTGTACACCCACTTGATATTCCTTCTACTCCTCAAAATCCGCAACAGATTTAATCATGGTGCATTAGAGAAATTACATCCTTGTGACAAATTACTTCTCCAAATTTCCCATTATTCAATGCCTTAGCAACACAATTAGTGCACCCATCACTGAAACAATTACAATCATTTTCCACATATTTGGTGTACTGGAGCAGATATTATCTGACAACAGACCACAGCTCACTGGCAAACCATTTAAAGACAACTGTGCTAAGTGGGAAATCACCTAGATCACATCATCACCCCACTATCCGTATAAACTGTCTCGCAGAACACATGGTTTCTGCCATCAAATCCGTACTCATCTAGTGCCTAGTCACAAAACAAGATTTTTGCATTGCATTGTTGCATTTTTGTGCAACACTGATAGTGAAGAGACTACAATCCCCAGCACAACTTATGCTTGAAAAATCATTGTAAATAGCCTTGCCTAGCAACCAATTGCCAAACCATTTCAAGATACACAGCACGTCTTCAATGACAGAGGAGAATCAAAGAGGTATCCGATCAGCAAACAGGTCTAGAACTATCACAGCTATGCACAGATGGACCGTGCGAGTTAGAAGTCCAATTACAAATAGCTGGATACCACCAAAGGTTTCTAAGGTATGAAACTAACCAGGGTCATACAGAGTCATTTTGAATGAGAGTGCAACATTGAGCCAGCTTCTGTTCCTTTGCACCAATCATGCATGAAGACAGTGAGGGAAGAAATTCCAGCAATGATCATTGTGCAATGGTTGCTGTTACTCAGTATCAATGGCAAGACAACCAATTTGACAGCCAAGTGCAATCATGAATAAGGGGCACTTCTCCAGCTCGGTATGTGATCACCACATCTGGACAAGTTGTCAAGCCTACAAAACATTTTTTGAAGTTTGAATTATTTATCTCATTAACTGTGTTCTTACATGTCTGTATAACTATTGATTTGACAGCACATGCCTGTGCATAATGATGCATATCTCTTTGGAGTCTTTATATTCTTCGAATAAAGGGGGATAGTTTGTTATGCCTCAGCTAGTATGCAGCATACCATTTAAAGAGATGTTTATAATGTCATCACTGTATCATGGCATCTGACCTGATGGAATAAATGTGTCAGTCCCCATCTTGCTGAGTCCTCTTGCAACATGACACACTGAGGGAAGTGTGCTACAGTTGATATGAATTGCTTACCTTCAGCCCAGACATGTAAGTACCTTTGATTGTAATGTACATATGTGGGTGCCAGGTGCTGTAATGACATTCATTAAATTCTTCAGCACAATGTGAACCACCTATCCTTCATATGTTACAGGAGTTAATGTAAGTATCACATCATGATAGTTGAAGATCATCAGCTATCACATCATATCGTGCCAGAATAGGAACCTAAAACCGAACCTGACCCAGCATTATAAAGAATGTAGAAACATTTATGATTGTGGCCATGCTTTATTACACAGAACATAAAACAGTACAGCGCAGTACAGGCCCTTCGGCCCACGATGCTGTGCTGACCTATTATCCTATAAGATCAAAGTATCCTGCGTACCCTACATTCTACTCTCATCCATGTGCCAATCCAAGAGTCGCTGAAATGTCTCTAAAGTATCTGACTGCACTACCACTGTCGGCAGCACATTCTATGCACTCACCACACTCTGTGTACGGAACCTACCTCTGCCAGCTCCCCTATACCTTCCTCCAATCACCTTAAAATTATGCCCCCTCGTAATAGTCATTTCCACCCTGGGAAAAATTCTCTGGGTATCCATTCTATCTATGCCTCTCATCATCTTGTACACCTCTATCAAGTCACCTCTCATCCTTCTTCGCTTCAATGAAAAATGCCCTTGATCCTTCAACCTTTCCTCATAAGACCTGCCCTCCAGTCCAGGCAGCATCTGGTAAATCTCCTCTGCACCCTCTCTGAAGCTTCCACATCCTTCCTATAATGAGGTGACCAGAACTGAACACAATATTCCAAGGGTGGTCTAATCAGAGTTTTCTCGAGCTGCAGCATAACCTCACTGCTATTAAACTCAATTCCCCTGCCAATGAAAGCCAACACACCATACGCCGTATTTACAACCCTATCAACTTGGGTCGCAACTTTGAGGAATCTATGGACGTGGACCCCAAAATCCCTCTGTTCCTCCACACTGCCAAGAATTCTGCCATTGACCCTGTATTCTGCATTCAAATTCGACCTTCCAAAATGAATCACTTCACACTTTTCTGGGTTGAATTCTATCTGCCACTTCTTTGCCCAGCTCTGCATCCTGTCAATGTCCCGCTACAACCTAAAACAGCCCTCCACACTATCCACAACTCCACCAACCTTCGTGTCGTCATCATGGTGACTGCTTTTTGTTTATCTGCTATAGTGATATGTTACATATGTTACATGTCAGATTACAGAAGCTAGATGTTGTGTTATATCTCATGGTTAGTATGCAGTATATCTGTGGGGGGCATGCTCAGAATATAATCAAAGTATCGTAGCATGTGACTAGTGTGCGTAAAGTTCTCAGTGTGCATCTTAACTGGTGCCACTTGAAGCATGACATGCCAATGAAAACACACTACTGTTTATAACCAAATAGCTTAGTATTAACCCAGACACTGTAATTCCCATGACTGTAATATATCCCAAGAGTTGTATATTTTAGTACTATATTGCCAAAGTGTAGTTCTTGTGTTATGGGAGCTAAGTAACGTACAAATACCACGATGAAGGCAAAAGTCTACAACACAGTGGCAGATCAAAGGAAATGCCAAACCATTTTGTAGACGTGAGCTGTAATCACAGTCAACTGGACTGCAACAAGGCCATCAGAAGAAAGTAACTTGATCCAATAATGAGCAGTTCCAATAGAAGGCTTTAGAAAGGTAAGCAGCATCCAGTGTTATGGGCATGGAATCACAGTATGTCTGTTCCATCACCTTGCATTGCGGTAGTAGTTATAAAATTGTTTACAATTCATGAGCAATAGGCTAGTAAGGAGAATTTTGTTCATACCTGCCCCTTCAAAGGAATGTTATGCAAAGTATGCCATTTCCCCAGATGCAGATAGACTTGTACTCTCTTTAGCACTGATTTTCCTCATTGGTATTGTTGCTGAAATCCACATTTTCTGTGCAGCTGGCGAGCTGCAGTACTGTCTCATTGCAGAAATCAATATAATCCCCTTTAGCAGTATTAAAAATGACTGCACATACACATTTCTCCCTAGAAGTTGCACTAAGATATGCAACACTGAAAAAGATAGGTGCTATTAATGTAAATGGATACATGAAGTATGTTGACCTGGATCATATGTAAGGTGAAACTTTAGTACATGTAGCTACAAAGGTATCACCGTAATCATGTCTGTGGCTGCTCAGAAATCTGTTAGCTAACACTGTCTGAATTTTGTAAGAAAATATCAATTCCAATTACTACTCATGCAAAGCTATAGCTTGTCAAGTATTATTACTATTCTTGCAACATTATTAGCCTCCAGCAAAAATGTTTGAGCATACAACTGCCTGAATAGGATAACCTGAATAAGAACTTCATGTGTTCGTTTCATTATGCCAATGGACAAAGCTGTGGCTTAACAAGATAGGTTGGAGTCTGTGGTTCAGCAAGTTTCATACAATAGACTTTGATTCAGAATTATGTGGTGCAGAACACACAGCAAATGCCCCCTGAGATGTTTGCACTATAAAGAGCCTGCAGTTTATAGGAAGCTTATGATTCTGAGTGAGTGTGTTTATTTGCTTATAATCTATTGTTGTTCATTTTGATTTATGTTTTGTGCCAAGATTTCCATTTTCTTTAAGCAAATGCCATTTAAGCTTCGGCACAGTGGCCAGACACTATTGTTAAGCACAATTGACCTGTCATGTCTGGTAAGGATTGCTCATTAAACTCAAAATAGATAGACTGTGTTCCTTTTAGACGGGACTCATTGTACTTTTTGCCATGAGCATCGTACTTATTTATACATGGTCATCATTCAAAATGACTTGATACCAAACAGATGACTGATATTAAGGTTGCATTTGTTTTTCCAGCTAAATTTGCAAGTGCAAAAAAATTGAGGAACTTCAAACACAAATTACATTAGTACTAGCAAAGGTTCTTTCATGCTGACCTAAGAAAAATTGTGCTGGAAACTTACACAGAATACAATACTGTTAAGTTCCTTTGATCAACTTAATCACCATAACATTCTGCGTGTGGAATCTCCAAGCCAGAGGAGGTTGTAAGTGAAGAGATAGAGCATCCCAATGTTTTCAAATTTCTAATCAAAAAGAAACTAAGTTACTGTGTTGCCACATGGAAGGGGAAAGCCCTGCAGTTTGAGCTGTGAGCAGACCAGGAAGTCTTCTAAAACTGTGCATGATGTCTGCAAATTGACTAGATGTCTGCTGATTAGCTGCCCAAGTGCAACGCCCTACACCTGGATCTTTTCATCCACACACTTTCTTAAAAAAAAAGTCTGTGGGGCTGTTATGGCACAGTTGTATTGTCCCTACCTCTGAGCCAGGAAACACGGGTTCAAGTCCTACCTCCTCTAGGTGTTCTAATAACACTTCAGAACAGGTTGATGTAGAAAATATCTTAAAATATACTCATGGTTTGCTCACATACACTGTTTCTGGGCACCTCAAGAGATCTGGAGTATGATTGCCAAGCTCCTGTCAGCTTCCAGCAGTAGTCCTTAATAAGCCCTTCAGGTGAATTGGCTACACATTGCTTATGGGAAGATGGCCTTGCTGGAGCAGTCTCACCTCTGGGAAAATGGCCCAGGGGTAGGTGAGCCACAGGAAGTCAGTACATCAACCAACAATGCAAATGTCCTCATGTACCTGCTCACACCGGGGTCTGAAAATTGGAAAAGAACTATACACCACTGAAACTAATAAATGGTTCTGTATATGTACTGATGATAGTTCAAGAGCCAAGATGTGACTTAATATGTTTTCTATTGTAAACTAATGGAATACCACAGGAATTATTCCTGGGGCCATAATTATTTACAGTATATATCAATGACTTGGGTGAGGAAAGTGAATTTACTATAGCTGATGACACAGAATTAGGTGGGGAGGCAAGTGCTGAGGATGACACGAAGAGTCTGCAGAACAATGCTCCCTTTAAATGTTTTTGGTGCAAGGACCTTCAAAATCCATCGATGGAAGTGACTTCTGAAACTGAAGTTAATGTGTCAGCATGCAAGTTGGCATGCTTTTGGTAGGAACACTGCTGCAGAGGGATATAGACAAGTTAAGCAAGTAGGTGAAATCTTGGCAGATATAGGAAAGTATGAGGTATGTACCTTGACGGGTAGAATAGAGGAACAGAATATTATTTAAATCGAGAATGTCAGTGAAAAG
Source organism: Ginglymostoma cirratum (assembly GCA_024137785.1). Lineage (NCBI taxonomy): Eukaryota > Metazoa > Chordata > Chondrichthyes > Orectolobiformes > Ginglymostomatidae > Ginglymostoma > Ginglymostoma cirratum. The sequence goes on along the minus strand of JAHRHZ010000021.1, from coordinate 25,005,044 downwards.
CTATAGCACAGGGAGATTTAGAAGTTCTCATGCATAAATTACGTAAAGTTGGCATACAAGTTTAGCAGGTAATAGAGAAGACAAATGGAATGTTGTCTTTCTTTTTAGAAGATAGTTAGGTCTTACTTAGGTCTGTAGTAAAACTGTACAAGGTACCAGTCGGAGTATAGCTGGAATTCTGTTAACTGTTTTGGGTCCCTTATCAGAGGAAAGGTGCACCAGCATTGGAGGAAGTCAGAGAAAGTTCACTAAGTTGAACCTGGGATGAAGGACTGTTTTATGAGGGTAGGCTGAGAAGGTTAGGCCTGTACTCATTGAAGTTTAGAAGAATGTGATGTGACCTTATTAAAATAAACAAGATTCTTAGGGGTAGTAGGAACTGCAGATGTTGGAGAATCTGATATAACAAGATGTAGAGCTGGATGAACACAGCAGGCCAGCAGCATCAGACGAGCAGGAAGGCTGACGTTTCGGGCCTAAGAATGATCTAGGCCCGAAGCGTCAGCCTTCCTGCTCCTCTGATGCTGCTTGGCCTGCTGTGTTCATCAAGATTCTTAGGGGACTTTCCAGGGTAGATGCAGAAAAGTTGTATCTACTTGTGGGAGAGTCTGGGACCAGAGGGCATAATCTCAGAGTAAAGGGCCATCCTTCTAAGACACAGATGAGGAGGGATAACTTTTCTCAGAGTGAATCTGTGAAATTCCTCACTGCAAAGGGCTGTCGAGGCTGGGTTTAAGTATATTCAAGGCTGAGATAGACAGATTTTTAATCAGCAAGGAAATAAGCGTTATACGGAAAAGGCAGGAAATTGGAATTGAGGATCTCATTCAATGATGAAACAGACTTGACAGTGGGGAGATAGTGGCCTACTTCTGCTGCTTCATCTTATGTTCTTATCGAGCTCCTTGGTGAAACCAGGTCTGGAAGTCTGCAGTGGAATCTAAAAAAAAATCAGTAGTGTGAATCAGGTTTTGATTTCCTCAGAAGCAATAGGTGGAAAGGTACAGATGTAAATTCTCCAGGTATGAGCATCTAACAGCAGGAATCAAGCTCTAAAATAAGAGTGTGAGTTTTAATCTTTCCAGGGATTCTTTAAAAGGAAAAAAAAACTTGCATTTATGAAGGACTTTCAACAATGCCAATCAGCTCAAAGTACTTTAAAGCTGGTTAAGTACTTTTGAAGTGTAGACCTTTCTGTTGTAGGAAACACACGGCTATTTTACACATAGAAATCTTCAGCAAATAGCAATGTGATAACAACCAGATTGTCTGTTTATGTGATGTTGATGAGGCTAAATACTGGCTAGGGCACCAGTCTTCTTTAAAATAGTGACATATTGTTTACAACCACCTGAACAGCCAGGTGGTGTTTCAGTTTAATGTGTCATCTGAAAAAAATGTCACCACCAGTGCAGCACATGGAACATCAGTCTTGATTTTTGCGCTTCAGTCCTGGAGTGGAAGTTGAACCCAGAGCTTGAAAAGTCAAAGGCAAGACTGTTAGCAACTTTAGCCGCCAGCTGATTAAGGTCAAAGTTTGTACAGCGCAGATTTTATTCGGTTCAATCCAAAAGTGATGTGTGAAGTCCTGTGTTTATCATTACCCAACATTTTGAGGATGCTGGAGTTCTGTTGTTGGTAAATTTGGCAGTTTTTTTTTCATTACAGACATGACGTAACGTTGAAGGGAAAATTGAGAGCATTCATTTGTTGGCAGCAATTAGTATAAACAGAGTCACATGAATACAGTTTGAGCAAGCATGCAAACTCTATATCCCTAGGGTGCAGCAGCTGATTGGCTGCCTCTAGAGATCTGGCCAAATTTCTGTTCTGTTTCCTGAAGCTTTTTGTTTGAAATAATTCTCATTACAACTTGTGCTGGATTACTATTCAGTGCAAGCTCTTGAACTGTGGATTGCAAACATGAATTTCTAAAATTAATGCATTCCCAACTCGCAAATTTCAGTTTGTAACAGAGTGGAACAGCAGTGTCAGATACCTGCTATGCACAGACTGCAAACACAATACAGTAACATGAATTAGACTTAATACCAGTGAAGTGGGAGGTGGGAGCACATAAGGAATAGTAGCTTATGAAGTGAAGAGAGACATTTTGGGAAAGATTAAACAATTGATCTAAAAAGGAAGTTTGAAGAGATTAGTGTTAGAATAGTGGAACCTAAGAATCCCCGTTAAAAAGGGGATTAGTGTAGAAAACTGTCTTTTGATGGTTTAAGGTGGTAAGAGAATGATTATCTGATGTGACTTTGCTCCCGACAGAATATTTTACCTGATGTAGTGATACTTACATGATCGCCTTAGCATAAGAAACTGGGAATGGATATCATGGAATTGAAGTATCCAACACACATTTATTACAAAAAAACAAAAGAACTGCAGGTGTTGGAATTCAGAACTTGCTGGAAAACCTCAACAGTTCCAGCAGCATCTGTTGAAAGAAAGCAGAGTTAATGTTTCAGATCCAGTGATGCTTCTTCATAACTGACATTTATTATAACTAACTATTATGTACTAACATCACATTCCTCAGGCATATAAGTGTCTGGATTAATATTAAGCTATTGTGTTACAACAGAGGAGTATGCTTCCAGTTATGCTTTAAGTGATCTAAGATAAGGTGATTGTGAGATCTTTATACCCTCAGGTTGCATGCTATGTTGCAGTGATTATATCATGTCATGTCTCTAATATAGCATAAATAATCAAGGTAACAATGTAGCAGATTGCAATCTGGTTGATCTAAATATGGACAAATGCAAATGTAATTTATCTATGGGTAGATTTTTAATTTCTTAACCTATCATGAAATAAAATTAGCCAAACGATCATTTAAAATTGTGCAATTTTCTGGGAATTATTCCTGCTAAGTTCTCTTTAAATATTCACATGCTGATGTTTTCATACTGGATAATAATTGACTTAGCCATTTACTTTTATTTGTCTGAATAAATAAGCCATCCAAAGTTCATGAATTCCAGTGAGCTGTTGAATAGCTGCTATTTTGTTGTCACAGTCCCATGTCCAATTCTTCAAAGAGCATAGCATGAAGCAGGTAGAGAAATTGATTACGGTCCATTGTCAGACCTATCCAGTGACATTCTTGTTAACTTGGCAGCTCAAGGCCCATATGTGATGAGGCCTTTACTTATTTTATTTGAACAAACTGTTGGTTCCTGTCACCCTCCAGAAGCATTTTTCTTGATTACTGTATCTAATTTCTGACTGTCTGCCTCATGAGCAATGGTCCTTAATAATTTCCGACAGGAGGAAAACCAGTGCCCTTTAAGGGCATGGTACCTGAAGAGGGTGAGACAATAATACTAAGTTGTGTAATAAGATGAAATCAATTTTCAATCATTGGTCTTGATAAGATACGACATAATCCATATTCCGATGTGAAATTATTGCATTTTAGTTCAGGACTAAAGCACATCACACCCCATGATTTAATTGTACTCTGTGTGGTTTAAGATGCCATTCTTTGACAGCCAAGTCCATCACAGTTCTGTCTGCCTGTTTTGATGGTTTAGTTGCATGCTGATGATCACATAGTGTTAACCAGCAATAATCAGGAATTCCTCCTCTGGTCTGGCCTACCCTATGTTCTTTCCTCTACCAGGATGAACTTTTGTTTCAAAACAAAAATCCGATGAGTCGGTCACTGATCCCAATGCTACCTGTCAGAACTTGCATTGAGCTAAACCAATCACCACATTAAGCCTACTTTACAGTCTGTACATGTCTAAGCAATTTATCATATGCAAAGTACTTTGTGATGTTTTTGAGTGAAGACTTAAGACTCTATATATAAATCAAAGCCTCCTGTTTTCCCAAGTGCCAGACTGTAAATCTTTGTAACATTATTTCCTGGATTTCCTATTTGTGAACTCAGCAGCATTCAAGAAAATGTAATCACCGAGGAGGAGCAGGATGTACTAACAAAACCCTGCAACAAATGAATCCTATTTTTCTTATTAATTGCTCTTTGAGAGTGTAGATTTCGTCTTCTCTCAATGAAGCTAAGTTCTGTACTTAGCAGCTCAAATTCACCAAAATATCCATTCACGTTTAAGCCAAGACCATGGCTGCGATTTGGCTTCTTTGAGAATTGGATCAGAGGTGCAAAGACTTGGAAATGGTAGGGAAATGTGGCATGCTTGATGCCATCATCCCAACATGCCATTTAGTCAGCAGCAGGGGAAGCAGCAGACCTCGCTGTAAGAGATAGTAAGAACTGCTGATGCTGGAGTCAGACATAACACAGTATGGAGCTGGAGGAACACAGCAGACCAGGTAGCATCAGAGGAGCAGGACAGCTGACGTTTCGGGTCGGGACCCTTCTTCAGAAAAAAAAAGAAGTGTCCTGACCCAAAACATCAGCTTTTCTGCTCCTATGATGCTGCTTGGCCTGCTGTGTTCCTCCAGCTCCATACTATGAGACCTTGCTTTAACCCTATTGAGCTACTTAGATGACAAGTTGAGGGCTTCTCCTTGCCTTTGCTGGTGTTTTGCCATTGGAAGTCAGTGGGGTGCCAGTGCTGCATACGTAGAAACATAGAAAATAGGTGCAGGAGTAGTCCATTCAGCCCTTCGAGCCTGCACCACCACTCAATATGATCATGGCTGATCATGAAATTCCAATATCCCGATCCTGCTTTCTCTCCATACCCCTTGATTCTGTTAGTTGCAAGGGCCACATCCAGCTCCCTCTTCAATATAGCGAACGAACTGGCTCCAGTAGCTTTCTGTGGTAAAGAATTCCAAAGATTCTCAACTCTGAGTGAAGAAATTCTTCCTCGTCTCAGTACTGAATGGCTTACACTTATTACTAGACTTGACCCTAGTTCTGAACTTCCCCAACATCAGGAACATTCTTCTCCAATCTAGCCTGTCCAATCCCATCAGAATTTTATATGTTTCTATGACATCTCCCCTCATTCTTCTAAATTGCAGTGAGTACAAGCCCAGTCAATCTGGTCTTTCCTCATATATCAGTCCTGCCAGCCCAGGAATCAATCTAATGAACCTTCGCTAGACACTCTCAATAGCAAGAATGTCTTCCCTCAGACTAGGAGACCAAAACTGCACACAATACTCGAGCTGTGGCATCACCAAGATCCTGTAAGCTGCAACAAGACATTCTGACTCCTATATTCAAATCCTCTCTCCATAAAGGCCAGCATGCCGTTAGCTTTCCTCACTGCCTGCGGCACCTGCATACCAACCTTCAGCGACTGTTCCACAATGACAGGGCACTATGATGTAAAATAAAAACCAAAAGAACTGCAGATGCTGTAAATCAGGAACAAAAACAAAGTTGCTGGCAAAGCCCAGCAGGTCTGGCAGCATCTGTGAAGGAAAAAACAGAGTTAATGTTTCGGGTTAATGTTCCTCGTTCTGAGGAAGGGTCACCGGACCCGAAACATTAACTCTGTTTTTCCCTTCACAGATGCTGCCAGACCTGCTGGGCTTTTCCAGCAACTTTGTTTTTGTTGCACTATGATGTAAACCCTGATGACCTCTTTGGGGGAATGAGGGGGTTTCTTTTATAGGCTTGAATACATATTTTGGAGCATTGACCACTCCAATGGCATCAATGCCACCTGTCTTCAGTGACCCCTAACCCCTTGCTTGATGCCCGGCACCTCAGACCCCATTTGCCTAGTTCAGAGGCACACATTCATCACTGCATCCTCTTCCTCCTTGTGCAACCCAACCCTGACCACTGTGTCTAATGTTCCGAGGCACTGCTGCAGTTGCTAAACCATTGACCCTCTCAATTGCCAATTTGCAGGAATGCTGCCAACCATGAGGTAAAATGTAGCCACCACCAAGTGGTATACCTCCCCACCCCCAAACCATTCCTCCTCTGGCTCCAGCAACAGGATGTCTGCTGCTCTATGAACATTCCAGCCAATGTGTTTCAGGTCTGTGCACAATGGAGCATTATGACTGTGCTGGATTCTAGCCCCTATTAAGCAGAAACATTTTTTCCAACAGACATCAATGTATAATAATCAAGAATAAGAATTCTGGCAATCGGAGACCAATTGTATCAATTCCTGCTAATTCCTCGGGTATCAATGATCAACATTTGTGGGCTTTACTCTACAGTTGTATCGTGACCAATCCTAGGTTAAACTTTTAAGTTAATTGAGTTCTGTTTTCTGCTGTCCTTATGAGGTTCACAAGGCCTTCCTTTTGATAATTTCTGTCTTAATGCCTTCCACTCACTGGTTAGTAGCTATTGCCAGAAATATAAAAGAAAACTGCCAATACTTTCTGTCTAACAGTAATAAAATTGACTGATGCCATCTCCTTAAAGGGATATGACGTGAGGTCAGCGTAAATGGATAATCTGTATTTAATCTTAGTAGAATGTGGAATCTGAACTGACTGCAAAGTAAACAATGAGTAATGGCATATGATATAGCTGGCATTCCTCATATCTAGCTTGTGTATATAATCCTGTGTTCAGGCTTGTACCTTTGGCATGACCACTGCAACTGTACCTGTAATATTGTTTCAGATGTGTTTCATACCATGCAATTCCAAATGAATTTCTTTTGAAGAGATGACTTAATTAGTGAACAGCTAGCAGAATGTGTTTAGGTATTTTTTTTAAAATGAAATTTCCTGAGAGAATTTCATAAAGTCACTGTTAAGAACCCAATCAATCTATGCCAGTGTTTATGATCCCACTCAAACTTCCTCCCATCTTCCCTCAACTAATTTTATTAGCATAACCCTCATTTCCCTTGTCCATCATACTCTTGTGCTGTATAGAGTTAGGTCACAGGTAAAGCACATTCTCACTGAATGGTGGAATAGACCTGAGGGGTCTACATTCCTTTGCAGGCAGAGAATACTACTGAGGTATCAGAGCCTCCATCAAAGTGGCATATCACATAAATGGTATAACTTACGATCAATACATTGCCTAAACTGTTTGTCCTGAATGGATCTGAGCATGATGGTGGAATTCAGAATTTGGAACTCTTACTTCCTAAAAGACCGATGTGAGGTGTTAATCTGATAATAGTGTTTGTATCATGATGAATTGGCATGCCACAAATTGAAACATTGAGGCAGTGCTACAAAAAGGCTTTCGATTTTGACTTGACTTTTTGACATGATTTCACAGTTTGCTAATGACAGGTAAAATCAGAATGCCTGTCTCTTTTCTGGATCGCACTCCTTGTTGAAAACAGCATCCATGAAGGTCATTGAAGGGGGTCAACGGTTGGTTGATTTCTGTCATCGAAATTCACTTAATGGTTTGTAGAAAAGAACAGAAAAAGAAATAGAAAAATGTTTAGGAGATTATTTTTTCTGACTTTTAGTTTAATTCCAAATGGTCTTCTTGTGCCACATATAACAAGGAATTTGATGTCATTGCAAACAAAATTGAACATTGGTTTCTGAATTTTGTTTGTGCTCTACAGAGTTCCTCAGCCAAAGAGATGCACTGTGGTGGAACAAGTGATCAATTCCAGATGGAGAGTACTATCCCTGTACAACGTCTGGACCTGTTTCTTGGGCAATTCCAAAATGTCTTGTTGACTTCAATTGCAGTATTCACCCAAGGAAAAGTAACTATCGCAAATCTAGGAACTGTTGATGGCCATATTATGCAGGTAAGCCTTGGATTATTCTATTACTTTTACAGTTGTATGCTTCTGCTTGTAGCCTCACAGGTCAAGCCTGACTCGAAGTTTTGCAATTAGATATATTCCCTCTTCTCCTCCCTCAATCTCTCTCCAAGCGACTTGGTATCCTTGCTAGTATCAAGTGTTATCTCAACCCCTTTCATGCCATCCCACCCCCCTCAGTATTCACCACCATCCTGCTCTCTCTACACTTTATAATTCTTTTAAACCTTCCGATTTTAGTCATACTCAATGGGCTGGGATTTTACTGAGCCCCTCCAAACAAGCTGGCAGGCAGGGTAGGGGGAACTTTTGAAATAGGGGGGGATTTGAGTTTCCAGTGCTTGAAATTTTACCTACAGCCTTCCTCATACAGAAACTAACCAAGCCATTGAAGTTGCCTCAATTGATCATCTCTTTCTATTGCAGCAGGTATTTTACCAGCAGTGGGTGGACCCGCCACTGTCTGGTAACTCTATCTGTTAAGTGCTAAATGGTTTCCGAATGGGCTCAGAGTGGGTGGGCCTTGTGGGGAAGCAGAGAGCGGGTGAAAGCAGTGGACGAGGAGGCCCTGCTAATCAGGCATTCTGTATTCCACAGAGGAGCCTCCTGGTGGTCATAACAACCTTCTCCATCCTTACCAACTTCCAGTGCACTCCCCACCCCCCACCCACTTACCAGGACATGCCTGCTTGTTGAAACGACACCAGAACCCATTTTTCAGCAATGAATGCATCATTATCTAGGTTGGTTTCTACTGCTGGTGATGCTGCAGAGACCACAGAGCTTCCAACCATCCAATTGGCTGGCCATTCTGTGACATGGAGTTGGGAACCGGAACAACAAGCCAGTAAGTGCAGGGACTGGGACAAAGGAGAG
>JAHRHZ010000021.1:24985346-24996485 GCA_024137785.1 Ginglymostoma cirratum | reverse complement strand
TTAGGTGTGTTAGCCATGGGAAATTAGGGTTACAGGGAGGGGGTGGGGGATGGGTCTGGGTGGCATGCTCTTCGGAGGGTCAGTTTGGACTTGTTGGGCTGAAGGACCTGTTTACACACGATAGGGATTCTATGACTTGAACTCACTGCAGAGGTCAAATCTACCCTATTTTTGGGTTACAATAAGGGCCTTATCCCATTGTTTGAGAGATGGTGATCTGTGCCATATGTCTCACCAATTCTCTCACCTCTTGCCCAGAAGCCAGTTTAAGTATGTTAGATAGTTAGAATTAGAATTTTGCTACTGGTGCAAGTTTGCTTGGATCAATGAATTTGCCAACTTTTGGACCCAATTAGTAAAATGCAAAAATTTAATTCTCACTCCACCATACTTCATAGTGAAAAATTCATTAACCTGTTCAAAACATTTAATACTTCTCAAGTGGTTAGTCTCTTGTTACTCAGATTCATCAAACTCAGCTAATTCTTTAATAGCCTCTGAAAAATGTCAAATAAATTGTGAATTCAGAAATCCATGCTGAGATAATTATAGCTTTTGAAACTCAGCTATTGCCCTTGGGTAAACTCAACAAAGCCAATTGAATCTGACCAGATGCTACTGTTTTTTGAACAATGGCAGAGGAATTATCAGTCAAAACAGTGCAGCAGAGATATTCTTTAAAAACACTCAGTGATACTTTCAGACTTTTTAATATTTAAATCGTAGGGTGTTTATTAAGCTTCAGATCATCAGCCCCATACAGATATTATTGATAACAAGCATGGGGCTGGATGAACACAGCAGGTCAAGCAGCATCATAGGAGCAGGAAAACTTGACGTTTCGGGCCTAAACCCTCACAGATATTATTGGCTCTTCTGAAGCATTTATTCAAGGGTTTCCAGGCAGTGGGTTGCACTAACTCTCAATGTCCTCCTGCCCACTGAATCTCCAACATTATCTTCCTCTCCAGGCTGAGTTCCTCCCCCAACTCTGCCACACAATCCCCCACACTGCAGTTTTCATTCAAGGGTCACATAAAATCCAGAGCATTAAAATGGAGGCACATTGGGAAGAAAGTTGAGAAGCTCTGCTCTAATCAATTCATGACTCCCAAACAATGGGATAAGGCCCTTGTTGCAACCAAAATGGAGTATATTTGACGTCAGCAGTGAGTTCAAATGACCCTGTTAAGTTCAGATTTCTGATCTGTTATCTTTCCCCTAGCTGGCAAAAGTTAGACCTGGGCATTTCCTGCCATTTTTATAGGCCCACGAAGTTCAGAAGATTCCCTTCTGAGTGTTAGCAGGCTTTTTGACTTTGTGAATAATGTACATTTCTCACCTCAATGTCATGGATAGGGAGTATCCAACAGAATAGTGATCAGGAGCGGCACCCTTTCAGACGTCTGTCTTAGCATCAGTACAGAATCGGTGAAGAGAGTTCTGACTGTTTCAACCATATAGCTGAAAAGTTTGAACTGGTATCTTTCTAACTATATAGTTCATTACCACATTGCAGGATCTGCTTGAGCAGCTAGGATTTTAAATGTAGGTTGTGCGTTTTGTACTGTTATCATTATGTGTATGGTAAAGCAATTGGCTTGACTTCTCTCTGACTGCTTCGAAGAGTGAATTTATGGAATAGCTAGATGAGCTACGTAAAGCAGATATACCTCAGGTTTTCTGCTGAGTTATTTCTCATGTGAAATGGTGACTTAATGTACTATCAGCTCCCAGCACCCAAAGAGAGACCAGTCGCTCAGCAACCTGCCAAATACTATCTGGTAACTCTCTGGAAAGGTGCGTACCTGGGCATTGGACATCTCACTGCTACAATTATCGCTACTCTGCTGTCCTGAGTGCAGCTGACAAATGCAGAATAAGTTAGCAAGGACTCAAAACTGTCAGCTTGGGAAAGAGAAAATCACAAACAAGAGTTTACAAAAGCCTTTCCAAACCAGGAAGTTTAAGAATATGAGTTGAAGAATCCTCAAATTAATTTTGACTGCAAAAATATGAATATCCCTGATGGATTGCGCAAGCAATCTTAATTTAACCTTTCAATTTTAAATGATTAAGCTCACTATGCTCATAATATATTAAATAGAGATTTTTAAACATTGATTTTGAGCCATCATATTCTTTTGTAATAATAGCGTTTATAGATTAATAATATCTGTGGAAAGTATTATTATAAAGCCAATCGACCTTGTTGCCCCCCCCCCCCCCCACCACCACCACCACTATGTCTGCAGCTGTTTTACTTGCTTAATATTTTCTTATAGGATGCCTGACAAGCAATTCCAAAACTTTTGTTACCTTAATTGTTTATTATTAAGTAATCCTTTGTTATTTCAAATGGGAATGTGCCTGCTTGATCCACAGCTTTGTTCAGACCCTTGGAAAAACAAAATTACAGGGTAAATGTTCCAACTTGAATATATCTTGTCAGTGCCATCTGCTGATCTTTGCAGTTGACTTTTTAGTCATGTTTCTGTAGCTAACAGAAATCCTGGGGCAAGGAGCAGAGGTCATTTGCAATAGCACAGCGTTGCAATTGAAATTGAATATCTTCATGATAAATCCTGTAAGGGAGATCTTTATTTTAATAATCTGACTTCCTTAGCATCTATCTATGTGATGGGATGAAGGGCAAGTGCTTTTCAATAATGGGGAGACATTGATGTGTTTTAAAACAGGAAGCGACAACAAATGCCCAGGAATTACTTTGTGAAGCTTTGTTCCATACTCTGAGTATGGAATTTTCCCTTCCCCTGTAAAGTATGAATAGTGGCAAAAAAGATTGGGAAAACACAGTGAGATCAAGAAAATCAGATTCTCATAGTCAAAAAATGTTCCCGATTTTCCCCTCAAATTGCAAATGAAAGTTTCAGAATCTCGCTATTGTACGGAGATAACCTTATTTCCATGCATTTACATCTCATCAAAGCTCCAACTCAGTCTAGTTAGATACCACTTCTAATTCCCTTCTCCTTCGCGCAAATTCCGGACATGTAAATCAGAACAGGTACCTTGGTGGTCGCAACTCGCCGAATACTTATCCCGGCCAAGAGACACCTGCTTCTTCAGGACAATGTCTCTGCATGCATGGGTCATGACCAATATCCTTCTTGACCCTTGGCCCACACAAACTGGTATCAGAAACCCACCAACTTCACCATGTGGTCATGCCAGTTCTTAGACCAAATCGCATACTTCCGCCATTCAACACTTTACTTGGGAGCCAAGGGACTGGCATGCCTCTGCCAGGTCACTGCATGCAGGTATACACATGCATCTACACAGATGGCGCTAAACTTGGCTCACTCACTTTACTGTTGATTTGGAACCAATTGCCTCTCTCTACATCACATTGCGATATTGGCAAATATTTCTTAACTTCAGCACTGTCTTATGGTATTCCAGCCTCTTGTGACATGCATTGCTTTGTTAATGCACAGGGTCTTTAGTACTCAGTTACAGGCTACCAGCCCCTGTGGCTTGAATTAATTTTTTAGCGCACAGGGAGAGACAGGCAGCTTGTAACAGTATGGAGAACTGAACAGATAGGGTTTGCGGTGCCATGCAACGTCAGTGTCAGATCTGCAGCATGTGCCAGCAGTTTATCTGCCAAACACGCTGCATGTGCTTCAAGCAAATGGTCATGTGTGAAAATCATAGAGCAGTCCTTAGAGGATTAGAGGGGTTGGGGGTTACTGCCACTGTTTGTAAAGGGTCTTGTCTATTTTAAGTCCATTAGTTTGGCCATGGTCAGTCCTACAGGTCAGGTGAGGGAGTGCATGGGTTACATGTAGGTCTATTGGGCTGCTGCTCAGACACCAGTCTGAAGGGGTGGGGCCAGTTTTACCTGCAGTGAGATAGGGGGAGGGATTGAGTGTTGAATGTGATTGCGTTGAGTAGTAAGTGGTGATGTATAAGCAGGAGAGGTGGTGAGGTGTGCCCAGTGAGTGAGGAGGAAGAGCAGGAAGGGTTAGTTGGTTGGGAGATGAGTTGGATGATAGCTGTTGAGTGAACATGATGCATCTCATACTGAGAGTTGTTGTCTGTGAGCCTTGGTAAGAGGGTGGGTGCAGTGGCTGATTTAGAGCCAGTGTTGGGCCTGTGAATGTGAGGTAGCAGGGAAAAGGTGGTGACACTTACATTGAACTTCATCTTGCACGGTTAGGCGTTTCACTGGACTCATGACTCAACAGTGATCCAGGCTGCAGTTTGGGTCCAGGCTGGCAGGGTCTGTTGGCATGTCTTCCTCTGGCAGTCATTTGGTAAAAGGAACACCCTCCACTTCACCACCCTGCCCACCAAAATCTCTAGGTCCCTGTTGGCAAAGCTGGGAAGCCAGCTTTTCTTTCCTGTGGGCCATGGTGGGTTTGAACTTCATATCATGATGGCCAGTTCCTGGCTTGCACTGTCTGAAGGCCAGTGTAACTGGGCTTTAAATATGGTGCCAGTAGTGTAAATGCTGGAACATGCTACTAATGGTGATTGCCATCACCTTTCTCGCTGCATGATTCCTTGAGAAAGGTGCCCAGGAGCGTAGCAGCATAATTTACAAGGTGAAGAGTGGAAGATTGCATGAGAAAAGTTGCTCCAAGCCTTGGTGAACTCAGTATCATGAATCTCACTTGACAAAACTCAGCTGAAAATGGGAACATTTACCCTTAGGGGAGTCTAAACTGTAATTGTCAGGATGGGTATTAACTGATAAAAATGCTGAAATTGTTTTCCTTTTGCTATCTAGGTAATTGGATTGGATTTGAAGTACTGGGAAAAGTTTTCATTTAATGTGTAATAATCTCTCCTCTCCTGAAGTGACAAAAAAAAAACTGCAGATGCTGGAATCCAAGGTATACCTACAGGAGGCTGGAAGAACGCAGCAAGACAGGCAGCATCTGGAGGAAAGAAGCAGTCAACGTTTCGGGTATTACCCTTCTTCAGGCCTGGGTGTGGATGTAGGGGGAGCTGCAGTTAAAGGGGGGTGGGGAGGGGTGGAGGCAGAATGGTGGTAGTAGGTATGACCTGGTTGGTTGATAATAGGGATGAATCCGGATGGTAGCTGGAAGGGAGGGTCAGTAGGTGGAATGGAATGGAGGAGTTGGGGCTGGAAGGGGAGCCAGGGGATGGGTGGAAAGTTCGTTTGAAAATGGAGAACTCAATGTTGAGTCCTCTGGGCTGTAGCATGCCCAGACAGAAGATAAGGTGTTGTTACTCAAATTTGCATTCCGAGTTGCTGCGACACTGGAGGAGGCCGAGGAGGGACATGTCAGAGGGAGAGTGGGGTGGGGAGTTGAAACGGATGGTGACCGGGAGGTTAGGCTGGCCATTACAGGCCAGGCGGAGATGCTGAACGAAACAGTCATCTCATCTACATTTGGTCTCACCGACGTAGAGAAGACCATTTCGGGAGCACTGGATGCAGTAGACTAGGTTGGAGGAGATGCAGGTGAAGCTCTGTCTCCCAGCCTCCCAGCCACCAACTGGATTCATCCCTCCCATCGACCAACCAGGTCGTACCTACTGCCAGTGTCCACATATCACCACCATTCCGCCTCCACCTCTCCCCTACCTCCTTTATCTGCATCTCCCCCTACCCCCACATCCAGTCCTGTAGAAGGGTAATACCCGAAACGTTGACTGTTCCTTTCCTCCAGATACTGCTTGGCCTGCTGTGTTCCTCCAGCCTCTTGTTTGTCTCCTCTCCTGAAGCTAGCTTCTAAAGGAAAGACAAGATCTTGGATTTATAAAGCACCTTTCATGACCTCAGGATGTCCCAATGTGCTTTACAGATAATCATAAAATACTTCTGAAATGTAGTCATTGTGGTAAGGAAGAGAAAATGTGACAGCCCATTTGAGCACAGCATGACCAGGTAATCTGTGTTTCGCCGTTAGATGAAGGATAAGTGTCATCCAGGAACCCAGAAGAACAGTCTATTTTTCCTAAAATGGGAGCATAGTAGCATACCCTGAGGGAAAACCTGGAGCCTTGGTTTGATGTCTTAACTGACAGATGGCAACTCTGACAGTGCAGCACTTCATCAGTACAGCGCTGAAATATCAGCCTACAATACATGCTCAGGTCTCCCGAGTGGAATTTGAACCCACAATGTTGTGACTGTGAGGCAAGAACACCTCCGCTGAGCCAGTGCTGGCTGATTGCTCACTAAATCACCAGTCTCTATTCCTCACTTACATGATCGTTGTGACTTGTTTGAGATGGGATAGTGAATGTTCACAACTCACAATCCATACAGGGTCACAGTTGAGTCTGAACCTGGGCTGAATTGAAATCTACTTACTTCCACTTTCCAGCAATTACTGGGTGGCAACAAAAAATCAAAACCTTCACCTGTGCATATTATCACTGATTGTTAATAGCAGACCCACATTGCATAACTGCTAGCAACTTGAATCTGGGACCTTCATGGTGTGATGAAGGTCCCACTGCACCACGTGGTGCTTTCATCTAATTAAAGGAATCCCATTAAAGTTGATTTGGAGCAAGAGGTATAACTGGGAACAGAGCACTTATGGGATTATGAATATTGCTTGTGGAGAATAAATATGCATCAAGAATATTTGATTTGTGTGTAAGTAGATATCATTATTTTTGACATGAGTAAAGATTTATTCCAATATAACAGATTAGCAGGCGATGGACCTCATACACAATCCCCTCTCTGAGAATTTTTTTCATGAGTACATATTGTATAGTCAGGTAAATAAACTGCTCTAAGATCTCATGTATTTTCCTTTTGCATTGTTTATTTTTACGTATTTGTGGGACTGTAGGAGTAAAACAAGTTTCTGCAACCATTAGAATCTGTTCCATCCTGAGTTTTTAAGAGAGCAATAAAGAAATGTATATCTGTAATATTAAAGTAACTAGCAAGTGAGATATATTAGGTGTGTATCCCATTGTAGAACTAAATCTGCTGAAGTTTGTCTTGCAATGTAAGGATTGTTAAGGAGATGAATTTAAAGCCAGAAAATCACTGCTCAGAATCAAAAGAAGCTTTGAATAAATTCATTAATATATAAGTCATGCTTCTCAATATAAAAGTTAAATTTGTATGGGATAGCTTGAATTGGTAGTAATCATAACCCTTTTGATCTCTTTTCTTTATTGAGTGCGCAATTATTAGTTTCAGTAAGGAGTTGCTCCGAAATTCATATGTGGTGTTTCCACATGGGATTTTTAGAAATTAGCCCAAATCCCCTGAAGTTTGTCCTAGGCAACTGCTCACCAACCAGCAAAGATGTTGCATTTAAAGATATTGTATTCAATGGTGTGTCACCCCCGAACCTAGTTAGTATTCCCCAATTCCCCAATGACCTGCATCCTCTCCTCTCCAATTATCAGGTGAAGTTCTGATTGTGCATAGGTCAGCATTTCTGATATCTCGTGCTAGTTTTCAATCGAGGTGAAGAGAGACTGTTTCAAACTAAGTTCTGGTGATTTGTGAGTACGCACAGAAACTGCATAATACATAGAATGAAGTAGCAGTCACACCACACAGATGTGAGAATGACCATCTGCACAAAAGATAAATCAACCTGAGTCAATTTTAAATACGTTTTAATGAGGGATTTTAACTTCTGTTGTCTATGTGAATTTTATATTCAGAAATTTCAATATTTCATCAGGAAATTTGTACAGTAACAGTGAATCTATTTGATATGGAACAAACTGAATATTTTGTTCCTCCTCTCAGATTTGCAGTGAATATCTAATTATTATAAAAGGAAGTTTTTTTGAGTTTTCAAATGACTGAAGTATAGGTCAAAAAGCTTTGCTAATGTGGACATTAATTTATAAAATGGTGAAATTAGAAGAAGAGTTGGCATATTTTCTCAAATTCTTATGACAAGGGGAAAATGTTTCCTCCAAGAAATACAGAATAGCAATAATATTTTGGAGCCAAGCTTGAAAGAACAGTAACAGTTGTGATGTTGGAAAATTACTTTAGGAAAAACCTATTGCAACACAAATTCACACACATTGTGCTTCAGTGCCAGAAGCAATTTGACAGCTGTCCCAGATAACAACCCAGTCAGTTTTATAAGTTTAACCCTTTTGACACAGACACATTGGTATGTTGTTTTCTTATTTTTGTTCTTATCACATTATAGCTCCAAATTCTACATGATATAACTTTGTGTTTTTGGAGCAAAATGAAAGCCAAATGTTGTGAAATTCAAACAGCCTTCCCTCTTGCAGGAGTGATTTAACCCATGTGACATCAAGCCATGATTGAAGTCGAAACATCACTAGAGTGACTCAGCTGCTGCCTTTCACTTACTTGTAGCATTAAAATGGCAGGCAGGTGATTCTTATAAATTGGAATGCATGTGACCATTTTGCAGTTATTCCTCCAAAGAGTTTTGACATTTTTCATTGCGAAAATCCTGTGTGCGTGTTTGTTAAGTCTTAGAGGGTTGATGAGGGTATTTGTAAATACAGCTATATTGCATTTCTGCCTTCGTAGACGTTAAAATATATTGTTCTGTTTTCAATGATAAAAGTTTTCTGGTTAACAGAACCATGGCCAGAATTTTTGTTTTCATACAAGGACAGATGTATAGCCCACTAAAAATTTAAATTTGCTTCAAATTTATAATTGTTTTGAATTTGAAGAAATGCAGTCTGCAGGGTGTGGATTTATTTATATTCACATTTGAATAACAATTCAATAAAATCCCCATTTTTTTTGTCCTGACTTTTCACTGACTAAATAACAAAGGAACTCAACTGACTCAGATTTTTACTAGTAGCTGATATTTTGTGGGAAACATCAGAGATTAAGGAACACTTCGTATTACTTGTAATACTTTGAATAAATAAGAAATGGATTTGGTTTCTTAAGGTAGATAAGAACTAGATAGAAGAATCTCTGGGACTACCTATTTTATTACGAGAAATTCCTTTGTCCACATTAATGATGGAAATGCATGTACAACATGATTCTGATTGTGAAATTCATTATTGGGACTCCATAATCCATTCAAAATTCTACTGAATTTGTCTTTACCTGTCAAGTTTTAAAAACAATTTCACATTAAATGCTGTATTTATCTCTTGAACCATTTCTGTTTTAATGTCTAAAGACCTCAGTCTCGCCTAGAAGCCTGAAATTGGAGCTGTTACTTTTGCCAGTAGTTGCTATGTGTAATGCTGTGTGCTGGATTTGGATTGTGCAGTGTGACCAATTCCCCAGGTAAACAAGGTAGAACTATAATAATGAGCAATAATCATAGTAATAATAGCCAGTGGGATAATATATAATAATTTGTGAAAAACGAAAAGGAAGAGGGTAAAATAACAGTGAGAAATTGTACTTTATATATTACTGGTAAATTGAAAACTAAGCTGTGTGGAGTTATTAAACAGACAGAGTAATAAGAAATAAGTGAGTGAACTTTAGAACAGAAGGGTGTGATGCGTAAATAAGGATTTGTGATACAAACACACAAAGTGTAAGGTGCCAATGGACTGAATTGCAGGTACAAATTTAACTTGAAGAATATGAATAACACATAAACATTAGAGAGAGACATGGCCGCAAGATGGTCAGGGCTGGGAATTAAGTGTACCAGATTGCAGGAAGGGACGGAGGAGTGTTATAGTGATTAAGGGTGAAATCACTATAAGATTTAATGAGAGATGTGCAGGCAGTGGAAACCTTATAGGTAGAACTAAAGAATGGAAAAATAATTTGGGACTTCATTGGGAATTATGTACTGATGCCCTGGTAGTTGTCAATAGTGGTGCAAAGTAATTGTATATTTGCAGTGACGAGACAAACATGTGATAAAGGCGGAGTAGTTTTAATTGGAGGTTTTCCATTTTAGTTTGATTAGGATAGGCTGACTAGCAAGCTTTCTTTGTGTCAGAAAGGTGGCAAACACCTTGAGTGTGTACAAGGTAGTTTTCTGTAACAGTACTTCTGAGTACTAACAAAGGAGTCTAACAAACAATCATGAAGCTAACATGGAAGAGCATACAAAAATAACACAGATCAGACCAAATAGGAGCGATTCAAAGAATAGCAGAAGATGAAAAGAAAAAGGAAGAAGAATAAACGGGAAACTTGGAATAGAAACTTAAAAGGAATATAAACATCAGCGCAAACTTATTTTTAACAAATCTATAAAGAGAAGAAGGCTAATCAAGAACGGTGAGGATATTTTTTGATATTATCAATGGAAATAAGGAAATGATGGGCGTGTTGAATAATTATATCAGCATCTAAAGGAAGAGGTTAGCATGCCGGCCTAACTAACAGTGATGAAATTATTCTCAGATAAGATATTATGAGAGATGTGCAAGCAGTAGAAACTTAATGGGCAGAACTAAGAAATGAAACAGAATTGTAAGACTTTAATGGAAGTTCTATACTGATACCCCATATATAGTGGGGGAACTAAGATTTTGAATTGGGGACAAGGGGTTCATCAAAATTAATGTGATGAAAATAAGAGTAATTAAGAAGATACTGGCTGTAAAGAGTGACAGACATCTAGGACCAGATGGTTTCTGTTTTAGATTTTTGATTCCTCTGAGTAAGGAGGCCATTGATTCAAGTCTCACTCCACAGGTTTGAGTGCAATAATTAAGACTGACTTTTGATTGCAATGCTGAGGGAGAACTGCCTTGTCAGGTGAGATTTTAAGCAAGCTGCAATCTCTGTTTTGAGGAAAATGTAAAAGATCCTTTGGGCACTATTCTGAAAAAAAGCAGGGTAGTTATTGTTGATGTTCTGACCAGTATTATCCCTTAATCATTTTAAGAAAAACATACTATTTGTTGTCATTATCACATTAGTGTTTGTGAGAGCTGGTAGTGTGTTTCTACCTGCAGTACTGACAATGCTTCAAGTAGTGTAAAGCACTTTGGTCCTGAGGTCATAAAAGGTTCAACATAAATGCAAGTTTTCTTTGATAATGGAGATAAAAGGTACTGCAGATGCTGGAGAATCTGAGATAACAAGCATGGGGCTGGATGAACACAGCAGGTCAAGCAGCATCATAGGAGCAGGAAAACTTGACGTTTCAGGCCTAAACCCTAAACCCTGAATTTCTGATGAAGGGTTTAGGCCCGAAACGTCAAGTTTTCCTGCTC
>JAHRHZ010000021.1:24968098-24980346 GCA_024137785.1 Ginglymostoma cirratum | reverse complement strand
GAGTCCAGAAGGCTGTAAAGTGTTTTGGAAGCTGAATGAAAATGTACTGCAAAGAGTCAAGATGAAGGAGACCATATAGTTAACAGCAAATGCAGTATCCCAAATTGAAATAAGTGTACACAAATTACCTGCAAGAAGTGTTTAGAGCCTTGGAGAAAGGTAAGATTACGGGGCAGGTATTAGATCTGCTGTTTTGCGAGGAAATGTGCCACGGGAAGGGGATGAGACATGGAGCGTGATTGAGGGAAAGACCAGGTTATCACAGATGGAACATGATCCTAATGGAATGCTGAAAGGAATGGACAAGGAAGATCAGGTTTGGAATAACATCATGCTGCGAGAGGCAGAAATAGCAGAAAGTTATCACTCTGAACCATTAGAGATAACAAGGCGTAGAGCTGGATGAACACAGCAGGCCAAGCAGCATCAGAGAAGCAGGAAAGCTGATGTTTCGGGTCTGGACCCTTCACTCTGAACCATTAGTTTTGTTTCTATCTCTATATATGCTGTCCAGCCTGCTGAGTATTTCTGGCATTTTCTGTTTTTAGTTCAGATTTCAAACATCTGCTTTACAATAAGAAGATAGATGTGTTGAATGAATACTTTAGAAAGTTAAGGATAATGATAGGAGGAAGGTATTTGGATTTGGGAATTGATGAATGATGAACAGAGGGAATGGAGTCAGTGAAGATCATATTTTCATGGCTCCTTTTACCCACGCTGTTCCAAGTTATCCCATGTCATGTGCCATCTCCCACCAGATAGAGAAAAGGCAATTAAAAACAATGGTTAAAAAAAGAGAAGAAGACATTGAAAGTGGTAGAAGGAAGTGACAGCGAGAGATGTTTATGTATATTTCTTGTCAGTTTTTATTATTATAAATTCCTACTTTCACAAGCTGTTGTTACAGGTTGCCTACTATTGGACCCTGTAGCATTACCTTTACCAGGGGAATAATTGAATAGAAAGAACAATATGAAAGCAATGATGTTTAGACTCTATTTAAAATGTCAACCCAATTCTAAATACTTTCTCTGTTTCCATAACTTTTTAGATGCACTTCCTATAATCACCTATTGACTGATTCTTAAATATTGCGATGTTTTCTGTTTTATTTAATCAATTTGGTTGTGTATTTACACAACTAATGCTCAATGATGTCCAAATATCTCTTACACTAACCATATATCTATGAATTCCTCCTAGAACTAATGTGGACAAGTTTGCACATACTGTTTCTATGCAGACATTGACAGAGAAAGGTACAATGCAAATCCAAAAGTAAGAACAGAATGTATGACTTTTAAAAGCATTCTAATTTAATTTTAGATTTCCTGGTGCAATTATTTCCCACCACAACCCTTAAGAAAACTGCAGTTAGGATAGAAGTTGGTCTCCAGCAAGATCACAATATTTATCCTAATAATTACCATTCCAATTTACCACTCTTCTTGATTTTTCATGGTGTAAAGTAGGCCACTGATTCACAGTGCTGCTGCTAAAAGTGAATTTCCTTCTCCACATCCCCAGCTTTAACTCATTATTTGCAACACCACGTAAGGTTGACAATGCTATTAAACAACTTGACCTTCCAAATAGATAGAATCTGAAGAACTGACTGGTGACTTAATTTGATCTTGACATTTAATTCCAACATCAAGTCATTTGCCTGCTCTCATGTTGTTTGACTTTGAGGTAAGGCTGCAGACCTTATGTACTGTATACACAAAATAAATGAATGGTTTTTCTGATGCAAGTAAATTGTGCTACATGTAACAATCATGAATATGCTACAACATGCTTGAGCCCACAAGTTGAGGATACAGCTGATCACTATATAACATACCGATATCTCTAACGAGGCAGCAAAAGATTGACAGAGATTTACAAGGATTTTATTGATAAATCTGCAGTTTAACACAAAAATTAGTTTATATCTTACCCAGTATAGAAACCAGCTCCCTGTTTGTGAAGAACCTGGCCTTTTCTTTTAAATCAACTGGTTTAGATATATCATGGTGGGACTTGACCCAGGCCTTCTGACTCAGAGGTAGGGACACTACCACTGTGCGACATGTAAACCCAAGAACCCACCTTTTTTAAAATATATATAGAACCCAGCTCTTTAATACAAAGCCCAATAAGCATCAACTACTCTTAACTCTGGAGCTATTCTGGTTTACCCTCAAAGCTACCTGCGTCTTAAATATTGACAATCGCTACTTCCATTGTTGGAAAGGATGAGCTCAAAGTTGTGTGCAAAGTAGTGGACTACTTCGTTCTTCCACTGAGCACAAGCCCTCTGACAATCTTACCAATGGACCAAGCATTTTGTACACTGGCACACTCATCGGTCTTCTGCAGTAGCCTGCTCCTTCGAGGTCCACATTAGATTTCTCTGCCACAGAACTCATGTGAATTTGCCCTTTGTTGAGAGGGCACATATGTTGTCCTTGGTGGCAGTGCACTGGCATGAAGTGTCCACCAGTATGTGGTTTCCTCCCACTCTAAATTATTAAAATGCCTACAGTGCAGTGACTGAGTTGGTGGCTGCAGATGTGAAAACAAATGCGCTGTCTTCATTATCAGTGCAATCTCAAGTCTTCCTACATTTTGGGTTCACTGCTTTTCATCATTGATGTAAATGATTTGGATGTGAACATAGGAGGTATGGTTAGTAAGTTTGCAGATGACATCAAATTTAGAGGTGTAGTGGATAGTGAAGAAGGTTTTCTCAAGAGTACAAGTTGATCAGATGGGCCATTGGGCAAAGGAGTGGTAGATGGAGTTTAACTTAGATAAATGTGAGGTGCTGCATTTTGTAAAGGCAAATCAGGGCAGGACTAATGCACTTAATGGTAAGGTCCTGGGGAGTGTTAGTGAACAAAGAGACCTTGGAGTGCAGGTTCATAGATCCTTGAAAGTAGAGTCGCAGGTAGATAGGATAGCGAAGAAGGCATTTGGTATGCTTGCTTTTATCAGTCAATGCATTGAGTGTAAGAGTTGGGAGGTTATGTTGAGGCTGTATAGGCTCAACAAGGATGTCGCCAGGGCTGGAGGGTTTGAGCTGTAGGGAGAGGCTGAATAGGTTGAGGCTATTTTCCCTGGAATATCAGAGGCTAAGGGGTGACCTTATAGAGGCTTATAAAATAATGAGGCGTATGGATGGGGTGTATAGACAAGGTATTTTCCTTGGGGTAGGGAGTCCATAACTAGAGGGCATAGGTTTAAGGTCAGTGGGGAAAAGATTTAAAAGGGACCTAAAGCCTAAAGGGCAACTTTTTCACAGAGGATGATGTGTGTATGGAATGAGTTGCCAGAGGAAGTGGTGGAGGCTGGTACAATTACAGCATTTAAAAGGCATCTGAATGGGTATATGAATAGGAGGATTTTAGAGCAATATGGGCCAAATGCTAGCAAATGGGACCAGATTTATCTAGAATATCTGGTCAGCATAGATGAGTTGGACCGAAGGGTCTGTTTGCTTGCTGTACATCTCTATGACTCGATGACTCTATCCTGACTAGGGTGCCCTGGTTGTGTGTCTGAATAGAAAAAGACAGAAGGGAAATTTTGTGGTACGGTGTGGGAGAAAGCAAAAGCTGCATGGTTACACCACATACAGTTTGTAAGTCTGAAGACAATGTGGAATGAGGGGACACGGGATGTGATAGGGAGAATAATTGTCCTGTTATCTTCAATTGATTCAGCCTTGCCACTGGCCATGGCCACAGCCTCAGCAATGGCCCATCCCACTGCTCCAGAAGGATTAATTAGTGAAGCAGGCATGCTCTCCCATTCAGAGAGCGCCTGCTCCATTAGTTTGTTTGCCAGTTTGACCTAGGAGAGAGATGTGTATCAGAATGCTGTGTATTTGTTCAGATCCGGTTATTGTTGTGGCTGAATAGCTGGTAGTTTCAGTATAGACCTGAATGATAGAGATTGTTGGTAACCGAATAATCAGATACTGGTGATTTGAACTTTGGCTGAGACTGGTGTTAGAGTTGGTAGTGAAAATGCATTCAACGACTTTGATCACTTGTGTGAGGACACTAGACTTATTGCCGCACTTTACTATATCCTTGGGGCTGCATTTGAGGCATTGATTTCCATGGTATCTGTTCCCACTGTCTTTTCATGTAGGTTGTGAGAACCTCCTGTGGATACAGGCTATCTCTTCTCCATTCAGCCTTGTCTCCTAGGACCTCCAGCATTGGAAAACGGGGCTGTCCTTTTTCTCCTATTCAACTATTCTTCTCCTTCGCCCAGGATGTGTACGGTTCTCAGAAGGTTCCTTGCAGCGACTGCAACCACAGTGCACTGCCTCATTACATGCTAACAATTTACAGTTTAGGACCCCTGCAGATGCATGGTGCCAAACAATAGCACAAGTTACCTCTGATCGCTCATTGAGAAAGAAAGCAGATGTCGCTGTGTCTTCATCATATTTAACAAGTGCAGATTATTTATCCATCTCACGCTCAAGCCTGTTTTGGGGGTTAGATAATTTAACCCAGTTAATATTTACAGTGTTTGCTATTTGCAATTTTTTTCTCATCTCTTTGTTTTTTTTGGGGTGGTCACCTAGACGCCTAATCCTCTGGGAGCAGTCCAGAAGGCAAAGCCGGAGTCTGTTTGAGTATATAACAGAGTAAACTTACTGCTGCAGAGAACGCTTAAAGAGAGAACACTGCGAAACTAAAACAAAAACGAATTAATTTTAAATAATTAACTATGTAGAGATGGCAGGTCAGGTGATGTGTTGTAGCTGTATGATGTGGGAGCTAGCTGATCCCATTGAGAACGGCAGTGACCACATCTGCAGCAAGTGTTGGCTGCTTGAGCAGCTCCGGCTCAAAATTGATGAGCTGGAATCCAAACTCCAAACACTGTGGCACGTCTGAGAGGGGGAGAGATGCCTGGATGCTGTGTTCCAGGCTGCAGTCACACCTGGTAGATTAACTAATGTTAATTCGATCGACGGGCAGGGACAGCAGTGTGTGACTGCGAGTGAGGCAGGTAGAGGAACCCTGCAGGAGGGAACACAGGAACTGCAACCCTCGACATTATCCCACAGTAATGAGGCACTTGCTCCCTGCGTGGATGAGGAACAGGGCTGCAGGAAGGATGAGTCAACTGACCATGGCACCATGGTCCAGGAGGCCATTCAAGAGGGGGGAGCTAAAAGACAGATTGTAGTTGTAGGGGATTCCATCATCGGGGGATAGACAGTATCCTTTGCGAGCAGGATAGAGAATCCCGCATGGTGTGTTGCCTGCCTGGTGCCAGGGTGCGAGACATCTCTGACCGGCTTGAGAGGATACTAGAGAGGAAGGGGGAGGATCCAGTTGCTGTGGTCCACGTAAGTACCAACAACATAGGCAGGACTATGAAAAAAGACCTGTTTCGGGATTATGAAAAGCTAGGAACAAAATTAAAAAACAGGTCTTCAAGGGTCATAATCTCTGGATTGCTGCCTGAGGCACGGGCAAATTGGCATAGGGAGGTGAGGAGCAGGGAAGTAAACACGTGGCTAAAAGAGTGGTGTGGGAAAGAGGGTTTCCTTTTCATGGGGCACTGGAATCAGTTCTGGGACAGGAGGGATCTATACCGTTGGGATGGACTCCACCTGAACAGGGATGGGTCCAGTGTTCTGGCGAAAAGGGTAAATAGGGTGGTCAATTGGACTTTAAACTAGTAAGTAGGGTGAAGGGAGGAGTGAGCGTACAGGGAGTATAACAATTAATGTAAGGCAAAGCAGCAGGTTAGTAGGTGACAAAGAAGCTTCAGCTCCATTGAAAATTAGGAAAAAATTTAAAGAGAAGGAGAACTCAAGAGCTGTTACTAATGGAGGTAATAGGACCCAAAACGAAGGTGCAAAAACTGGCATAAGGGCACCTTATCAGAATGCTTGGAACATTTGAAACAAGGTGGATGAGTTGACCGTGCAAATCGTGGCAAATGGGTATGATTCAGTGGCCATTACAGAGACATGGTTACAGGATGGTCATGACTGGGAGTTAAATATCCAGGGGTATCTAACTGTTCGGAAGGACAGACAGGAAGCTAGGGGAGGTGGTGTTGCTCTGATTTTTAAGGATGATATCAGGGCGGTAGTGAGAGATGATATAGGTTTTACTGAACAAAAGGTTGAATCCATTTGGGTGGAAATTGGGAATAGCAGGGAGAAGAAGTCACTGATAGGTGTGCTCTATAGGCCACCAAATAACGACATCGTGGTGGGGCGGGCAATAAACATAGAAATAGCTAATGCATGTAAAAATGGTACAGCAATTATCATGGGGGATTTTAATCTACATATCCATTGGTCAAACCAGATGGGTCATGGCAGCCTTGAGAAGGGGTTCATAGAATGCATCCGCGATAATTTCCTTGAACAATATGTAATGGAACCTACGAGGGAGCAAGCTATCCTAGATGTAATCCTGTGTAATGAGACAGGAATAATAAATGATCTCACTGTTAGGGATCCTCTCGGAACGAGTGATCACAGTATGGTCGAATTTAAAATACAGATGGAGTGTGAGAAGGTTAAATCCAGTACCAATGTCCTGTGCTTAAACAAAGGAGACTATGAAGGAATGAGGGATGAGTTAGCTAAGGTAGAATGGGAGCAAAAACTTTATGGTGGGTCAATTGAGGAACAGTGGAGGACTTTCAAGACAATTTTTCACAGTGCTCAGCAGGCGTATATTCCAGTGATAAGGAAGAACTGTAGGAAAAGAAATTTTCAGCCATGGAAGTGTAAGGAAATAAAGGAAAGTATCAGATTTAAAAAAAAAAATACAAAAAAGCAAAGATTAGTGGGAAACTAGTAGACTGGGAAATCTTTAAAGGCCAACAGAAAGCCACAAAAAAAGTTATAAAGAAAAGTAAGATAGATTATGAGAGTAAGTTAACTCAAAATATAAAAACAGGCAGCAAAAGTTTCTATAAGTACGTAAATCGTAAAAGTGTGGTGAGGGTAAACATTGTTCCTTTCGAGGATGAGAAGGCCAATTTAATAACTGGGAATGAGGAAATAGCTGAGGCATTAAACAGTTATTTTGTGTCGGCAATCACAGTGGAAGACACAACTAACAGGCTGAAAACTGATGGCAAGAAGGTTTTAGCAGGTGAGGACCTAGAAACTATCATTATCACTAAGGAGGCAATGCTGGGCAAGCTAATGGGGTTAAAGGTAGACAAGTCTCCTGGCCCTGATGAAATGCATCCCAGGGTACTAAAAGAGGTGATGGGGGAAATAGCAAATGCACTAGTAATTATGTGCCAAAATTCACTGGACTCTGGGGTGGTTCCCGCAGATTGGAAAACAGCCAATGTGATGCCACTGTTTAAAAAAGGAAGTAGACAAAAAGCAGGTAACTATAGGCCAGTTAGCTTAACTTCGGTAGTGGGAAAAATGCTTGAATCTATCAGTAAGGAAGAAATAGCAAGACATCTGGATATAAATTCTCCCATTGGGAGCACCCAGCATGGGTTCATGAAGGGTAGGTCATGTTTAACTAATTTGGTGGAATTCTTTGAGGACATTACTTGCATGGTGGACAATGGGGAACCTGTGGATGTAGTGTATCTGGATTTCCAGACAGCATTTGACAAGATGCCACACCAAAGGCTAATACATAAGATAAAGTTGCACGCTATTACAGGTTATACATTGGCAAGTATAGAGGATTGGTTGACTAGTAGAAAGCAAAGAGTAGGGGTAAATGGGTGTTTTTCTGGTTGGCGGTCAGTGGCTAGTGGTGTGCCTCAGGGATCAGTGTTGGGACCTCAATTGTTTACAATTTACATAGATGATTTGGAGTTGGGGACTAAGTGTGGTGTGTCAAAATTTGCAGATGACACGAAGGTGAGTGGTAGAGCAAAGTGTGCAGAAGACGCTGAAAGTCTACAGAGGGGTATAGATAGTCTAAGTGAGTGGGCAAAGGTCTGGCAGATGGAGTACAATGTTGATAAGTGTGAGGTCATCCATTTTGGCAGGAATAACAGCAAAATGAACTATGTTTTAAATGGTAAAAAATTGTGGCGTGCTGCTGTGCAGAGGGACTTGTGTGTCCTTGTGCATGAATCGCTAAAAGTAGGATTGCAGGTGCAGCAGGTAATTAAAAATGCAAATGGAATTTTGTCTGCCATTGCTAGAGGGATGGAGTTTAAAAACTGGGAGACTATGCTGCAGCTGTATAAGGTCCTGGTGAGGCCACACCAGGAGTACTGTGAGCAGTTTTGGTCTCCTTACTTGAAAAGATGTACACTAGCACTGGAGAAGGGTGCAGAGGAGATTCACTCAGTTGATTCCAAAGTTGAGAGGGTTGGATTATGAGAGACTGAGTAGGCTGGGATTATACTCATTGGAATTCAGAAGAATGAGGGGAGATCTTATAGAAACATATAAGATTATAAAGGGAATAGATAAAGTGGAGGCAGGGACGTTGTTTCCATTAGCAGGTGAAACTAAAACTAGGGGGCATACCCTCAAAATAAAGGGAAGCAGATGTAGGACTGGGGTCAGGAGGAACTTCTTCACCCAAAGGGTTGTGAATCTGTGGAATTCCCTGCCCAGCGAAGTGGTTGAAGCTACCTCACTGAATGTGTTTAAGGCAAGGTTAGATAAATTTTTGAACAGTAAAGGAGTTAAGGGTTACGGTGAGTGGCCGGGTAAGTGGAGCTGAGTCTCAGAAAGATCAGCCATGATCTTATTGAATGGCAGGGCAGGCTCAAGGGGCCAGATGGCCTACTCCTGCTCCTATGTTTTTATGTTCTTATGTTTATGGAGCAGCTTATTACTTTTTGCAAGACAGTAAGAAACTTTGAGAACTGTTATTTTGCATTTTATATCCAGATGCAGGGTAAAGGTAAAGTCGCCATAGCAAATCAATCTATCAATCAAACCAATAAAAAGAAATATGCTGATCAATATATTGTTGGTATTAGTCACAAACTGTAGCTTCATACTTAGTTTAACTCCAGGTCGTGAATATCTCATTCATTGTCTGCAGCATGTTGTATTTGGACTATCCATTCTGGAGAATGGTGTATGACAGAATTATTTATCAAGAGATAAAATGACAGAGATCAATGTCAGATACAAAGCTTACATAAATGTTC
Source organism: Ginglymostoma cirratum (assembly GCA_024137785.1). NCBI lineage: Eukaryota > Metazoa > Chordata > Chondrichthyes > Orectolobiformes > Ginglymostomatidae > Ginglymostoma > Ginglymostoma cirratum. The sequence continues at coordinate 24,971,214 of JAHRHZ010000021.1, read as the reverse complement.
TGTTGATGCTTTGAGATGATGAAAGGTCATTAGCTCCTTCTGACATTTTTGGCACCTAATTCACAAGGTTGCAGAGTTGTGCTAGCATTGCTGACAGAATTTTAAGGCTCACAGCCACATTGCAATCTTCAATATTTTTGTTGGGAAGGTAACAGCCAAGTTGCTGCTATTGTTTGCTGTTCTATAATAGAGGATGAGCATTGCCAACACCCTTTTTATTTTGCAGCAGAGAACAGACTTGTGCCTTGCTTATGTTTTGCTCTTTCTTCTCCATTCTGTAGAGGTCTTGATCCTTTTTTGGCTCTTTTTGGGATGTGAAAGGGGACTCATTGGGAGTCCCAGTTTAAGTAGCTTAGACTGTGGTCTCAACCACAAAATTGTTGCAGGTTTTCCAAGATATGTAAATCATGATTTATGGGCCAATATATTCTCAACCTTGCATTTAAAAATTGTACGGTCTCCACCAAAAAAAATGTTTCTTTTAGGTTTGAACACATTCCATATTTGTCAATACGCCTTCAGCTGATGAAAGACTTCTATGATACTTGGAATGAAATGAAGCCTAAATTTTTACACTGCATTAAGAGGTCTTATTGTTGGAACTAGTACATTTATAGTTGGTATAATTACATTGTTATCTAGTTGTGTCTGAAGCTGTTTCTAGGTATCTTTTCCAAACACCACGTTTGCAGACTGAGGGGACCTATACTCCTTCTAGATAGATCCATGCTTCAAAGATGTAGGTATAGGCATTGCACTTGATACTTGCACTACTTATTGATGTGAGCAAAGAGAATTACTTTTCATTCTTCGGTGAGGCTGTTCTAAGTATTTGTATTTTACCCTCATTCACTTAGATAAAAACAGGACGTGCTGGAGAAACCCAGCAGGTATCGCAGCATCTGTGGAGAAACAAACAGTGTTTCAGGACCAGTATGATTTCTCTGGACTCGATCATGTGGTAGGCTCCGTCGTCTGAAGGGTGCTTGATTCTGTGAAGCTCATCCACAGAATTGGCAGGGGTTCCCTGCTGGTTCCCGACCAGTTAACACATAAAGTTGCCATAGTCTTACCAGACCATAGGACTGCTTTCTCATTTAAAGGCCAGGCCAGGCCAGGCGGCATCAGAGGAGTAGGAAAGTTGCTGTTTCGGGTCGGGACTCAAACATCAACTTTCCTACTCATCTGACGCTGCCTGGCCTGCTGCGTTCCTCCAGCTCCACACTATTTTGAAAACAGTTTCCTTTCTTCTCCCACTCCTTCAAAACTTTTTGCTTTTCTGATAATAGGCACTAGGATATTCCCCTCTTGTATTACACTTAAGTGGCCATTCTTCGTGCAAATTTTAGCGGTAAGTTCATCCATCATTTCTTGCTCCTCTTTGATGCAGGGTCAATGTTGATGGCATGGATTGATACATCCAGTGGGGACCACTAGATACCAGATAGGTGTGAGAACCCTAGCTGATTTACTACTATTTAGCTGAGATAAACCAACACAGCATAGTGCATGGATTACGCTGATCACTGTACTCAGGCCTATAAACAGCGCTGACTCTTAACAATTGATATTTCAGCCAAGCCTAATTTTGTGTGAATCGATTGGTATTCCCATGTATTGAGAATGATTCTTCCTTGTGGATGACTGGGTCTAGAGTGGTGTCATTGTGTTAGTTGTGAGTTCCCAAAAGGTTTATGAGGCCAATCTTAACTTTACATATCCTCTCACAGCCAGGTTTTCGGTTGTCAGCTCAAGAGGTAGTGGTGATTTTTGAACAGTTGCCCTCTGTCTCTGTCTCCATCTCCTACTGTTCTCACTCAGTGGTTCTTTCTGTTGATTGAAAGTGTTTGACATTGTTTTTGACGATGTACCTCCATTTAGTCACGTTTGGGCGTCTGCTTTCTATCTGTCGACATAATACAGCAGGCTTTCATGGGGGATTTGAGATTGTCTTTGAAAACATCTTCTTTGACCCCCATGTGAAGGAGGTCCAAATATAGCCCTGAGTAGAACACCTACCTGGCAGTCTTGAGTTGGGCATTCTAACAACATGCTCCATCCAGCTCGCCTATTGTGAGATTATCAAGACCTCTATGTTTGGAATGTCTGTGTCTACGAGGGTATTCATGTTTGTTCTTTAGATCTCCAATCTGATTTGCATGTTGTTTCTAGGAAGGAATTGATTAAGTTACTCCAGGGCCTTAACATATCATGTTTAAGTTGTCCAAGCTTCAGCAGGATGGAAAAGCATGGGGGACAATAACTACCAAATCATGAGTTGGTGTCTGTTGTGATCTCTCATTTCTCAAAGGCTCGATTTGTAATGTATCATAGGCTGAGGTAGCAATCTCTGGATTTGGAGATCTATCTTTTTATCATGCCAGTTTGTTTTTTGGTTTGTATACTATTCTATATGTGGGAAGTTGGGAAGCTTATCAGCAAGAATCACTAGGAGCAGTGTAGTGGTCACTGAAGAAGGTTATTGCAGAATACAACGGGACCTTGATCAGATGGTTCAGTGGGATGGGAAGTGGCAGGTGGAATTTTATTTAGATAAACGTGAGATTGCAAATTTTGGTAAGGCAAACCAGGGCAAGGCTTATACGGTTAATGGTAGGGCTCTGGGGAATATTGCTGAACAAAAAGACCTAGGGATGAAGGTGCATAGTTCCTTGAAAGTAACGTCACAGGTAGACAGGGTGATGAAGAAGGCATTTAGCACGCTTGCCTTCATTGGTCAGTGCATTAAGTGGAGGAGTTGGGACATCATGTTGCATCTGTACCGGACATTGGTGAAGCTTCTTTTATAATACTATGTGCAGTTCTGGTCTCCCTGCTATAGGAAAGATGTTGTTAAACATAAAAGGGTTCAGTAAAGATTTACAAGGATGTTGCCACGATTAAAGGATTGACCTGTAGGGAGAGGCTGAATAGCCTGGGGCTTATTTCATTGGAGCATTGGAAACAAAGGTGTGACCTAATAGAGGTTTATAAAATCATGAGGGGCCTGGACAGAGTGTATAGCCAAGGTCTTTTTCCCAGAATAGAGGAGTCCAACCTTGAAAGCTCAGGGGAAAGGGGAAAGGGGAAAGGGGAAAGGGGAAAGGGGAAAGGGG
>JAHRHZ010000021.1:24950270-24968088 GCA_024137785.1 Ginglymostoma cirratum | reverse complement strand
AGGGGAAAGGGGAAAGGGGAAAGGGGAAAGGGGAAAGGGGAAAGGGGAAAGGGGAAAGATTTAAAAGGGACCTGAGGGGTAACTTTTTCATGCAGAGGGTCATGTGTGTATGGAATGAGCTGCCAGAGGAAGTAGTGGGTGCAGGTAAAATGACAACAGTTAAAAGGATGGGTACATGAATAGGAAGGGTTTAGAAGGATTTGGGCCAAATGCTGGCAAATGGGACTAGATCAGTTTAAATATCTGGTCGGCATGGACGAGGTGGACTGAAGGGTCTGTTTCGTGCTTTGTAACTCTGACCCTATGACTCCAAAATTAGATGGAAGAACACTTTGCAGTTTCATCCCTTACCCTTCTCTTGGACACACGGTAAACTGCATTGACCCTGTAGTTGTCCTGGCTGGGATGACAGCTCTGTACAATTTGAAAATCAATCCTTTTGTTTTGGCATGTATTGTATAGATCTATACAAGATACTTCTTTAGCCACTGGTTAATATAGGGTGTAAAGTGAATATGATTTTTACAATGGTATATTGAATATAATTATACCATTTTTTGATTCAGCCCTGCATTTTTGATGCAGTTGTTAAGGGTTCCAGTTCTCTGTAAATCCCCTAATGTGCCTAAAGGAGCTAATCTAATAGTGTAATTGGTTTGGTGTGGATCCGATTTCTACTAATTAACTTTGATTATGCTTGAGGGTAAGAGTATTGAAATCTAAATAGCCTCCCTTTCACAGGCACAAATTCCTCCAGAACAGGAGTCTTGTTTGTCCCTCTGTATGTGTCAACTTAATTGAATAATTTTCTCAGTAATACGAAGGAAGTCTGTCACACTAGTATTCCTTGATAATAAAATTATTCTTGAAAAATAACCAAACATGCAGCAAAAACAACAACCTACATTCATGTAGTGCTTTTAATATAACGGCATGATCCAAAGCACTTTGCAGGAATGTTGTCGGACAAAATTTGACGCTGTGTTACATACATGGATATTAGGACTGATCACTAAAAGCTTAGTCTAAGAGAGAGATTTTAAGAAGGGTAGAGATGTGAATAGACGACAGACACAGCGAGTACTCAGATTGTAAAATTCATTCAGTTTTTTAATCTGACATGGTCCTCAGCAAGTTGAAGGACCTACGCTCACAACTTTATTGTAGATGTGAATTTGAAGTGATATTTGTGAATGTTGAAGATTTGATTGGTTGTGTATGTGGAGGTGAGAGTATCTCGTTTTTACTGAAGATTTTTAGAAACACATAATGGGAAGTGTAAATAGTTGAGCACCAGACTTTCAACAAAAACATGTTCACATTAAATAGAAGCAACTGCCCCTGCTGACCTGTCAAAACATGGCTTTGGTGTGATGTATTTGGATGGAGCAAGAAACAAAAATGGTGAGCAGTTAGCAAATGAGGCAGCAAAGGAATGCAACGGAGGTAAAAGTTTTACTGAGGGAGAAATATATTAAAAATGCAACTGATAATTTTGGTGTCCATGGTACAATATTTTAACTGTGAAGATCTCATAATCACCGTACGGTGGCTCAATGGTTAGCACTGCTGTTTCATAGCACCAGGGACCCAGGTTCAATTCCAACCTCGGGTGACTGTGTGGAGTTTGCACATTCTCCTCATGGGTTTCTGCTGGGTGCTTCAGTTTTCTCCCACAGTCCAAAGATGTGCAGGTTAGGTGGATTGACCATGTTCAATTGCCCATTAGTGTGTTCAGGGATGTGCAGGCCAAGAGGTTAACTATGGTAAATATGAGGTTACGGGGTTCGGGTGGGATGCTCTTCGGAGGGCTGAATGACCTCTATCTGCACTGTACGGATTCTAAAACAATCTAAGAAATGTAATAATGGAAAAAAAAGTGAGTTTATATTCTGAGGCTAGTTGCTTTAAGATTTGTTTTCTTGGTTTCACCTTTTTAATACTTATTTATGACTATTTCTTAAAAAGTAGTTGGCATTTTCTGTAGTTTACTATGGCCATGCTTCATCCTGCCTTTGCGTACTATTCAGTTCTTGAATTGTAGTGCAGTCTGTCTATTTTTCACTATCTGGATTTTTGTGCATTTTCCTCACCCACTCTTCTTCAATGTTGATGGTGCCACCATTCATCTTGGCCCTTTGTACAGGAACTGTCTTCTAAACCATTTGTCCCCTTTCTATATCTGTCATCCATTCTTAATGTTCCTTCCAATCCTAACCTATCATTATCTTGTAGCAGAAGATTGAATCATAAACACTTCAGTTGTGTATGGGCATGTATGTAAGTATAATAGGGAGAATGTGACCAGTCTGAAGTTAATCACAATTTGATGGACATTATTCCGGATGTCTGAAAGATACAACAAGCAGTGCTGTCTTTATAACATATTAAACTGTTTAGTTTAGTCTTTCGGCAAAGCTGTCGAATTCAGTTCTTTGCCTGAGAATTCAAACTTCTACCTTTGGAGAAATTACTGTGTTTATTCTTTGAGACCACCTTTTTAGGTAAGGGTGTTCACTTATACATGGGGGGTAATATTTTTGAAGTCTTGAAAACCATACATGTTCTTGAGATGCAGTTCAGTATTTTCCATTTATCCAGTTAGTGCCATTTGTTGTACTCCACAAGAATCCCTTTCTAATGTGCCCTTTTGTCCACTTCTATCCTTTTCACATTAAATACCTGAGCCTATGCTCATGGTGAGTCAAGCTGTGGATGAGGCAGTGAACAGATGGTAAGTAGAACAAGAATTTTTTTTGACCAAATGTTGGGTTGACTTTTACATTCAGTCAGCCATTATTTGAGTAACAAGCTTTCTATGAACAAATAAACTGTGGTAGTATATTAATATGAAACACCTTGAGTTATAAATTGAAGTTCTTGCTATCTCAAGTTCATTATTTCCATATCTATATACTGTGAAGCAAAGTATCACTTGAAAGGTTAGCAAGGGTACTTCTGTATTTGGATAACATGCTGATATTTTGGCTTGAAGCCAATGTCACAAATGACAAATAGAGCACATTACTTGTAAGATGTCAAAGTAAAATGATTCAGAATGTAAAGCAAAAATGGAAAAAGTGAGAATTACAGAGCAAGTCAAAAAGCATCTGCGGAAGGAACTGATAAGTTCTTGGTTCAGGTGTAAATCTTTCAACAAAACCCTGACAGAACGTCTACACCTGAAATGTTAAACCATCTGTTCTCTCTAAATATTCTGTTAGACCTGCTGAGTACGTCCAGATTATGCCTCACGTACAATTAGTTCCTTATGCTTGTGGAGTCACCTAAGTATGTTAGAGTCAGTCATATAGCACGGAAACAAATCCTTCGGTCCAACCAGCCCATGCTGAACATAATCCCAAACTAAACTAGTCCCACCTGCCTGCGCCTCGCCCATATCCCTCCAAACCTTTTCTATTCATTCCTCTTCAATGTTGTAACTGTGCCCACATTCACCACCTCCTCAGGAAGTAGGGAAAACATGAAATGTGCCAAATTCATCCAGTGGTCAAGTTAACATGGAATGACCATAACAGAAAACTATTAAAATTATGGGAAGTAAGTGAGTGCATTTAAACAGTTACTTGAATGAATTCGCTTTATTGCCAAGTGCACTCAAATGAGTGCAGTGAAAAATTTGCAATGTTGCCGCTTTGGTGACATCCAAGGTACAGGGTACCTAAGTACAGATATTTAAGTATGTGTTACAGACTGCCCAGGCCAAATCTCTAGACCATGCTGGGCCTCAAATCTCAAGGTCTCACTTCCAGTCCCCAGGGGTATTGCCTCGGGTCTGGTACTCACTTACCCTGTGCCAGCCTCAGGTCCAGGATTCACTTCCCTGCACTGGCTTCCGCTCTGGAGCTCGCAACCCTGGCGCTGGCTTGGTCTGGGACACGTCTCTGGATCTCACCGGCCCCATTTTAGTGGCTATCATGCTGATTTTGACAGCTTCCAGTATTTGCTGAGAAGTTCTCTAAGCACCTCTTGTACGTTAAAAGTGCGCTGCATGGTATGATTTTGTTATGAATATTTAAATTTGTGAACCAAAATAATTGAAGAGCGGCTTGACCATGGAATTGATGTTTGTGCATTCTGTTCTGTAGATGCATGTTATTTTTGACGTTGAAGCTATGTCCAAGAGCAGCCAGCACTTTTAACCAGTAAATAACGGAGAGTAATTTCCTACACCCTACAATGTTCATCTACAGGCATCCTGCTATCCAGCAACAAATGGGAATACATAACACAGATTCAACTCTCTTCCTCAGCTAACAGTGCAGTACTGATAATACACTGCCTCCCATATATATATATACAATGTGGACATGAATGGGTGTATGCGCAATTTGTAAATCATGTGCCCAGAGGGTGGTAGTCAACCGCATTGCCTTTGGGGCAGCTTGCAATTTTCAGAGGGCCTGCAGCTGGGAAGCCCTCTGACCACCAATGATTGGCACCTTAAAGAAGTTTGTTAAAGGAGCTTGTTTGGGACAGAATGGTATATTCAGTCCATCTCGTGGGCTTTGCACTGATGGCAGATAGGCAGCTCCTGTATTTGAGCACCAAGTTTGCCTTCTGGCCGTATTGCCCTTTCACATCTAAAAATAGAGTGGCTTTGGGACATGGAACTCATCGAGGTCTCACGTTCCTGATCCCCTTTCAAAATCCAGGCTCATGTCAACGAGTTTACTTCCTCACCCATTGCAACAATGGCAAAAGATTGTCATGTTGCATTTATCCCGCTAGACACGGTCTTAATTTTGATCCTGTGTTTTGCAACGGTTGTTTTAAGGCAAGGTTTTGAAACCAAGCTAATCTGGCCCTATCTTCATTACAGATGGTTTTATATCTAACAAAAAAGTGCTAAAAAGGGAAGGAAATGAAAAGATAGTAGCACAAAAAGTTAAAATATATTTTGAAAGGGAAATTTCGTCTCTAGGAAGCTTATCTGTAAAATATGATTGCAGTGCAGTCCCTCTGTATCTGGTGCAAATAAATTCACTCACTGCTTCATTAATGACTGACAACAAATGGAGTGAATAAGCTGCAGTAAAGAGAGGGGAAATGAGTTGTAATTACGGTTACGTATTTAACTTCTAAATAAACTTAGATTTTTTTTCTTTCTGCATTGAAGAGGTTAAGGGTGAAGGAGCAAAGGTGACTTTGATTTAAAGCTATTTCTATGGTTATCGTTCAGAGTTTCTACTGAAAAACAATTTCACCACAGGAAGCACCAAAGTTAAGACTGTTCCTGTCTATAGGCGAACATTAGCAAAGGCTGCTAGGAAAGAAAACCTGCTCTTTTTCTGCTTGGGGCTTTAGTTGCTAATTACAAATTATAGTCCTCCCAAAGCTGTCTCAGTTGAGTTGAACTGATTCAACACAAACGATTGATTGAATCTGAAACCTTCATAGTCTGTTGACCTAATAGCACCATATGCTGCTACTTTTAACTATTGACCACCAGGATATGTTTTCATTGTTATTGAACATTTTCAAGAAAGACGTTCCTCATTTTAACCATATCTGTCTCGGGGCTGCAGATCACTTTTCTTTTAAAACCGGTCTTCATAAATAAATGGCAGATTCAGCAGGCAGAGCCATTGTGCAGCTTTTCATGCATTGTTACTGATTGCTTTTTTTCTCCCAAAAAAAACGCTGGACTACAATGAAAAGCATCTGGCAACCCTTTCTTCATTTGCATGCAATGATTTAATTTACATTGCAGTGTGTGATTTCATGATCTCATTGATCCAGTGAAAATAATGTATGGCTAATCTTGATGTTCTCATTTGCTAAACAAAAAAATGTTTGAATGTACTTTTAAAGAAAGATATTCATCTTCACTGCCAGGGATATAGCACAGAGAAATTAATCATGCACCTTTCACAGCACCTACATGGTTTTCAGTCCATTGGAATACTCTGCCATATTATCACCCTGATGGTGAACATTTAAAATCTATACCCAAATTCTCCTTTTTTTCTCTTTCACAAAATAATTACAGATGATGAAGGCCATTTTGGCCCAACTTACTTAATCCATCAGAGTGATCCCACCTCACTGTCACCTCCAGTTCAGTTTTGACTAATTCCTATGTTTGGCTTTATTCCTCTATTGGGAGCCTGTTCTCCATGTGTACACTTTGTATAAAGAAGAATTTTCTGGCAGCAGTTTTAAACTTGTTCTTTATTAGTTTGCACCTGTGTTCATTGTTCAATTCATGCCTGCATTTTAAAATAAAATTTCTGCATTAACCTTTTCTATACCTTAACAATGTTTTAAACTCTTTACCACCAGCTCTCATACACTGTATTTTCCAGGCTTAAAAGAGATGATTCTCCATTCCTACTTCATAAATCAGACCCCGAATACCATTTAAGACTTCTCCTATTGACTTGAATTTCCTGCTGCCCTCCTCCCCTCACTTATCTAGAATTCCTTTCCATTTCGCCTTTAGCGAGTTCTTCATCAATCACAGTATATTTGTGGCATACATTTTTTTAAAACCCAGTATATGCCTTAGACCAATCAGAATGGGAAAAGTAAAGAGAAACTTTATAACTGCTACGCTTGTAAATCTAGCAAATTCATCTTTGGTAGCGTTTGTGATTGTAAGCACAGGCTTGTGACTTGTTCATGGTTAGCATGGTAATTTGTTTCATGGACAAGAACGTGTTTGAAACTGGCTACACAAATACAATACAAAGCAGCAACTGAGGCAGCATTTAGATGCTGTAACTGGGGAAGATAAACTGCCTGGACCAAATAACCTGAGTCTATATTTCTTGATCTTTGATGTTATACAAAGGTTTAGAGCAAAGTTTAGTATATTATAGATGTAGTTTCAGAAATCAGATTAAATATTGCTGTAGTGCAAACAATATAATGTAAAAATGCAAATAATGAAACGTGTCAATGATACTTGCCAGTTTAATAAGGACAAATAGGTGGTGATGGCTGAATTTGATAAGTAGCATCAGGAGATTTAGTTAATATGTTAAAAACTAAATTATCACCTATCCTTTAATTTGGAGCAAGGACAAAAGCCACAGAAGCTTTGATATCATATGAAATGTGAAAATTACACATAGTACAAATGCCAAGTTAGTGTGGTAAACTGTGAGAATATGGGTTGATGAGACGAGAACAGGCCAACAGCAAACAAAAGGCTTTGTTGTCAGTGACCAGCTAAACTGTTTCATTTATGACATAAAGTGGTTTGTCTGTCCAAAACACAGTTTATTAAACTACTGTAATCGTGCCAATTTGCTCAATTGTTTTAATCTGTAAAATTCTCACGCGTTTGGTTAGTTTTGTGCTGCCAGTTTTCCTTTGTCAATTCACAGATAATTATAGTGTGTTCAGCTGGAGAAGGTGAGTTTTCTGTTTGGCTTATTTGAAATCATATTGCTACACGAGCATTAAGATGTTCCCGCGTGTTTGTCATTTCTATTGCTTGAGCCAAATACTTGAAACGACACATATCTAGTGCATTATTGCAGTAATTAGACTTTTGAGTCTTTTGTGCTTCCTGAAGGTTTTTAGTAATTTGATTTCGGTGGACAGGGACTAAGTCATCTTCTCTGGCTTGTAGCATTACAGGACTGTGAGGTATATGGTGGCTTGGATTAGAGTTAAAAATCTGATTTTGTTGCAGCAAAGAATCTACTGGCATCTGCCTTTAGCTAGACTTGGCCCAGAGATCTTTGCCTATGAAGTTGCTGAATGTGTGAAATGATAATGGTAGCATGACAGAGACAGGGCATCTGAGGCTTGATAGAACCGCATAAGCAATACAGTTCAAATTAACCAATGAGAATTAAGGATTGGGAAATCCTTAACAGAGAAAGGACTGATGTGGCGGGTGAATTGGATTGAGTGAAACTAATGTTCAATCAGCTACAGAACAAGGAAGAAAGAGAGAAAGAAAGATTGGGTAAAGAGAGAAAGAAAATGGGACAAAATAATGAGAAATCAGAAAAAGATTTGAACTTTTAACCTTTTTAAAATCTGAGAATGTGCAGGTTTGTGGGCTGATAAGTCACAAACAACATTCACGCCACACAAGTGCTGGGCAATGACCATCTCCATCAAGAAAGAAATTAATCATTGCCCCTTAACATTCAATGGCGTTACCATCGCTGAAACCCTCACTATCAACAACTTGTGTGGGGTTTCCATTGACTATAAACTGAACTGAATGAGCTGTATAAGAACCGTAGCTTAAAGAGCAAGTCACAAGCTAGGAATCCTGCAGTAGGTAACTCACCTCCTGACTCTCCAAAGCCTGTCCACCATTTACAAGGCACAATTTGCCTTGATGAGTGTAGCTTCAACAAGACTCAATAAGCTTGACACAAAAAGAGAAATTGCTGGAAAAACTCAGCAGGTCTGGCAGCATCTGTGGAGAGAAATCAGAGTTAACATTTCAGGTCGAGTAATACTTCCTCATACCCTTCCTCAAGAAACTTGACACCATCCAGTACAAAGCAGCGCCCTTGATTGGCGTCATGTGCACATACATCCAATCTGTCCACCACCAATGCTCAGCAGCAGCAGTGTGTACCATCTAAAAGATACACTGCTGTACTTCACCAAGACCCATGAAAAGCACATTCCAACCCACAACCACTACCATCTTTTTCATCCTACTACCCTTTCCTATTGCATCTGTCAATAAAAATGAATCTGATCGCATTCCTTACAAAAAATTAAACAAGATTACTGCATCCTAATGTTGTGCCTTGCAAGAGTAGTAAAGCTAATTTACCTGCAGAGAAAAGTGCTGCTTTGCCAGAATTTTATTTTAAAGAGATTTGTTTCTTCCTGGTGATAGCGTTTGAAATAATGGGTGGAAAGAAAGGAATTTTTTTTTTTGTAAGGAGAGGTATTTTGAAAATTTGTTTTCCTTTATCAACAGCTTCATTTTTCATTACTTTTTTAATGTGACAATTCTGAAATGGCCAAAAGATGAGTCAACCTTTAATGTACAAAATATTGCAAAGGAGCATTCACTGAGTGCTCCCCTTCCTCCGCGCTATACTGCTATGTGGAGAAAACATGGATTTCATCATATTTTGAGTCATAACCTCTCAAGAACCCTGAGTGATTTGCAAGATCACTATGCATGCTAATTGTGAAATACTTAAGGACTTCTTGTCCTGAATATCGTTTCTGTTTGTAAGATGCCTGAAATATTTTTATAACTTCTCACAAATTGTAATCTGTGGTAAAACCATCAATTCCTGGGGAATTCCATGCACCAATGTGTTGGTTTCCTCTTTTGCATTCTTCGAAAGTGAATCCCCCCTAAATTTATTTCCAGTGGATTTTCTTTTAATCTTGTATATTATGAAGTAAGATCAAGACAATTTACAAAGGGTAAAATACACTGAGGGGCAATTTTGCACTCCTGGATATTCTTACTCTCTTTCTGGAGTGTTGTGGCTCATTACCCTAGAAACAGTATGGAAGTAACTACAGCAATGTTTGAAAGTCTACCCTCGGTGATCAAAAATTTCACCCTAGATGTTAAAAAGACTTCCCCTATACCCCTTCACCTCCCTGCATACTTTCCATGCCTCGTGGCTCCTACCCATTCCCTTAGCATCTAATGCACTCCATGTCAACCTCAAGCCTATCTTTCTCAACCATTTACACAGTTTGTTGCTGCGGAAAGGCTGCCAACATCATCAAAGATCACCACACCCCGGTAATGATCTCTTTCAACCTTTTCTGTCGGGCACAAGATACAGAACCTTGAATACGCACACTAGCAGGTTCTGGATCAGCTTCTTTCTGGCCGTTATTAGACCGATGATGGGACTCAAATAACTCTGATCTTGTGAACATTGATCTTGCCTAACTCACGCCCTGTGCAATGTAACCTGTATGCCTGTGTCTAAGTTTTTTATAACCTCTGATCTGTACATCCTTGCTTGCTATGATCTGCCTTACGGCTTGTAAACAAAGCTTTTCACTGTACTCTGGCACACATGACAAACAATCAATCAACCATAGATCCATGAAAGTATAGTTTAAACAACCTGTGTTGGATTAAGGAAGAAACTTTGAACAAAATGAATAATAGATGCCTGAATATAATGATGGAGCCCAGTTCATCCAGTAAACAGCACAATAATAATTAGGAATTATGTGGTGTCTTTGTGTCTTACAAAGAAAATAGACGAGGGAATAGATCTAGATTCATGAATTATGTGATTAAAAAGGATTAACAAAAATATGGTAGCAGAGATGGATTTCAAGGAAGTTTTTAAAAGGTGGGTATACACAGTATTAGGTTGGACGTCCCAGAGAGTTCTTTTTGTCAGTTAAAAGATCTGCCTGTATTGTTTTGACAACAGAATTTGAGGATTGCAGGATACAGGGGATATGGAACTTGAGATTATAAAGACAAGGTGGAGTGAGTTTGTGTAAGGATTTGTTTGCATGGATGTGGATATAGATTTCTATTCTTTAGACGGCAGAAAGTCAACATAGATCAGTAAAAATGACAATTACAATCTGACAGCAATGGGCAGCCAGCTTCGTAGAGACTGATTCCCAGCATTGAATGAGAGATAAGAAAACTTGCCTTCAAACACGATTATGTACATGTGTTCAGTGTTTTAACTCACTTTTTGTCAACATTTGCTTCCACCTGCTTCTGGCCAGTACATGAGTCAATCGACAGAAGGGCAAAGCAAAAGGATGAGGGCATTGCAGGCCCACAGATGTTAACCATAAAATTATATAAGTGGTGATTACATTGAAATTTGTAAGTCGGGAGCATTTTAGTAGAATTTAGTTGACTTTTTTCAGTCTTTAATGATTTAGTAATCAACATAATAAAAACAAAATTGCTCCCTCCCTCGAGACCTTTTCAGTTAACTACGTGAGTCATTGAGAACTGACATACTGTTGTTCATTTCGCAATTTTCCTTGTCCTCTCTGCTGGAGAAATAAACATAATTAAGATCATCCACTGCACTGGTAAGAATGTAGTGATGGGTGTGCCAAGTCATGCATTTTATATGTCTTGCAGTAACTGTGAAAGACAAGATTGATCTTTTCTAGGTTCTGCATGACTGCATGGGTCCAAATGACTCCTGATGACCTTTAGGGTGATACCAATCTGGAGGAATCTTTGATTGGAGAATTTGAGCAAATAGCCATTGACGAGAGAGGGTTGTGTACAATACAGAAGGAATTTGCTTTCAATTCCGAAGCGAAAGTATATGTTGCAGCTGTTTTTAATCTGTGCAACACACTGGAATGTAATTCCATAAGTTCTAGCAATTGAATTGTTCACATGATTTTCTAATCAGCATACCTTCAACTTGAAGAAAGTCTTTGCCATCTGTAATGCAGTAAGTAATAGTAATTTCTCATTGAATTACCACACAATTTTAAAGTGCTCACTTGCTTGAATCAAAATGTGCAGTTTGCAGTAGCTCAGCAATTGTAAATGATGATTGTATGCACACAGACATCTGCTATTGACTGTGAATATCATCTGTTCATGATGAAAATCACAGAGGAAAGAACAGTATTCACTCTTAATAGGATTAATGTTATATTTACTCTGTTGAATGGTGCACATTATGTTACTGGGTTTGCAAAATAAGTTTGGACTTATCTCATTTTCTCAGTATTCGCTTTCTCAGAACTTCTGTGTCTCTCTGTTTTTCTGTTTCCTCTAGTTTTTTTTTAAATAACCCACTGTTCTCTTCTGCTTCTCTGTACATTTTTTCTCTGCTTCCGGGTCGCAAAAAAGTACTGAAGTTGTGATATATGTCATGGAAATGAGCTGCCTGCAGTGCATTGCTCTATTTTCCTGCAAGAATCCTGGGTTACATATGGTCTGCAGCTCTCTCAAAAGTTTCCTTTACATCATTTCCCCTCCACTCCATTACTCAAGCATCCTTACTCCCACTGTCCACTCCACTCCCCAAGTAGAAAAACAGGGATATTAGTCACATTATACAAGTTGATAGCTTAAACCCTTGATCTCAACTCCAACTAAAATATCATCTGGGAATATGTTGTCTACATTTTTGAGAGTTTAAATGCTTCAGTTTGGCCTGTGCAAAGTGTTTTGTATCAATTGGTCTAAATTATTCTAACATTCACATTACCAGTGACTGACCCAATTCATTAAAGGAGAAAACTGAAATCATGTAACATTGAAAGCATCTTGATATCAAATAGTACTTGTATGGCTGGTACTTATTAACCTTCAGAACTTATGAGTCTCCCCAGTCAATTTACATACTTGATTAATATATATTCCTTGAAGAAAAATATCATAGTCTTTGTTTAACATTTTTAAGAATGAATTGTGAATGAAGAATTCACCTGCAGTTTGCCCCTTGTATAAAAGTACAAGTGGATGAGATGTGTGCTGCAACACTCAAAATAAGCTGAGGGTAAAACTGAGCAAATAACTGCATGTTACTCTGGATGCTGAAGAGTTTACCCATTAACGCTGCAATTGGAAATAATGTGAGCAGTTGTCTAATTTTTATTGAACAAAGTAGGTATGCACTTTGGTAGACTGCCTGGCGTATTATCTACATACAGAGTATTCCCAAAACTGAAATTAATCTGAAGTTTGTTCAATTCTGCCACATTTGTATGCATTCATTCTGATGAAGTCTGATCATTGTTTTGCTCAACTTTGTACTGGTTTGTCAGTGCCCCCTGGTGTTGACAATGTGGTGGTGGATGTTTTAAATTCATTGTACAAACTTTGTTTAGACTGCATTGCCAAATGGGAAGAATTGACTCTGAACTAAGTGTAAAAATTTTGCTTTTAAAAATTCATCCTTTGAATATTAAACTTCAAAACATCACATTAACCACATGTAAGATCTACCTTTATAGGCTTCTTCATTAATTTACTCAGTTTGGATCTTTTACCGTTATGATAGCTCAGGACACACAACAAGATGGCAATGATCATCCATAGTTTTGAGACAAAACAGAGAGGCAGAGCAGGGTAACTGTGGCCAGCACCTGACAGGAAGAAACTTAACCAGGAGATGCTGCTGCAGCACATTAGTGATGCAATTGGTTTACCTCAAGAAGGTAGTTGGTTTGTCTGGATAAATATTGTAGATGTATCACAGTGGCTGGTATCCCGCCCATGACCAGTTCTTCTCAGGCAAACAACATTTTGAAGACCTATCAATGGTATTTCAGGAAGCCCGTGTTAAACCATGAGTGACGGAGTTTTGAATTACTTTATGTTTATGGAAGAGCACGGTAGATGGGAGGGCATACTGGAAAGAATTTAGATAATCAAACCGCAGGGAAACAGACCCTTCGGTCCAGCTCAACGTGCTGAACAAACATCTCAATCTGACCCATTTGCCAGCATTTGGCCCATAGTCCTCTGCCCTCATGGTGGTTCAGTGGTTAACACTGCTGCCTCACAGAACGAGGAACCTGGGTTCAGTTCCACCTTTGGGTGACTGTGTGGAGTTTGCACATTCTCCCCTTGTCTGCATGGGTTTCCTCTGGGTGCTCCAGGTTCCTCCCACAGTCCAAAGATGTGCAGGCTAGGTGGATTGGCCATGCTAAATTGCCCATAGTGTTCATGGATGTGTAGATTAGGGGGATGGGGTCTGGGTGGGATGCGCTGTGGGTGGTAGTGGACTTGTTGGGGCAAATGGCCTGTTTCCACACTGTAGGGATTCTACGATTCTTATTTACTATTATAGATTTACAAAAAAATTAAGATCCAGAAGTTTTATGAGTCTTAAAATCAAAAACTTAGCTGATCAGGCTCAAAAAGCAAATGTCATCCTTTTCTCCTGTAGTTTCAGGAAGTGTTTTTTTTTTAAAAGGTCTGCATTTGCAGCTATTTGCAATCTGGATTTCTGTTCTTTAATGTGAAACATAATCCATGTGGTTCAAGGGCAGGCAATGGCCAAATGGTATTATTGCTAGATTATTAATCCAAAGACTCAGGAAATGTGTTGGGGACCTGGGTTTGAACCCTGCCTTGGCAGGTGGTGGAATTTGAATTCAATAAAAAAAAGTCTGGAATTAAGAGTTTAATGATAACTATGAAACTACTGTCAATTGTCAGGTAAAATACATTTGTTTCAATGTCCTTTTGCAGAATGCTCGTTATTATCTGAATGGTTCGCATGTTTAGTGTATCACACCTATGTCTTTTTATTCCCAACATTATCAATAACTATCAAAAGGAAATACTATAAGTATGGAGTTGCAACCTGGCAGGTGACATTTATTTACTGCCCAATTAAGTTCTTTTTTATGTTTTTGTGGGCTGTAGGCATCGCTGGCATGTTCATGATTTGTTACCTTAATTGCCCTTAAACTGATTACTTTGCTAGATCATTTCAGAGGGCAGTTAAGAGTTAAGCACATTGCTGTAGGTGTGGAGTTGCATGTTGGCCAAACCAGGTAAGAAATACAGATTGAAATTCGACTCGATTTCTATTTCAGATTGTACTAATAAAATTCCACCAGGTGTCACAGTGATATTTGAACCTCTGTTCCTCTGAATTACTACTCCAGTCATGTTACTGCTACACCAGTGTCTTACCCTTACTCGTTAGTTTGCATTCAATAATTTTTGTGGCTTGCAAGGCCCTTTTAACTTTGTAAAGTTCTGATATGAGTTCACACTTCTGTATGTTTTAAAAAGGCAAATGGTGATTATTTGCACATATTTAGCAAACAGCAATATCAATACATGCTTAGTGATAAGCAGTTTTTGGCTTTGCTGTTGTAAAAACTTTTAAGCTGAAGATAGGCATGATACTTCACTAGGGTTGAGTGTCTGTAAAAGATATTGTTGGGAAAAGAGGTTGGATCTTTCTGCTGTTCATTTGACTGATCACAACGGAAAGTAAATTTTAAAAACAAAACTTAGGATCTATCAGGCCAGGGTTCAGTTTGGGATTTAAATCCAAAATTACCATCAATTGGGATCATAACACAAGGTAATTCAATCAACAAAAAATAATACTGAAGATTTCTGGAAAGCTATTCTCTGGATATGAGCATTACTAACAAGGCTTGTGTTTGTTATCCATCCCTGATTGTCCTTAGATTATAGTGGGACTTTTTCTGTAAATCATTGTGGTTTGATATAACTGAGTGTGGTTTTATTAGCTACTTCAGACAGCAGTTAAGAAGTAACCAGTCATGTATAAATCAGGTTGACTTCCTTACAGAAAGTGTATTGGTGAACCAGTTGGAGTCTTACAACAATCTCCAGGGTCACAGTTTATTTTTGTTTCCAGGTTATTTTTGAAAAATAATACTTAGTTGCTCAAACGTGAATTTGAACTCAATTTCTCAGGCTTACTCGCCAGCCTGTCATTCAGCGAGTTTGATGAAAGAGTCAATACACCTTAACTAATGTACCCAGTAGTCAGACTCTGAGAAAAGCCCTGTGTTCTGAAGAGTGTTCATATTTGTAAATGCAAGATAATAGAATGAAACGTGCAATGCACGCAAACATATTCTGTGCAATGGTTGTTAATAAAATTGGAGAAAATTGTTGTTCAAGACCCTTTAAAAGTTCTATTAGAATTCAGTTGAACTGTGCTTCTGCCTTTGAAGATGAATGTTAATGCGTTTTCTCCTTTCTTTTCTTTTGCAGTGAGTATGTTTTTGAATACATTAACCCCCAAATTCTACGTTGCTCTGACAGGCACATCTTCTTTGATCTCTGGGCTTATTCTGGTAAGTAAATCTCATCATTAATTGTAATATGGGCGTAAATAATGATTGCAGAATCTGATGGGGGATAATCGAGTCTACTAGTGAGCCTATCCAATATCCTCAACCTTATCAGTTTTCCAACCTCTTGTAATTTCTTGAGTTTTTTTCCAAACGTTTTGATGCTACTGTTTCTGCAGACTGTGTTACTGAACATGTGTTTGAATATCACCACAATTAATGTGGTTACCAGGTTGCAGTTCCAGAAGCACCTACTGCTGCTGAAATCAGAATGGTTTCCAGGTTGGATTCTTGCAACTCCTTCTTGACAAGAACTGAAAGGTCCCTGGATTTGGATTCTGAAGTCACTTGCCTTTTTCAGTCACCTAGAACAAAGCTTACATTTATATAACACTTCCCATGACCTTAGCATTAGCCAAAGCACATTACATCTAATTACGTACTTTAGAAGGGGAGCAATGTAGGAAACTGTCGCAGTATAGGAATTGCAGCAGCAAATGTGCATGCTCCAACAAACAATATGCGATAGTGACTAGATTAGCCATTGTAGTGAATTTGACTGAGCAAGGTTAAGATATCAATGAAAATGGCTCTCTTTTCAAAACCATTCCATAGAATCTTTTATCTGAGAAAGCTATGTGACCTTGTTTTAACAGTTCAATCAAAAGACTGCATGTCAGATAGTGTAGCACTCCCTCAGTATTGCACTGGATTTTCAACCTAGATTTTTGTACTCCCATCTCAACAGTGGGACTTATACAGCTGACCTCTGACTCATTGGGTTGAGTGTTTTCAGATGAGTTACAGCTGACAATTGAGAATTTTGAATATTCTCATTTGTGTCACTGGGTGGATCCCCTCTCTCCCTTTTTAAAAGGACTAAAATAAGATGTGATCATCTTGAAGATATTGAGTGATTAGAAGGGGAGGGCACTCCACAATGGATAATATTACTTTCATTTAGCCTACTTTACAGAAGGACTATTAGCACAACATATTCACTAGCACAGAATTACGCTCTTTGTACATGTCCTAAGTGCGAACGTCTTGCTTAAGGACGAGATCTCATGTAGGGGTGTAACTTTAAAGAACCCACCCCAACGTACAAAAGTTTCCTGTACTTTATATTGCCTTGGATTGTGTTCTGACTTGAGTTTAAATTGACTTGCGAACAGACTCCAGAACACAACCTGTTCGCAACCCAGAGACTGACTGTACTCTGTTTACACAACTGCCAATTTCAAGGCACTCCATCTATAGCTTATTGAAACGTGATGTAATGTTTTGATGTATTTCCAAACAGTGCAGCAGTTCATCTGGAATTATGTTGTCTGTTTAACAGAAATTGAGGTCAGTCTTTAATGGATTCTGAAGCTTTCTGCCTAAACTGAAAGCTGTGTCATGCTGTTAAGGATTATTGTTAACTTTATCAATTTAGATAGAGTAGAGGAAAGGTGTTATTAGCACAATTGCCTGGAAATATGTGCTGTTTTGCCACACCAAGCTAACCCTTGCTCTAATCAGCTGCTGATGGCACTCTGCATTTAGTCTAGGAGCTTAGCTCTTAATTCCTCACAGGTTTCAAATACCTGTCGTACTGTCTCTAAGGCTTGGTATTGGATCAATTGTCATCACCTGCTCAGATGTGATTGTTTGTTCGTTCTAGTCATGGTGCAGCGCGGCGGCTCAGTGGCTGCTGTCTCACAACGCTGAGGACGCAGGTTTGATTCCAGCCTTGGGAGACTGTCTGTGTGGAGTTTGTACGTTCTCTCTGTGTCTGCATGGATTTCCTCCAGGTGCTCTGGTTTAGTCCCAGAATCCAAAGATGTGCGAGTTAGGTGGAATGGCCATGCTAAATTGCCTGCAGTGTCCAGGGATGTGTAGCTTAGTTGGATTAGCCATGGAAAATACAGGGGTACAGGGATAGGGTAGGGTGGTGGGTCTAGATGGGATGCTATTCAGAGGATCAAAGTGGACTCAATGGGCCAAATAGCCTGCTTCCACACTGTAGGAATTCTATGATTCCCTAACTTATTATGTGTTAACTCTATGTCCATAGATGTTGCTGGACATGCAGAGTCCAGCA
>JAHRHZ010000021.1:24851821-24949870 GCA_024137785.1 Ginglymostoma cirratum | reverse complement strand
TGCTGGACTCTGCATGTCCAGCAACATCTATGGACATAGAGTTAACATGAATCTGCGGAATTCCTGGCCTTTTTTCACTAATTGAATTGAAATGCACAAAAATAGCTCAACTCTTCCCTAAACAAATGTCTTACGGCATTGAGTGTGGGGTGAGCAAGATTCATGTTAGCAGAGATTTTTTTCTGTAATATTTTAAAAACCAGAAAAGTGTTGAAGTGGGTAATAGGTGAATGGAGAAACACTCTATATTTCTTTGTATTCCAAGGTAGTAAAGTGGGCTGTCAGACAGTAATGCACAGGCAGTTGTGAAGGATAGGGACAATATACACTATATGTTTGACCTGGGAAGGTGGAGGACTGGGAGTATGCCACATTCATCACTAATGAGATAAATATTTCATATCTAAAAGCAATGAATCAAAGATAATATAGTGCTATCTGACAGACTTCATAACTTGTAGTCTCCTCAGCTTTATATGTCACGTTGATGATGTTCCGAGTGCTTTAATTTATGTAACTCACCATTACCACCCTTGCTGGGTGTCCTTTGATTTATACAGGATCCGTCAGGAAATTGCACATGAATCTTTTTAGTGTAAATACTTTTAGGAGTGATTTTGAAATGTACGTTTAATTACAGAATCACATTTTGTCCTGAAATCCAGTGATGTGGTCGCAGTGTCAACACTCCCTCCTCTTTGTTTATGTTTTCTCGTGTTTATTGTCCAATTATTTAAGACATTATTACAAAAGGCAGCAAAAGTCTACCTCTCACATTTCATGCTCTCACAAACAAAAAAGAAATTTATTAAACATATTTTTACCTAGATGGTCCAACTTTAATACTTTTTTGAACAGTCCTTCTTTCTTTCATACCCTTTTTGGTGTTTCAAACGCAATGGTAAATCCAAGTGTAGAATTTGTACAGAGTTTCTCCCAGTCACTGGCTTTAAGTCCCTGGGAAGCGGCTTTAAGTCCCTGGGAAGCAGCATTAACTACCATTTACATTGTTACTCCAGAGTTTCTGAGATTATAGTGAGAGTTTTGAAGAATTTCACTGGAGGTTCCATGTCATTACCTCATTGTTACACCATTAGCTATGTCAGAATACTCATACGCCAGGATACTATAAATGCTGACTGATGGAGAAGGAAGTTACTTGTAAGCAGCATTTTTATTTAATGAAATATTGAAATTCAAATTTTTCCCACTCTCCCAACTGTAAAAACCAAACAACCGACTTGCATTATCCAACACACAAAAGCAGAAATTGCTGGAAACTCTCAGAATTGAAGAAGGGTCACTAGACCTGAAACATTAACTCTGATTTCTCTCCACATTTCCAGCAATTTCTGTTTTTGTTTCAGATTTGCAGCAACGGCAGTTCGTTTTTTTTTTTGCATTACATAACATCTTTCACAACTTCAGGACATCTCCAATTGTTTCACAGCCAATTACATAATTTTGAAGTATGATCCAATTGTAAATTAGGGAAATGCAAGCTTTAATTTGCGCTCAGGTAGGATGCACAAAATCACTGAGATCAATGACCAAATAACCTGATTTGGTGGAGTGTGTTGAGAAATGAATATTGACTGGACAAATAGAATCACAGAATTCCCATAGTGCGGAAAGAGGGCATTCAGCCCTTCGAATCCCTATCGACCCTCCAAAAAGCATCCTAACCAGACTCACCCCACCACCCGATCCCTATAACCTGGCATCTTCCATGGCTAATCCACCTAGCCTGCAAATCCCTGGACACTACGGGGTAATTTAACATGGCCAATCCACCTAAACTGCGCAGCTTTGGGAGAAAAAGGAGCACCCAGCAGAAACCCACGCAGACACAAGGAGAATGTGCAGACTCCATGCAGACAGTTGCCCAATGCTGGAATCGAAGTCAGGTCCCTGGTGCTGTGAGGCAGCAGTGCTAACCACTGTGTCACCTATTGAACAAAGACTGACCAAATCCCAATGACTCTTGAGAAAAATGAGTGGAGCAGGGAAAAGTATGTTGTCTTTCCTAAGACGGTATTGTTTGGTCCAAATTATCTCTGATCTGGAGCTAACCAGTTCTAAATTTTGTAGCTGCTTCTGACAGATCAGTGGGTGATTTACTTATCTTTAACCAAAGTATTGCATGTATTATTTATGGTATTAGAGATTTGCAAAACATTATGTGAGATTTTTGAGTTTCCATTCCATGCACCCATATCCTGCCCTGCCACCTGCTTCATTCCCTGCACAGCCCACTCTATTCATTCCTCTCCTGTACCCTATCTCATCCCCCATACCATCCCCTTTTTGCCATCTTTAATTCCTATTCCACCCTATCCCAATTTTGCATCCCTGCTGCTGTCTCTCCTCTCCACTTTTGTGACACAGCTTTCTTTCCCTCCCATACAGTTCCAAACTCCCTCTTGAGTCATTTTCCTTCCCAACCCATTCTCTGATGCTGCTTAACTCTCCAGTGTCATTCCCACCCCTCCCTTGCATCTCTCTGTCCCCTACCAAACCTCTCCTCATTGTTCTTTTTATATAGAGTCTCCACAGTGTGGAAACAGGCCATTCGGCCCAACAAGTCCACACCAACCCTCCAAAGAGCTCCCTACCCAGACCCATCCTGCACCCTCTCCCCGTAACCTTGCATTTCTCATGGCTAGCACACCTAACCTACACATCCCAGAACACTATGAGCAATTTAGCATGGCCAGTCCACCTAACTTTGGACATCTTTGCACTGTGGGAGGAAACCGGAGCACCAGGTAGAAACCCATGCAGACAAGGGAGAGTGTGCAAACCCCACACAATTGCCCGAAGTTGGAATCGAACCCAGGCCCTTGGCCCTGTGAGGCAGCAGTGCTAACCACTGAGCCACCTTACTGCCCCGGGTACTCTGTTTTGTGCCCAGTGGGTGAGATACTGAGTGGCGCAATGTGGCGGATACAGTAACCGGGACATGGAGCAGCAGGAAGCAGTGTCCAGCAACCATCCCAGAGAGCAGTGAGATCTGGTGTTCAGGGTCCAATAACAAAGGCCCTGGAGTGACACTGCCAAGGTCTGGTCATTGAGGCCAGGAAGTGGCCAGAGCCAGGGTCCAGTAATTGGGGCTGGGAGTATCCAATAACTGGGGCACGTGCATAGGCTGCTCCCATTGTATCATTAACCAGTGAGGGAGTGCAGAAAGAATGTGGATATTAACAAGGAGTCATTGATTTGAAAAGCTGACATGCATCTAAAGGGATGCTCATGGAGCTGTAGGACTGAATGGTCTGTTGCCTGGCTGTAAATGCTGTGTAATCCTTTTAAAAGCATTAAATCTGTTCATTCAAGTTGAATTTATCGGAGTTGATGACTGCACGGATACTAAACCTCATGCAAGGTCAGCAGAAACAATTGGAACCTCTTACCATTTCTTTCATCTTTGAAAAAAAATATAGGGAAAGCCACATTAAATTTATTGTGAACATGACTTCTTTCATGCTAAAAAGTTGCTTTACACTTGGTTTGAGTGTTTACTCTTCAGGTACAAACTTAATAGTCGTGCCAGATTTTCAGGTTTAATCAAAACATTGGCTATTGTTCTTTTTCACAGATATTTGAGTGGTGGTATTTTCGAAAGTATGGGACATCATTTATTGAGCAGGTATCAGTCAGCCACTTACGACCCTTGCTTGGTGGGGTGGACAACGCTGCCCCCAGTAACTCCACCTCCAATAATGGAGAGACTGATTCCAACAGACAAAGTGTATCAGGTAACCGCAGCATGATATTCTGCAAAAATTGCCATTCTTTGAGAATGTTCCTGATTTGATTTTAAAATGATGTGTGCAGTTTCTGTGTCTCTTAATACTTTGGGTCAAATATTTTTCTCGGTGAAAAGAGCCTGTTACCTATTATACTGAGGCAGGGGGCTGTATCTGAGGCTGAAGCAGGCTGTAAATGTGAAATGTGGATATATAGTTGTGTCTACTTCATCATATTAACTTCTTTCTGAAGCATTGTACTTTCTTCCCGAGAACTTCCTGCTTTTAGATGTCTCCTTATCATCATTCTATTTGCCTTTGCCTTCTCACCAAAACATTTCATCTATCTCCCTTTTGCGTAGGGTCCACTATTTGTCTACTGTAGCGATTATTACAAGGTCAGCCAGGCGGCCCTGGTAGAATATGAGTTCCCTGATAGTGGCTGTTAATCTGGCCCAATCAGGGAGCCCTGGCTGACAGATGAGAACGGGAGCATCAGAGGTTCTGTTCACTCTTAGATCTGGCACTGAGGGAGGAGGATCAGTGTCAAAGACTCTCCAAGTGTGAATAAAGGGTGACTTGGTGATGGATACCAGCCTCTGTAGAGCTATTTCATCCACTGTCATTTAAGACTTTGAAATGGTTCCCTGTGTTTAGGAAAGCATTATAAATATGTAAGCTGTTGAGTGGTGGGTTGGAGCAAAGTAATGTTCACATGGAATTAACAGGCAGCCAAGTGAATTGTATGCATTCATTTAATGTAGCTGAGGTGATATTAAAGTTGCTTACAGAATTAAGGATGTATTTTTAAGCAGAATGTGGGTAGAATGCAAGTCCAGTGAGCTGATGCTGAATACCAGAGTGCTGATGTCTGTAGCATTTGACTGTTTCCACCTTCTCACAGTTTCTCTGAGTTTGATACATTTAGGATGGGTAGAATTTATGAAAGACTTTGAGACCTGACACTAATGTGACGATACTATTACTTAAAGAGATGTATTTTGTCCTTTTTTAAAAATATGAAGTAAGATTTAGATAGACTGTCTGCTCAAATCCAATAAAGTAAACAGCTTGTGAGGCCTTGATTATTTTTTAAAAGTTGGAATAATAGAAGAAACCTGAAAGGATGGGGTCAAGCTCCCACAGAACCAGGATTTTCACTTTAGTTTTAGCCTTCAGTTGCAGTTGCTGGGGTCTTGAAGCTGGATGTGGAAACTTTTATTCCTCTCTCTGTTACAGCTAAAAGCTGGGGTTCTCTTCCCACTGCTAGAATAGCATATGAAACAATCTATTTTACTGAATTTGCCTTTGCCGAGGGTGTGTTTATGGGATGTTACGATATTGGGACAGTTAATTAGTCGTAGTTAATATATATATTATTTTGTTAAGCATTTCGAGTTACAGTTCAGCCAATTCTTTTATTTTTGCTTTGTTTGTATTTTAATTACAGTGTGTGAATAAAGTGTGTTTTGTTTCAACCCTGGTAGTTTCACCAATCGAATTGCATTTGGAACAAAATGCCTTACGGTTAGCTTTAAGATAAGAAAAAGGTAGGGTCTAGACTATCTACATCATATATTTTGAGGGTCTTTAGTCTGGCCCATCACACTAATCATGACAAGTTGGCATTGCTGCAACTATGAGGGCAGATTGTAGATTTGTACATTTGATTAGTCTGAAGGGTTCACGAAAGGGATGATTCATGAATGAACAAGAAGCTGTGGGAGAAGGTCACAAAATTCCTGAATCAGAATCTTAAAGAAGTGAACTGGAAATACATTGTTTTGTTTTTATGTTTTTCAAATTATTTTATAGGGGCTTCACACATTCTCATAAAGGTTGTCCAATTGAGAATAAAATAATTTGATACGATTGCTCTAAATGCTTTACATAATATCTTAGTATTTTCAGGGCAAAGTCTTGCAGGCATTCAGTAGCAAGAGCACTGGCCACTAGTGCGATATCTTGTAGAAGGTCAGAATACTGGATAATATAATTGCAATTTTAATAAAAGCTTTTCTTTTGCATTAAGATCAGAAGTACAATATACTTTATATCTCTCTTCATAATAGTGTTGTTTTCTTTATATTTAGAGGTAAGAATGTCACGATGCAGAGAAGTGAAGAACTTATTTAGTGTTCTATAAATCCCCACTGATCTCCCTTGAAATAAAGAGGACATGGAACATTCCTTTAGTTCCCTCCTCTTTCTTTTTAAGCTTTACCAGTAGGGAAACACTTGTATGATAGCAGTTAAATTCCCATAATAGAAGTACTGTCAAAATAGACCTTTGCCTTTTAATCTTCTGCAGACATGAATACAGTCTTGGAGAAACTGTGTGTATTTTACGGATGTTGGGCCATGTCCTGTTGTACTGTCCTGATAGTCGTTAGTGAACAAATATTGGAAGAGTATTTATCTGGCAAAGTACTGCCTACAGAGTATGTGTAACACATTTGGAAAGTAGCACCAGAATATTTGTATCAGAGATAAAATTTAAATTTTTCTGATGAAGGGTTTAGGCCCAAAACGTCAAGTTTTCCTGCTCCTATGATGCTGCTTGACCTGCTGTGTTCATCCAGCCCCATGCTTGTTATCCAGAATATTTGTACATGGGCTTATTTAGCGATTGAGCTAACACAGCAGACTCCCTACCAAACTAGTTTTAGAAATCTACCAAATGTGTGTGTTGTTACAAGAGGATTGTGAAAGAGAAATGTTATGTAGACGCTCTGTCATTGTTAATGGTGTATCTGATATCTTATTTACCTTGCAGTGTAAACCAGCTGTATCAATATAGTTATCTTTCATAGGCTAATGCTGTTTAATGAAATGTTCGTATTTCTAGACAGTGGTCTAACTGCTGCAAATTCCTGTTAGAAGTGTAATTTTACCTGATATCCTCGATAAACAAAGCAAATATAATACTTTTGGGTCCTTTTACCTTATGAATTCCAGTATGAACAGATTTATGCAGTTTAATTTGAGATAATGAAAGCTAGGTTTATTGTTACACTGCAAATTAATTCAATAATCAGATTAATTTACTTAGCAGTCTACTGACAAAAGTGAAATCAGCAAAACTGCCTTGAACAGGCTGCTTTATTGACATATCTGCTACTTTAACTGGCAGCAATGATTTAAATGTTAATCGAATTTAACCTTCTAAAATTCAGATCTGTTTGCAATTGGAGTGAAGGAAAAGATCACCTAAGTGATTTAGATGATGATTATAAGTGGTTGTTTCAATGCCTTGGGTGCTCCTATTAAATAATAATTGAAAGCGAGGGCTGGGTACTGAAGATACTAATTACAGATCTATTTTTAATATGTCTGATGTATGTTATCTGAGAAACAATGAACGTGCAAGCCCCTAGAAGTAAATTAGTTTTTCTGTGCTGTAATCGTTAAGAGATTATCCTTAAAGAAGTTCAGGTTGTGTTGATGATAAGGCAGCTGACTGTGAGATTGTAAAAAAAGCCAATTTTCTTGAACAATTGATGTCAACTCACCAGTCAGCAGCTGCATTTTTTGACTTGCACCTCTTGAACCAGAATTCAATGTCCCTTTTTTTTTTCATTCCTTCTCCATCCACATACCCTCTTTATGTGGAAGGATATTGGAAACGTGTGTGCTTTCTCCTCATTATCAACATTATTCCATCTCCATTTAATACAAAGCACAAATGAATAAGACAATTTCAGGAGACCATGGAATAAAATGGCCTTCACTTGGCTTTGCTTTGTTAGTGAGGCTGTCAGTTGACACTGATCAGGGAAGGGAATATTCTTATTAAACCTTTTATCCATAACTGTAGCCCTAAACATACAATGAATTCGGCAGTAAAAATCAAGCCATTCCTACAGGGATAAAAAATAATTAGATTAGAACAGAGGAGTGAATTTTCCTTGGGATTTCTCCCGTCATTTGCTAGAACTTCTTCAGTAGGGTGGATGGTACCTCCAGGAACTTGTGTAAATGGATTTACTATTGCTGTCTTGTTAGTAACATTGTTATGGTTTGTTCATGACATTGTCAAGGGTAAGTGTGATGAAAGATGTATTAAATAGATTTTCGTATATGGAATATGGGTTTCTTTAAAATGTGGTGCGAATAGATTTGAGTTAATGCTTTGAGGATGATTTCTTTTTTAATGGTCAGTGACCTAAATGTACTAGTTCAAAGAAGACAAGTGACTACCATTTAAAAACTTAGGACAACCCCTGGAATGTTAATGCAACAAGACCTTTGTACTTTTCAGTTTATGACAAGCAGTGTAAACATATTTAATCGTTAGTTTTATTTTCAGCTTAGTTCAGATAATATGAGAATTTTTGTTGAGAAAAAAATCACAGTTGAGTTCAGAAGTAAATTTTTAGTTTCTCTTCCAACATGGTTTAGTTCAGTTTAATTCTAATTAATGAAAGGTTTATGCCATCAGCCTTCGCAAGGAATTGCAACATTGCCTCATCAATTCAAGCGAAAGCACTGGAAGGAGTCAGTTAATTAGAAATGTTTTGAGAAAAGATAAGAGTAATATTTTCTCTGGACTTGGGTCTTATATCTGATAGTGTTATGAAACAAGTTGAAACTTTGGTTTACTATTTGTGCTAAGTTCTTACTAACTGCAGTATATCTATACAACTTATTTTCTCTTTTGTATAATAGATTCTGTTGTTAAAGAACATTTGCAGCTTCATGTAAATATGTTTCAGTGACCAACCACCATGTTAATTTTAAAAAAAAGCATATGATCTATTAAACCTGGTTTCATTCTAGGACTTACTTTGTCAAGAAGTACCATCCGCTGGGATCATAATATAAGAGATACAGGCGGTGGATCATAATCCTTGAGTACTATTAAAAAAGGGGCAGTGGATCAGGGTAGGGAGGTGTGGTGTTAGATGACAGTTGTAGGACTGAGCACATCAATAAACTCTCTCCACAAAGTAATTTGCCCTGGTTTCTACCTCACCAATATTGGAACCTTTTAATATTTACATGAAATTCCAGGGATCCCATGATTCTTTCCCTGAAGTTATGGTAGTTAGTTGGGAGACCCTCCATGAAAATTCGGCTCCTTAGTGTTTAATATCGAATGCCATTGGGAACTTAAAACCAGATGTACCCACTCAGGCTTTTTTCCAATAGACTGTCCAAGCAAGAGGAGATATTTAGAGAAAGAACCAGTCTCATATGAAGAGAACCTGTAATGTTGCACCCTGAATTGGATACAATGGATCAAAGTCCACATGTGGTGTTCACCATTCTTCGCTGTCTATTCCAACTATTCTTAAACACTGCCACCAGATCATTGCATTCAGGTTAAATCAATAGTCAAATTTATTTTACAAGATTATTTTGCAGGTGCAGTAAAACACAGATTAATAATGATGTAATTATTTAGGAAACAAACGTAATATCATCTTATAGCATTTATCACACTGCCTGGTAGAGTGCAAGAGATTTGGAGGAAACGATCTTCAGTAAAATTCCTAATGTGATGTGAGTGAGGCAGTACTGCTGAACACATTGAGTCCAGTATTTCAGGTTGATTCAATTGAAACAAAATGCTAACTGTTTGGAAATGTCTGCATTAAGCCACAACCCAGAGACTTCTAAACAAGAGCTGTCAATTAGATGAGATCAAACAAATAAGGTAAAATGTTGTGAACCTGGAGGCAAGAAGAGCATTTTATTAAGCTGGGTGATTACACACCTGAACTCTGCCACCTTCGAGTCTCTACCAAAATTGAGTTCTGGTGGACCTTCTCAACCCAACACCAACTAAGGCTCTTAAATGGTCAGTGAAGAGCCACTGAAGTCCCTCAGCCCACTGCTGCTAGGAATAACCTAACAACATGCAGACCTGTCACGATATGGAGTTGGCAATAGTTGCTACTCTGCAGGTAACTTGTCATCTTGTGGGAACATGGTTCCTCCATCAAAGCCAATCAGTGCCTGATTGAGGTCTAAGCACGGGCTTAGGGATGCCCTGTAGGATCCAACCTTGCTTCTGACCCCGTTACCCCAGCCTGTGAAATCACCATCCACCCCCCCATTTCTTACCTTTGTCCAGGGCTCCCCCAACATCCTGGAACACCAGGGGTATTTTACTACCTACTTCCGTTCTGAAGAAAAGTTGCTGGACCCGACACATTAACTCTGCTTTCTCTCTACAGAAGTTGTCAGACCTGTTGAGTTTTTCCTGCAATTTCTGATTTTGTTTTTTTTTAACCAGTAACCATGGCCACCTCTGCCTTACTGCTGAGTGTAAGAGCTACCACCCTCTGGCCAGCAGCTCTCACTGGGTGAGACACCCACCCCTGGAGTCTTGGGTCTAGGAGAAGGCCTGCCAGTGACCTTATCACTGCTTAATTGCTGTGTGGATTGGTGGGCAAGAGAGTGCAGGTATATCACCAGCTCTCCCACTGAGTGGTGACTCCTCTTATAAAACATTAAGATTTTGCTCATTATGTTGCTTTGTGTATATATAATCATTTACACAGCAGGAGTTCATATCTCAAGTAAAACTTAATTAATACAAATGTAATTAGGTTACCACCCAGGCCAAACGTAAAAATGCTTGGTCCACTACAGATCGAAAAAATCTGTTGGATTCTTGTAAACAGTTAGGCTCCACTGTATCTTGAGTTTCTATTTGCTGTCACAAGTCTGTATAAAAAAAGTGCAAAGCTGATTTTAATTGCAAATGATCTTTGAAAGTAGGATGTAGATTTCATTTCAGAATATAACTTTGAGCAAACTATAAGGACTAGGCCATGTGTATTTTCCTTTCTTCTTCTGCCCTTTCTCATGGGCTTGATGCTTGTGTGCTTTGTCCAGTAGAAGATACTAGTGAGCTGGGACGTTAAAATTTAATTTTTCAGTTCATCCATTTTATCTTTTACTGTTAGAAATATGTGGTCTCCTGAGCACCTCAGTACAGAAACAGAGTTGACATCAGCAGCTGAACAAGTATAGAACTAAAGGAATGCGCAGTTGCAAAGCCACCATGGATAACTTTTCCTCTCTCTCCCTTTTTCTTGTTTACCTGATACTGTACACCAATTATGAGAGAGATACTAATACAAAACACCGTAGTTGCTGCAAATCTTAAAAAACACAGGAAATGCTGGAGAAACTCAGCATATCTTGCAATATCTGTGGAGAGAGAAACAGAATTAATGTTCTGAGGCCAGTATGCCTCAGAGATATTCCCAGAAATTCTACACCGTCATTTCTGAATTGGCGTCTGAGATGCACACTTCCTGTGAAGCGTTTTCACAATAACAGAAGTGTTAATGAGTGCAAGTGGGGAATTGCAGATCTAGAGGTAGATCTCGTGCTTTTTTTATAATTTAACTGGCAGAATTTTATAGCCCCTGCCTAGTGGGTATGTTGACAGCGGCATCTGTAAAACTTGTTTCGTCTAAACCAGAGAGTATGGACCCAATTTATTCAGCTTTTCATCATAGGAAATATTCTCATTCCAGAGGCCAATTTAGTAAACTTTCGCTGTCCTGTCTCCAATACAAATAGTTCCTTCTTAAGATATGGAAAGCTCAATGCAATGTTCCAGGTGTGGTCTCAGGAAGCCCTGTACAACTAAAGCAAGATTTCTTTATTCTTGCTCTCAATCCCCTTATAATACAGGGCAGTATGTTATTTATCTTCCTAATTGCTTACTATACTTGCACATCCACACATATTTTTAAAAAATGTTGCTTTTCTTTTCTACCAAAATGAATAACCTCCCCATATTACACTCCATCTACCTCCTTGCTATTCATTCATGTAACGAGTGTGCCTGTCTTTTCAGTCTCTTTCTGTCTGCCTCACAACTTGAGTTTCCGGTTAACTTCATCTTTTGAGAACTCAATTGATGACTTTGCTACAAATGACAACAAAGAACCTGGGACCTCTCATATTCTCATTCACGAGAACCTCGAATGCAAGAATCAAATCAAACAAGTTGCTCATATTCCTGCCATCTCTAAATTTGCTGATTTGCACATTTTGCAATATTGCTTAATTTCACATATCTTAGCTCATCTGCTGCTTGCTTATATCTACACATGACTATTCTGACATACTCCTACTGGTCTCCTGTCCTCTACCATCCATAAACTTGAGGTCATTCCAGAACTCTGGCCCAGTCTTAAGTGGCAGCATGTCCTGATCCCTTATCACCCAGTGCTTGTTGACCTTCAATGGCTCCTGGTCAAGTAACATCTTGATTTCAAAAGTCTCATCCTTGTTGTCAAATCCCTTCAATGCTTTTTCTCTCCTGATTTCTGTAAACTCTTCAAGATCAAGATAGCTGTGTTCCTCAAATTCTGACTCTGTTGCGTTATCATTTTTAATTGCTCCTCCATTGTTGGATGTGCCTTCAATTGTCTAAGTCCTAAACCATGGAACCCCCTTCTCATACTTCTCTCCCTCTCTGCCTGGCTTTCCTTATTTAAGGCACTTCTTAAAATGTAGCCATTTGACTAAAATTTTTATCGTCTGACCTAATATGTTGTTATGTGGCTAGATGTCAGAATTTTTAAAATGGTTTCATTGTGTAAAGGGTGCCGTATAAATCTATGTTCCATCGCTGGGAGTTGAGAGGTTTTCAGAGCTTTCTGTTTTATGCATATTAAGAATGTGTTATCTTCATTCCAGTGCAGATTACAACAATAATGATTAGTTTCTGTTTTCACTGACAGAATGTAAGGTGTGGCGGAATCCACTCAATTTATTTAGAGGAGCAGAATACAATCGGTGAGTAGTCCTGCACGCAGTGCTCAGTACCACAAGATGTGTGGAAGCTTTTCATTTTATGGTGTACAGTCATTAACTTTCAGCACGACAAGTAACTTTGTCATATACATGTTACCAGAGGCAGCTGTAATCTTCAGTTAGTTTCTGAGTTGCTTAGCTTTTGGCTGGAATATTTAATATTACAAAGAATTCTGTTTGTGATATGGCTACATATGTATAGATGTAAAATGGTTTTAGAAGTGCAGTACACACTGAAGCACTGACTTGGCAAATACTTTTTCATTTTGTCCATAGGAAAGAGTTGCACAGTTAACATCATCTCCTCCATGGGTTTCTTTTTCAGTTGATGCAGAGTTTTTGGATATAAGGCTTTCATTCTCAAGAAAAGGAAGAACAATTGACTTTTATATTTGGGCCAAGGCCTTATATTCTAAGCATTTTGTGGTTACTTTGAAATTTTATTTTCTGAAGCAACAGTTTCAACTCATCTTGGCTCTAGCATATAAATTCTTCTGTTCACTGTTTCCTTTTTGCTGTCTTTGATTTTTTAAGGTACACGTGGGTAACAGGAAGGGAGCCCCTGACATATTATGACATGAATCTTTCCGCACAAGATCATCAGACCTTCTTCACTTGTGAGACTGACCACTTGCGGCCTGCAGACGCTAGTAAGAAGGACTGTAAGATCGAGAATTCAGACATTTGTGAATATTGCGTTCTCTGTTTACTGTTACTCTGTATGATTTCTAATTCAGGATCGTTTTTAAATCCCTAAAACCCCTATGGTTTCTGCTTAGCCATTGAAAATTAATCATACTTTTCCTCTCATTTAATCTTTAAGAAGTACTGTACCCTAGAATTTTTAGAAGTAGGAACTTATTGTTTTATTGTGAAAAAAGGACTGATTTCCCTGCAGCAGACTGGATCATAACCCAGAGTGGAATGCCTTAATAACCAGTTCTTTGTCTTTTCATTGTTGCCCTGACTGCTACCCTCAGTGTAGGCCTTGGAGCAAATCTGGCATGTTGCTGTTTTGTACAGCTCAATGCCATTCTAGTCTGTGCACTTACCAAGTTGCCATTGGCAATGCTCTTTACAAATATTAATCAATTTCTTAGTAATGAGTAACACTGTGGAAGTGGAATAAAGATATGTTACTTATTCCAGTAAGGGAATTAGACCTCATCTTTCTACAGTAGATTTTGTTAAAGTTATAATTGATCAATATATGATGTTAATTTGCACACAAGAATAAAGAACTTAAGTGCATAACTATACTGTGCGGTAGAACTCACCTAAGAGTAGTGTTGGGTAGTATTGTATTTTGCAATCACAGAGGCAGCCCTAGGAGTTCATTTTGATGGAAGAATAAATACAGGCCCTAAATGGGTATTGCACTGGTGAGAACACTTATTTTAAAGACTGGTTTTAGCGTGTGATCTTGGGTCTTATTACTAGTTAATATTTTGACCTTGCTTCCAGTGCAAATCAGAAACCTGCAGGTCTATCCTCCCCTCACATATTGATTAGAGACTTTTTTTTGTGAAACTGTGTATGTGGGCTCCACACGTGATGCCTACTGAAGGTGCACAGTGCACTGACGCTCTCGCGCAACAGGAAGTTTCAGAGTTACTCTGAGACCAAGGGAGAAGGCATACAAGATCAAGGAAGGAGCATTGGATGGCCTGGTTGTGGGGAAATGTCCTGCACCCACAGCAGGGAAAGAATCCAAGTAGTGCTCCTGTCAGTCCCTTTCTCCTGCCTGGCATTATGACCACCACCCATCCTTATGATGCATCCTTACCCTGCATGACAGGACAGTCTGTCATAAGATGCCAAAAACTAAGCACTTCTTTTTTTCTGGGTGATGCTCATAAAGATTGGGGAGCATAGCAATCAATATTTTTAGTTAAGTCCTCTAAATGTTTCAGAATAAATCTTGCAGAGTGTTTGCGGTGTGTTGGCAAAGACTCCATAAAATTTCCTGATATGTTGCTGATGTCCTCTTCAAACATTTGTCCACAAGTGAATAGCAAAATGTGATCTACCTTTTAGGTAGTGCTTCATTATCTATAGTGACTAGTTTTTTTTCTGTTTTGCTGAGTGCTGTTAAGAGAAGTCACATGATTCAAGGACTAGTCACCAAAATATCATGAAGTTAATGAGCTTAGCGAACATTGGGCAGCAGTTCCTAATGCAAGTTCAGGTCTTTAACTAAGACGATGCTTTGCACAAAATGGAAGGCTCATTAGTGTCTAGAATATCTGGAGTAATGCCCCACCCAGCAGCCTCTTGTCTCCCAAATCTCTGAAATCAAACAGATTGCCTTGACCAATTAGAGTAGCGTGCCTGATTTAAAATTGAACAAAGCTTTGTAGTTAACTATATGTCTTCATCTAACTGATACATTCTCCATGGCAACACCTCTACCAATCAGAGTCCACTTAGTAACCAATCAATACAGTTTGGTCTTACAGTATAAAGATGTTGTTCCCCTAACACCGATATCCTTGCTAATTGTCATATGAGCGCAAGACAAAAAGGTTAGACAAGATGTCTATTTTTTGGCAATACTCAAATTCTGCACTACCAATTGATCAAATTCTATTAGAGTATGTAATTGGATTCTTTTTACTACCATTGTACCTACGTTGATTCTCGTACAACTATAACATTTATAGTTACTACACATTTATGAATGATTGTGATCTTGTTTTTCTGTGTGATGGTTCTGAACAAATATTGTATTCGTTGAAATGATCCATTTTGTGCATTTAGGTAATTTGCCTGTAAATTGTATAAACATCAGTAACTGCATTTCTGTTAATTGACTGGATGTTATAAACCCAGAACATTTCCCTGTCTATCTTACTGTGCTACTTCTAATCATAAAAAAAAGGCCAAAGAACTATGGATGCTGGAAATCAGAAACAAAAACTGAAATTGCTGGAGAAACTCAGCAGGTCTAATATCGCCTTCTTTGGGTCACTGGACTCAAAACGTTAACTCTGATTTCTCTCCACAGATGCTGCCAAACCTGCTGAGTTTTTCCAGCAATTTCTGTTTTATTTTGTTCCTACTTTTAATCATGATTAGTAATAACTCCTGCCAAATGAATTCATCCTTCCAAATTTTAAATGGTATGTTTCACACAGCAAAATTAAAAAAAAAATTTGAGAATTTAGAAAATCTGAAAAATGAAGCAAGTCTCTATCAATTTTTGAAAAATGTTACTGTTGGCCCAGATTTCATGACCAGCAGTGAAGTGATAGTGCTAACTGCTGATTTCCAAGAAAACTTCCCACAAAAGTCGAGTGATCTGAGTGGCATACATTTTCCCTTTTCTGGCATTAGTTTGAATCAGGCACTGAGTCAAAAGTTCTGTGGCAATGATGACATTATCAATTCGGGTTAGCAGTAATTCATTTTGAAATCTTTTGACAGACAGCAAACCAGAAAGTTAAAATGCCTCGATTAATTTTCACTTTTAATTAACATCTATAAAGTGTGCAATAAATGATTGAGACATAACACAAGATTAAAGTAGAAGCTGAAATAACATAAATATGTGAAATATTTTCATCAAAGTACAGAAATTTGACACTGCAACAAATATAAAAGTAGTTTTTTTAGGGCCCAGTCTTAGTTAGAAACTTAATGCACCCTTAAAAATCCAGTTATTCAGTTCAACACAGTCATAAGTGTGGGAATAGAAGGATAGAGCAGATGAATGCGTGACTGGAGAGATGATGCCAGAGGGAGGACTTCTGATTCCTGAGCCAGTGGGCTGTTTTAGGGGAGTTGGCAACTCTACAATTTGGATGAGGTTACATCCGAATAGGGAGAACCACATCCTCGTGGTTTAATTGGCTAATGCTACTGGGTCAGATTTAAACTGGATTGCCAGGGGTATGAAATTCTGTGAAGTAGTTCAGAGAAGATAGAAGCTGAGATAGAATTAGAAGTTAAAACACAAGCAAGTGATTCTGGAAGGCAGAGGAAACATACTAGGTAAGAAAGGAGTGAGTTTAGCAAGACCAAATAGAATATATTTAATGCAAGGAGCCTGTCAAATAAGATATATGAACTGCAAGCCTAGACAGACACATGGGAGTATGATATTTTAGCTACGGCTGAGACTTGACTGAAAGATTGGCAGTTCTGCATTCCAATTTATAGGGTATTGAAACGAGATAGAAAGGGCGATAAAAAAGGTGAGATGGCAATAGTGATCAAGGAATCAAACAATGAGGAGGGACAATATATTAGAATGATCATCAAATGAGGCCATATGGGTAGAAAGAAAATACACAAAAGAGACAAATATGCTGTTGGCAATGTACTTTAATTGCGTAAAAAGTCAGGGAGAGATAGAGAATCAAATAAGTAATCAAATTTCACAGCAATTCAAGAATATTAAGGCAGTATTTGTAGGGAATTTTGACTACCCAAATATTAACTAGGATAGTTTTTGGATGTCGGGTAAGAATGGAAAGTTCTTACATTCAGGAGAATTCCCAAGGACTCACTCCCTACCATGGACAGGACCAATGTCATCTACAAAATCCCCTGGAGAGACTGTGAGAAACAGTACATCGGACAAACAGGAAGGAAACTAACAACAAGAGTACATGAACACAAACTGGCTACAAAAAGGCACGACCAATGCTCACTCATCTCAATCCACGTGGACAAGGAGAACCATCACTTCAACTGGGACAACACCAAGATCCTGGGACAGGCTAGGCAGAGATAGGCATGAGAATTCCTGGAAGCATGGCACTCCATGAAGCATGCTATTAATAAACACATTGAACTCGACCCCATATACATTCCACTATGAAGGAAACCCGAAAGTGAGGCAATCCATCTCAATGGACCCCAGAGTTTAAAAACCAGGCGAGAAACCACACCGACGCTTCATCGGAGCCAGCACTGAGGATGTTACCAAGCATGGTAACGAAATGTCTGCGAAACAAGAAACCAGCTCGGCAAGCCAACCAACCTCAACAACCTCAACACCCACAACCTGAGCTACAAATCTGCTCCAAAACCTTAGATAATTTTGTTTTAGCCAGTACTTAGCTCAACAAGCATCTCTGGAACTAATATTTAGAAATGAGTGCACAGTTAGAAGACGTATCAGTAGGGGATCATTTTGGAGATGATAACAGTAACGCAACAGATTTAGAATAGTTATGGAAAAGGACAAGGATGGGCCGGGAATAGAAATTCTAAACTGGAGAAAGTCTAATTTTACAAGGCAAGATACAATTTAGCCCAAATGGACTGAAAGCAGCTACTTGCAAATAAAACTCTATCAGAGCAGTGGGAAACATTCAAGGAGGAATTATCAAGAGTTCAGGGTAAATTTCTTCCTGTAAAGAAAAAAGGTGGGACCAAAATTGAATGTTAAGAGACATAAAGGCTAAGATTAAAGAATAAAGAATATTATGACAAATATAGAGGGGCTCAAAATGGCAGAATCCCAAAAAGTGCGTTCGAGGGGGGATTCTTGAAAGGAAATTAGGAAAGCAAAGCAAGTGCGTGAGAAAGCATTGATAAGTAGCAAAAGGGTTATTGAAAATGCAAGAGAATAACTACAGAAAAAGTAAGGTCCATTAAGGACTATAGAGCCAATCTGTGTGTGGACCCGGAAGACATAGGCACAGTTCTCAATGCATCAGTCTTCATAATGGATGAGGACAATGCAGATACAGATGTTGGGATTGTGAAATATTAGAAGAAATTAACATAGAGAGAGGAGTTACTACCGGATTTAGCAGCCTTAAGAGTAGTTAAATCTTTAGGTTGAGGTAAATCAAAGCCATCGTCTCAACCTAGTCTTGTAATCATACCTTTGCTTTTTCATAAACCCTTGTGAAGTGCCTTTAGAGACTCCGTAAATGAAAGGTGCAGAATGCTAAAAGATGCTTCCACCATCTGCACCAAGCAACATCTCAGCTCCATAGCTTCCACCATGGCCTAAAGTCACTCTTCAACACCGCCCATCTTATCATCTCACTTACGTCCTCTTCATTTTCTTACCAATCAGAGCATGTGAGATCACCAGTAAATCCAACATTTGTTGCCCATCATTAATTTCTGTTGAGGATGTGCTGATATACTGCTGTCTTGAACACAACTGAGTGGCTAACTAAGACATTTCAGGGGCAAATAAGAGTCAACTGCATTTTTGGTGGTAGCATATGTCTCCAGACTTTTGGATTACTAGTCCAGCAATGTAACTACAAAACTGTTCAAACCAGTTGGTGAGGCCACTTCTGGAATACTGCGTACAGTTCTGGTCACTGTTATTGGACTGGAAAGCGTGGAGGAA
Organism: Ginglymostoma cirratum; assembly: GCA_024137785.1. NCBI lineage: Eukaryota > Metazoa > Chordata > Chondrichthyes > Orectolobiformes > Ginglymostomatidae > Ginglymostoma > Ginglymostoma cirratum. The sequence goes on along the minus strand of JAHRHZ010000021.1, from coordinate 24,931,012 downwards.
AGATTTACAAGAATGTTGCTGGGACTGGAGGGTTTGGGTTATAAAGACAGTTGGATAGACTGGGACTTTTTTCCTGGGAGCACAGAAGGTTGAGGGGTGATATTATAGAGGTTTATTAAATCATGAGAGGCATAGATAAGGTGAATTGCCAAAGTCTTTGCCCTAGGATTGGTGAGTCGAAAACGAGAAGCATAAGTTTAAGGTGAGAGAGTGGCGTGTATATGGAATGAACTGCCAAAGGAAGTAATAGAGGTGGGTACAATTGCAATATATAGAAGACATTTGGACAGGTGCATGGACCAACAGCAGGCAAATGGGACTGTTTAGTTCGGCAAATTTGGATGGCATGGGCGAGTTGGATCAAAGGGCCTGTTTCCATGCTGTATGATTCTGAGTCTATCTATGGCTCTGAGGTGTGTCCCAGCCTGGGGATGCAAGGGATATGAGGGCCCTGTCAGTCATTTTCAAATTGTCCCTGGCAACAGGTTAGGTTGTAGTGGACTAGAGGACTGCTAACATTGCAAAAACAAGGAAAGGACATACCATCAAATTACAGGCCAGTCAGTTTAACCTCAGTGGTTGGGAATGTATTAGAAAGAACTCTGATTGACAGAATGTAACTGCACTTGGAGAGACCGGGCTTAAACAGGGATAGTCAACATGGATTTGTCAGGGGATGGTTATTGAGGTTGGTTGGCTCGCCAAGCTGGTTTGTTGTTCCTCAGACATTTCATTACCGTGCTGGGTAACATCCTCAGTGCAGCCTCCGATGAAGCGTAGGTGTGTTTTCCCACCTGGTTTTTAAACTCTGGAGTCCATTGAGCTGGATTGCCTCACTTCTGGTTTTCCTTTGTAATGGCGTGTATATGGGGTCGAGTTCTGTGTTTATTAATTGCTTTCTTCATGGAGTGCCAGGCTTCTAGGAATTCCCGTGCCTGTTTCTGCTTAGCTTTTCCCAGGATTTTGGTGTTGTCCCAGTCGAATTGGTGGTTTTCCTTGTCCATGTGGATTGAGATGAGTGAGTATTGGTCGTGTCTTTTTGTAACCATTTGAGGTTTGTGTATCCTTGTTAGTTTCCTTCCTGTTTGTCTGATCTAGTGTTTCTCACGTCTGTGCTGGGGATCTTATAGATGACATTAGCCCTGTCCATGGCGGGGAGTGGGTCTTTAGTTCAGGTGAGCAGTTGTCGTAGGGTTTATGTGGGTTTGTGTGCCACTCTGATGCCCAGTGTTCGTAGGAGTCTTGTGGTTAGTTCCGATGTGTTCCTGATGTAGGGTAGTGTGATGAATGTTTCGGGACGTGTGGTATCTTCCTGATGTTGTTCATGTAGACATCTTCTGATCCAGTTTTTTGCGTACCCATTATCCTTGAAAACCTGGAAGAAGTATTCTTCTTCCTCTTGGCGTAATTCTGTGTTGCTGCAGTGTGTTGTTGCCCGTTTAAATAGTGTTTGCACGCAGCTTCGTTTGTGTGTGCTGGAATGGTTACCGTTGAAGTTCAGTACCAGGTCCGTGTATGTGACTTTTCTGTGTACTTTCATTTGCAGTTCCCCATTTGTCTTGCACTCTACCATGACGTCCAGGAATGGGAGCTGTTTGTTCTTCTCTTCCTCTCTGGTGAATTTTATTCCAGTGAGGGTGTTGTTTATAAGTTTGTGTGTCTCCTCTAGGTTGGTCCGTTTAATGATGACAAAGGTGTCGTCTATGTAGCGTATCTGTAGTTGTGGCTGGATTAGCGGAAGGGCCGTCCTTCTACTCTTTGTATCACTGCCTCTGCTATGAGTCCAGAGATGGGTAATCTCATGAGTGTCCCGTTGATTTGTTTGTATGTTTGGCCGTTGAAAGTGAAGTGGGTGGTGAGGCATAGGTCCAGTAGCTTGAGCATGTTGTCTGTGGAGATGGTTTTGCTGGGGTCTTGCTCTTGTTCCAGTAGCGCTGTCATTGTTTCCCTTGCTAGTGGTATGTCTTTTGATGTAAGTAGGGCAGTGACATCAAATGATGTCATGGTCTTGTCGTCATCTATCCTTACGTCTTTGATGGAGTTGAGGAATTCTTGGGCTGAGTGGATGGAGTGGGGTGACTTGTTGACTAAGTGCCTGAGTCTCCTTTGTAGTTCCTTGGCTAATCTATGAGATGGCGTGCCTGGTAAGGAGACTATGGGTCTAAGGGGTTCTTCCGGCTTGTGTACTTTCGGGAGGCCGTAGTATCGGGGTGTGTTGGTTCCTTCGGTTTTCATACTTAAGAAGTCTGCTTTGTTGATCTGTCCTGTCTGTTTAAGTCTTTTTAGTGTGTAGAGGATTTTGTTGCCTAGTTGCGGTGTCGGGTCAGTTTGTACTGGCCGGTATGTGTTTTCGTCGGAGATCTTCCTGGGGATGGTCATGTTTGACAGGATTAATCAAATGTTTTGGGAAGATAACCGGGAGTAATGAGGGTAATGACCATAAGATCATAAGACATAGAAGCAGAAGTAGGTAATTCAGCTCATTGAGTTTTCTCTGTCATTCAATGTGATCATGGCTGATCTGATAATCCTCAACTTCATTTTCCTGCCTCACCCCCATAACCCTTGATTCCTTTAATGATTAGAAATCTGTTTAGCTCAGCCTTCGGTTTACTGAATGACCCAGCCTTTACAGCTCTCTGCTATTGATAGATTCACTACTTTCTGAGAGAAAAATGTACTCCTCATCTTTGCCTTAAATGAGCAAGCCCTTACTCTGAGACTTTAACTTCTGCTACTAGATTGTCCCACGAGGGGAAACAATCCTTCCACATTGACCCTTTAAGGACCTCTAAAACTCTTGTACGCTTCCATAAGATCTCTTCTTATTCTTCTAAGCTCTAATGAGTAAAAGCCCAACCTATTCAACTTCTCCTCAAAAGAAAATCCCTCTATAGCCAGGATCCACCTTGTAAACATTATCAAGATGGTCTCCAATGCTAGTATATCCTTCCTTATGTAAAGGGTACAAAGCTGTTTATGGTATTTCAGCTGTGGTTAGGCAAGTGTCTTGTACAGTTTTGGCAAGACTTCCCAATTTTTATAAGACATTCCCTTTGAAATAAAGACAAAAAGTCCATTTTCCTTCCGTGTTACCTGCTGAACTTGGATGTTAGTTTTTGTGATTCTTGTGTAAGGACCTTTCAATCCCTTTGTGCTGCAGTCTCCTGCATTTTTCCCATGTTTGAATAATATACATCTATTCATTTTCTCACATTATATTCCATCTGTCAACTTTTACCCACTCACTTAACCCATTCCTCTGGAGGGTGCATGTGATGTGTCTATATGGACTGTAGCAAGGTTTTTGATAAGGTGGCTCTTGGCAGACTGGTCAAGTAAAAGTTCCAAGGCAAAGTGGATGAGAGGCAGGAGGGAAAGGACAATGGTAGAGGGATATTTCTGTGCTTCCACTGGGGCTCCACAGGGCTCAGTGCTGGGACACTTGTTGTTTGTGGTCTACATTAAAGACTTGGACTTAATATGTAGAAGTCATGATCAAGAAGTTCACAGATGCCAAAAAAATTGGCATGGTGATAAATAATTCCAAGCAGAACTCCAGATGAGCATATTGGATATTGTTGAGTAAATGCTCCTTTATAGCACACTTGACATCTCTCCTTCTACTAATGTGCTGCTAATGGGGAGAAGGCTGAGAGGGTGGTGATTGGCTGACTTGGATTTGTCCTGTTCTTTGAAGATGTTATATAACTAAATGACCTAAAATAGAAGCAGTTCTTTCAATGGAATTGCATTTATTAAATTTCTTGAAAGCAACCGTGCTCATCTTTCAGATTGCTAACCTGTGAGACATTGTTTTATTCTTTAGCGAGAGCTGAAGTTTTACCTAGGAATCGGGAGCTTGATTCAGTGAAATGCTGTCATTAGGGCAACAAAGCTAACCCTGAGGTTAATTTACATTATTGTTTGTGAGAGATGTTCATTTCAGATTTTCATTTGCTGTGCTCCATATTATCATTTAGTATTCCACTGAATTAAAAACTACCAAAGTCATTTTGAGCTTATATAGGTCAGTGCCATCTTTGATGAAGTTCAACAGAAGCATTTTTATAGATTAATGCCAGAGAAAGTAGGAAAGTTTTCAAATCCCAGCGATGAGTTCCATCTAGGAATTAATCTTGTTTAAAAAAATGCTCTTGTTCTGTTTGAACAGTAATGCAGAAAGCTTGGAGAGAGAGGAACCCACAAGCAAGAATTTCAGCAGCGCATGAAGCCTTAGAATTAAATGAGTGAGTGACTTTTTTTGTATTTGGGCTCAATTCCCTTTTCACTCAATCTGTTCCAGTGATTTGGTGTGTACTCCTAACATGTCCTTTCTACCTCATATTTCGATACACATATTTTTTTCTAAGCAATGTATTTTACGAATACATAAGGGTGAGCAATTGTTTTATGCTGATGATCAACTTCTGTACAGTTTTATGTTTCCACTGTGTCTGTTCTGATCAGACCCCTGTCCACTTTTCATCCAGGGTATTTTACCATTGGCGTCCACTGCTACAGCCGCTGCAAGCAAAGAGAAGGACCCAAAATGGAATAAACTTCACAATGTATGTTCTTAAAAAGTCACCTGGGAGTGATTTCAAGGCTGTGATCTTAGTTCAAAAGTAGGATGGTGGCTATAAACTGCTTGAGGGCTCTGCTCTTGTGATTTGCTACATTATTTGAGCTACTGAAAGAAATAACTGCTCCTTAATCACTCCTCGGTGTCCATTATTCCCTAACACACTTTATTTATTTTGGCATCACATCAGCCAGGCTGAGACTTATACAATCTGGCACTCTGGTTTAATTCACTCACTCTGGTCCTCTTCTGCAGAAACCTTCTGACATCATTGCAGTACCAGAAACATTTCAGTATTTGGTTTCTCAGCTTCTCATCAACATGTGTCCATTAAAAATGAACAGCAAGCAACACCTTGTTCGGCATGACAATGTGTCCCTGTGCGCAGGTGAAACAGAAATTAATCTCTCTATACCTTGTCTGAGTAACCATTTCACTTGAATAATCATTAAAACATTCATTGACCATTGCAGTTGGCAGAGCTCTACTGTTGAATATTATTCCACTTCATATTTCAAAGTGGAAACTCTCAATATTGCCGATATCCTGTAATGTCAGTGTAGATGCAATGGGCCGAAAGGCCTTTTCCTGCACTGTAACAATTCTGTGATTCTGTTTTATTCTAGGATCAAACATTCCACTGGTAGCCGTCATAGTAGATAATTCTTTCCCATTTAAATGACCACTTAGCATTCTTCAAGTGTGAACTTGGATAGTTAAACCTAGATTTTCAGATCGGAGTTGGAGTCAAAGCAAAGGGAAAATCTTGCCCTGAGTTAATTGGAGACCCAGCAGAGTACTTGACTTCATATTTATCACATTTCCAAGCAAAACTACCACTTAGCAAGCTTTTAGAAAACTTAGCTATAATATTTTTCAGCTTCAGTTGCACTTACTCCTTTGTAATGTTTTGGAACTTTTGTAACCGGGGTGAACTGTCATTGTATTCTGATACTTAAACAGCAACTCTTAACAATTGTCCTGGATCTGAATATTTTTTGCCTTTGTTTTTTGAAAGAGAAAATTTAGCTTCATGGTGCCATATACCTTGTATCTCTGTATCTAGTTTTATACAATATAATATACAAATATTTTCTTCACTGCCATCCTGATTACCCTTTTATCTAACCCGTGATGTCTTTGCTGCACTTGACATTCATTTTATAAGAATTAAAAATATTCTCAAATCAAGTTAGAGAATTTTTTGAAGTTACTGTAATCTAGTGGTTATGGTACTAAGTTAACAGCTCAGAAATCATGAGTTCAGATTCCAACCATAGGAGGTTATGATGTGCATGCTGTAAAGTTTGGGGATGCTGGTTCGTGTAGATGGCTAGTTCACGTTAATTCCAGCAGTAAGGATTTGATTTCCAATATGGCTCAGGTAGACTTGGAACTTGCCACCCCATCCTGTTTCTGAGAGAGGAACACACTGGCAAACCATCCTGGTCAAAAGGCTACCAAGGAATGACCTCAGGAATGAGGCAAGTGTAGAAAATGAGCCAAACACCTGCCTTTGGGCAGAGCGTGTGAATTAACAAACTAGGAAACCAGTCATTAAAAGTGATGAAAATTCAGCCATGCCCTTCAGAGAGGGAACCTGAAATTTCTGTCCTCTGTAGATAATCCTAAAATGTGATGCTTTTTGATGTGATTTGCACGGAGTATTCAGATGACCAGGATTTTATTATGAGTGCAGTTTTCCAACATTGCTACTGTTCTGGAAACAAATAATTATATTTTAAAAAGTAATTCTTGAGGGATTTAGCCCCTGTTAGAGACGCTTAATTGAATCACTGTACTCCCAACTGTACTAAAAATTGCTATTAACTCTTTTTTCCTGTATGGAATGTACTTTTCATTTGTGCTGTGATGCTGTTTTGCCTAAGCAGAAACTGTTAAACTCTTGAAATTGCAGCATATTCAAACTAAAGCCTAGATTGACCTTTACATAATAATATGTGCATCTTGAGTCCATATCAAAATTTTTTTGGTCTCCATTTTTTAAGGAAGGATCGCATTGGAGGCATTACATTAGAGGTTCACTAACTTGTTTCCGGTGATGAAAGACTGAGTAAATTGGGCTTATTATTTTTGGAATTTAAAAAAATAAAAGGTGACCTTGCTAAAACATACAAGAAGGGCCCTGACACGGTGAACACGGAAAAATTGGTTTACTATCTCGTATGTTGTGATTTTGTATTAACTATAATTTTAAAAAAACACACACACTAATGAATGTCATATGGTACCTTATTCAGCATGTAGTTACAAGCCATGATGAGGATAATCGATTTATTCAAAAATCAATCTGGATTCCAAAACCTTTTTGTTATTGTGATTGACAGTTTTATATATAATGCTTCCAAATCCAACCAATTTGAATTGTTTTATTTCAAGGTTCCAACCAATGTACACGAGGGACAAGCTTTCATAGGCCTGCATCAAGCAAAACCTCAGGTCTAAAATGACAAGCTAATTGAATGCCATGGGTATTGTGTGTTTTCCTTTTCTTCACGAAGCTCATGGTACTTGATTGGCTTAAGGTCTTGTGAATGCGATACAGCTCTCTGTACTTTGCTCAAGTGACCGTTTTGTTCTGTGGGTGTGTAGACAGTGTCAGCAAGCTATGCAATAGTGAGGGCAAATTCAGACATGGGTCCGTGGAAGTGGCTCCGTGGTTAGCACTGCTGCCTCACAGCACTACAGACGTAGGTTCAATCCCACCCTTAGGCAACTGTCTGTGTGGAGTTTGCACGTTCTCCCCGTGTCTGCGTGGGTTTCCTCTGGGTGCTCTGGTTTCCTCCCACAGTCCAAAGATGTGCAGGTTAGGTGGATTGGCTGTGCTAAATTGCCTGTAATGTTCAGGGATGTGTAGATATGGGGGGATAGGTTTGGGTGGGATGCTCTGAGGGTCAGTGTGGACTTGTTGGGCTGAAGGGCCTGTTTCCACACTGCAGGGATTCTGTGATCTATGACGTGGATTTTTGGTGTTTTCCAGCAACTGGACTGGATAATTGTTGGGAATGGGAATTAAAAGCATAGACTTGGAATGGAAACTGACAGATTTTGGCTGTACATAGTTAAAAAAAATTAATTTAAAGATAGATGCATTCAAGTAAAAGCAAAGTGCTGCATGTGCTGAAATAAATACAGGAATAAAAGAGTCTTCTTCTTAAAGAAGAGTCAAATCGAACTAATAACATTAAGTCTGTTTATTTCTTCACAGATGCTGCCAGACATGCTGAATTTCCGCAGCCCTTCCAATTTATTTTAAAGGCGTTGGTGTTGCTATAATGGCACCAATTTGCATAAATTCCTGTTTCTTATTTATATCCCTGAATAAATAATATCATCAACTTTCTACAGGGATGAATGTAGTGTTTTAGAAAGCCTACCACTAGACTTTCATTGGCTTATCTGCAGAAGTGTTAGTTCACATAGGAAGTGGAACACACTCTCCTGATGCAGACAAATGAGCGTACAATTTTTAATCAATGCCTAGGATGTTTGCATTTTGCTTAGGGGACGAAAAACTATTTATGGATGCTGCTTTAAAACTTTATCGATGCTGTAGCATCAAGTAAGGCCATGTCTAATTAGAGTCTAATCTAATCCTTTTGTAGATGTGCCACTGCCTACATTCTTTTGGCTGAAGAAGAAGCCACTACCATTGTGGAAGCAGAAAGACTTTTTAAACAGGCACTAAAAGCAGGGGAGGTTTGTTATAGACGTAGCCAACAACTACAGCACCATGGAGCTCAGTATGAAGCACAGCACAGTAAGTACCCTGCGACCAGTTTAAACCTCTTGTTTTGATGATCAGCAATCTTATTTGTAGCTTGCTTCACTTACTTAATTTCTTGGAGTTGACGAGTAGTTGTGGATGTCATTATGTAAGGGGAGAGATAAATAGGAAATGTAAGTCATTTCTCACAGATGAGCTGGGCATTATTAATTGTGGTCCTGCAGAAGATAGATTGCCCAGTCTCTTGGCAGCAGAGTCCTGAGGGCCAGGAGGTTGCTGAAAATGTGCAAAAAAAAACTTCTGTGGTAAGTTTAATTTGAAAATACTTCATCAGTCTCATTGCTTTCCATTTAGGTTTGGAGGTTTACAGCCAGATCAGTTACTGCTCCTACCATCTGTTATTGAGTTGAAAAAGACCAAGTGACTACCTTTTCTGTATAAATGTCAAAGTAAACATTAAAAACACACCTTTCTATCTTTTGTTAAAAGGAAATCCATGGAAGTATAAACTTGAAGCAAGATTGGCATTTTTTAATTTGAAGTGTGTGAGACTCCACCATCAATTTTTAAAAGTTGTCTCATGGGATACATGGCAATGCCAGTATTTGTTATCCGTCCTTGTTTGCCCATAGTGAAGGTGGATCACCACCACCTTCTTGAATTGATACACTCCATCTAGTGAAAGCACACCCATAGTGTTGTAAGGAAGGGAATGTCTGCGTTTTGTCTCAACGACTTTGCAGGATCAGTGATTATGGTTTCACCTCAGGGGAACTTGTGGCTGGCAGTATTCTCAGGCATGCCCTTGTTCTTCTGGGTGGTAGTGGTCCTGGATTTGGAACGTGATGTTGAAGGAGGCTTGTCAAGTTCCTGCATTGCACCTTGCAGATGGTACACACTGCTGCCACTGTGAGGCACTAGTGAATGTTTAAGATAGTGAATAGAAATTCAGTCAAACAGGCTGCTTTGTCTTTGGTAACATTGAGTTTTTCAAGTGTTGATGGAGCTGCAACCATCTGAGCAAGAGGAAAGCATTCCATCATACCCCTGACTTGTGTCTTGTGGATGGGAGACAGGCTTTGAGGATTTGGAGCAAAAACAAAGTTGCTGGAAAAGGTCAGCAGGTCTGGCAGCATCTGTGAGGGAAAAAACAGAGTTAACGTTTCGGGTCCAGCGACTCTTCCTCAGTGGAACCTTCTGAGGAAGGGTCACCAGACCTGAAACGTTAACTATGCTTTTTCCTTCACAGATGCTGCCAGACCTGCTGACCTTTTCCAGCAACTTTGTTTTTGTTCCTGATTTACAGCATCCGCAGTTCTTTCAGTTTTTATTTGAGGATTTGGAGATGAGTTAATTGCTGCAAGATTTCCAACCTCGGACCTCTTGTAGCCACAGTGTTTAAATGGTGGTCCAGTTTGGTTTCGGTTCAGTAGTAACTCCCAGGATATTGAGATTGGGAGATTCAGCAATGATACTGCTATTAAACATTACGGGGAGATGCTTACATTGTCTCTTGATGGAGATGGTCATTGCTTGACACTTGTGTGGTACAAATATTACTTGCCACTTGTAAGCCCAAGCTTGGTGTTGCCTAAAGTCTTTCAGAATATGGGCACAGACTGCCTCAGTATTTGATGAGTCGTGACTGGTACTGAACATTCACAAACATCCCCGTTTCTGACCCTCTGATGGAGGGAATGTCATTGATCAATTGAAGATGTGTGTGCCTCGGACTTTACCCTGAGGAGCTCTTGCAGTGATGTCCTGTGGTTGAGATATTGCCTTACAACAACCATAACCATATCCTTGTGTGCTGGGTTTGTCTCCAGCCACTGTAAAGTTGTTACCCTGATCACATTGTTCATTTTTACTAAAGTTCCTTGATGTCACACTCAGCCAAATATCACCTTGATGTCAACGGCAATCAAATTGATCTCACCTCTGTAGTTCAGCTCTTTTGTTTATGTTTGGACTAAGTGATGTTAGGAGCCAAGAGATCCTGGAGAAATCCAAACTGAAAATCTGCGAGCAGATTATTCCTGAGAAAGTGTCACGTGATAACATTGTCGAGGACCACTTCTATTTTTTGCCGATCATTGAGATTTGTCTGATGGGGTAGTAATGGTCAGGTTAGATTGTCGTACACTTTGTGTACTGGACATACATGGGTGATTTTCTATGTTGTCATGTAGATGTCAATGTTGTAGCTAAATTAGAACAATTTTACTAGAATCATAGAATCCCAACGGTGTGGAAGCAGGCCATTCAAGTCCACACCGACCCTCTGAAGAGCTTCCCACCCAGACCCACCCCCTACACTATCCCTGCATCTCTCACCCTAGACACTATGGGCAATTCAGCATGGCCAATCCATCTAACCTGCACGTCCTTGGACTGTGGGAGAAAACCGGAGCACCCGGCGGAAACCCGCACAGACATAAGGAGAATGTGCAAACTCCACACAGACAGTTGCCGAAGGCTGGAATCAAACCTGGGTCCCTGGTGCTGTGAGCCAGCAGTGCCAACCACTGTGCCACCATGCTGACTAGGGACACCGCAAGTTCTGGAACACAAATCTTCTGCACTACTGTCAGAATTTTGTCAGATCCATTGCCTTTGCAGTATCAGAGCCTTCAGCTGTTTCTTGATATCATCACATGGAGTGAAATTGCTGAAGACTGGCAGCTTGAACATTGGGGACCTCAGGATGAGGTGAAGACAGATTATCCACTCGGCACTCCAGTCTGAAGATCACTGCAGATGCTTCAGTTTAGTCATTTGTACTAGCATGCTGGGATCCCTTCTTAATTGAAGATAGTGATACTTGTGAAGCCTATTCCTCCTGTTTTTTGTTTAATTGTCCACCACCATTCATGGTCAATGTGACAAAACTGCAGAGCTTTAATCTTATGCATTGATTGTAATAATATTCGACTCTGTCTGTTGCATGCTGCTTCTGCTGTTTAGCATGCTTGTAATCCTGTGACAGTTCTTTATTTGGGAAAGGATGAAGAGGTCTTTGAAATAAAAGCGTGGAAGATGGAGATCCTTCACTTAGAACAAAAACAAAGTTGCTGGTAAAGCTCAGCAGGTCTGGCAGCATCTGTGAAGGGAAAAACAGAGTTAACATTTCGGGTCTGAGGAAGGGTCATTGGACCCAAAATATTAACTCTGTTTTTTCCTTCACAGATGCTGCCAGACCTGCTGAGCTTTTCCAGCAACTTTGTTTTTGTTCCTGGTTTACAGTATCTGCAGTTCTTTCGGCTTCCTTCACTTAGAAACTTGCTTATACATATTTTTGTGGGATGGACTGGAGCGTTGTGTGTTCTACTGCTTCTCGTTAACATTTTATTGGAGCATGATTTGAGATATCGATATTCGTATTGGATTGGATACAAACTAAGTCTTATACTGTTGAATGTTTAAAGAGTTGAGTCTGATCAAATGTAAGAATTATTTCATTCAAAAAATGCTTTACTACATTGAATCTCAACTAAGTACTCGTTATTAGGGAATCTGAGGTAGCTGCTCATTTAAACATCTTTCAGGAGATTTGAAAGGAAGTCGTTAGACATTCCTTTTTGGAAGTGAGAAGTCTGTTGTGATATGGAATATTAAAGTACCTGCTGTGCTGGTAACAGGCCAATTAAATAATTCTTGTGTTAGTTTGGAACCACTGGTGTATTCTGAACTGAATCTGTAAAAAGATGGCAATAAATGTTTATCACTAATTGCATATTACTTATATAATTCACTTGTGGAAATTATGCCTTACTTCATTTCTGTCCGTAGCATGTCATTTATTTATTTTATTTAAGTAAGTGTTTTCACAACAGCTCGTAAGAAAATGCAGAGAAAGTTCCTGATTCTATCACATTAGGTTCCGTGGTACTTAGAAGAGAAAACTTTGTTTTCAAAATTGTCAAGTAAGGAAGCCTTGTTTCTATTTGCCTGTTCCAACAACCAAATTAAAAGCAACGTACAGAGAAGTCTGGGCAGTAGATATCTATAGCAACTTTTGTCAGGTGGTGGTTTGTAATATAGAACTATTTGAAGCAAGAAGGAAATGAGAGAAAACCAATTCCAAAAAAGGAGATATTGACAGAATGTAGGAAAGAGTGTTCTGCTACATTGACAGATGTTCCCGGCTATAATCTCTTTCTTATTACATTAAGAAACTCTCCAGCTTTCTCATTTTTTCCCCAAGAAAACGTGTCCATTATTGCACTGAGACATAATGCTGATGTACCAGATAGATAGTGTGAAAATGCCCACATTTATTTATTTAGCTTTCCACTTCTACCTTGTCTAATCCTAGTAAGTTATCAAATGAATACACTTGTGACTAATTAGGTGAGAGAGATTGTTAAATGGAAACCATATAAAGCCCTGGCATCCTGTCATGCCAGACTGGTTACCTAGCTCATGGCTGTTAATTCCGATGAAGTGATAAGTGGGAAATGAAGCATATATACACTTGAGTATGGAATGGATCTTTACAGTCTTCTAGACAAGGCACGTTTTGTGTTCACTTTGACATAAGTTTTTAGAAATTTGTAATGGTTATACAAAAGGAAGGAGAACATGAAGACAGCATGAACTCAGCTATAGTATTCTGCTAATATAATTGTTCACATCATTTTTTAAAAAAAGTTTAGACTGTGGTTCAAATGACTTCTGTAGTTGTCAGTTTAGCTAAACATAATCTTTATTCTTCCATGAGGGTTGGCAATGGCCTAGTGGTAATATCATTGTACTGTTAATCCAGAGATCCAGGTAATGGCCTGTGGACCTGGGTTCAAATCTGTTGGGGCAGATGGTGGCATTTGAATTCTATGAAAGAAATCTGGGATTCAGGGTCTAGAGATGACCATGAAACCATTGCCAATTGTCAGGAAAAACCCATCTGGTTCACTTTTAGGGAAAGAGACTGCCATCTTTACCTCGTCTAGCCTACATGTGATTCCAGACCCACAGCAAAGTGGTTGACTCTCAACTGCCCTCTGTCCATTTAGGGACAGACAATAAATGCTGAACCAGCCAGTGATGTCATCATTCTGTGAATGAATAATAACAAAAAAGTGCCACAGGTTTTTGTGTCTGCAGTATTGTAAAATTAAACGATTCGTTGAGAATGTTAACTATTTTCCAGGTACCCTAAGGACTCATTTACAACATTACTTGTCAGAAGTTTAAAAGAAAAATTGTTTTTCTGCATTCTGAGTTTTGGCGCTGGAAATTAATTGAAGGTTGAAACAGGAATGGAGTGATAGGTTTGAGGCACTGGATGGCCAGTTTCTGCCTATAGGATAGATGAGTTGTTGTGCTGACTGCTGCAAACATACTTGTTCACACAGGATTATCTGTCTTTCAGGGCGGGACACAAATGTGTTAGTTTACATTAAGAGAAGATTGGCAATGTGTTCGCGAAAACTGGGAAGGACAAGAGAAGCAGTAAAAATGATGCGGGATGTGAGTAAGAGCTGACGTATCACAATAATCCAAGTGTGGCTGGTTGCACATGATCATCTGTTTAAAAGGACTGAAATGACAGTTGAAAAGGTGAATTACCCCTAATCAATGTGCCACATTTTTGAACAACCGTGGAGATGATACCAAATTGGCCAATAATTTTCTGCCTGGCTGTAGGCAGCTTCCTGCCTCTGTCCCATTCAGAATGTGTTGATTCAGTAGATAAATGGTTACCTACCTGTAATCACTACGTAGATGATTAGGCACCAATATGGGCCTGATAAGGCCACACTGCCAATGACAATTGGAATATTTCATTCAGCGTGGATGATCCCCAGTGCATGAGGCTAAAGCACTGCCCAGAGATGGAGGCAGCTTCCTGGCAGCCGAGGATGCACTCTATCAACCCTTTTCCCCCTCAAGAGTAGTGGACTGGCTCATTTTAATTTCATTTTTTGAAAATGTCTTCAAAGGAGTCTTCTGATTTGACACGTTTGTTCTCACTTACCTGCACCAGCAGCTTCAACCTGTGAAGGTGGTGCTGCCGAACATTCAGGGATGAAAGATCTTCTGCTGGCCTTGCAGTCTCAAGACCCCAGCCTCTGTGATTAATTTGAGAGTGAGTGTGCTCCCTGAACAATAATGAACCATTGCATTGGCCAACAGGTGCCAGTGCAATCTGAGGTTGGGACCCAGAAATGCATCCACATCAGGGTCCCAACCCCAGAACTAAAATCCAGCCCAATGTGACTGGTCCCAGCAGCCATTCGAGACTGATATGAACCTTGAACCCTCTAAGCCATATCTAGTAGTAACAATATTGCTCCTAGAATTTGACTGAAAACACACAAAGTCAGTGTGATAATGTTGACACTTGAAACTCTCCTTTACTGTTCAACATTTAAGAATACAAGCAGAGCAAAATGAGTATAATCTTAAATTCAAATTATACCTGACTGCTTTTCAGTGCTTGTTGTGGTTCTATACAGAACAACAAGATCTGCAAACTATAAGTCTTACCATTTTTTTCCTTGCAATGTATTGCACCAGCCTCCTTTAATAAACCATTGATCTCTTATGTCAACATTGTGAGCTACAGCTTAACTATTTTAAAGAACTAGTTTGAAAATACACATCTCTTGATGGTAGAATCTGGAACATCAGCAAACCATTTGAACAATTAATCCAGCTTTATCAGCTATAACATAAAAATGCAGATATACTGCAGGATCAGCACAGAATCCAAAATCAAACTCACATATAAGATATCAATGCTTAATTATTAACACACATTGACAAATGTTCTGATCTGTTGGAAGTGTGTAATCCAAATGTGTCATTTATTGTTACTATCTTTATTTTTCATTAATCTTGAATTTATTGCCTATGGTAGTTCTCGATGTAATTGTCAATTTGATTTGTTTTTACAGTTGATGAAGGAGTTTCCCCTTCTCAGTATGTTCAACATTCATGAAAATTTACTGGAGGCACTTTTAGAGCTACAGGCCTATGCTGACGTGCAAGCTGTTTTAGCCAAATATGACGGTGAGTCCTTGTTAAGTATTAAAATCAGAGGATTTTTAAATGTTTGAGGAAAGGCTGGAAATTAGATGGTTTCACAGCAACAACTTTGCATACCCTGTGGTGCCTTTAAATGTAGCAAAGTGTTCCATAGCACTTCACTGAAGTGTTAATGAAATTGTCTGCTGTCAAATAAGCTTTTTGTCTCATTGTAGTCAGAAGGTGCTATTTCAAGTTTATATTTCTGCCCTCATTTCCAGAAGATTTTTCTGAACCTATCCTTCTAAAGCTGCTGGGGGCATTGTTTCATAACAAGAGGCAATCTTTCAGTCCTATATCTGCTCAGCATTTCTTAATAAATGGAACTAGTCTGCGAGTACTGCAAGCTCAGAGATAGTAAGAACTGCAGAGATAACACAGTCTGGAGCTGGAGGAACACAGCAGGCCAGGCAGCACTGTACTTTAAGCTGCTCATTTATGGAGGGCGTATCAGTTGAACTGATGACCATCCGCTAATGTAAAGCTTTCAGCAGGTTTGCAGAGGCTGTACCTTTTCTTTCTCTCTGCTTTGGGTGCATGGAAACTAACTGTAATGTTTCATTGCTGTTAGCTTAGGGAAGCCTATGTACCACAAACTGAAGGTCAAGCGTGGGAACGTCTTTCTGAATGGCTTAATATAGAATCATGTGTTCCATTCTCCAATTGGTTTGCTACACTCAAAAGTGAAAGTGTGTCTTCATTTACCTGAAACGTGGGTGGCTAAGAGAATGTCCTTTGGCTGTGATCTTCACAGCATGCTCATGCGGGAACCCAGGCTGGTCCACGTAAGTGCAGTTAGATAAAACCCACTTCCTTCATCACATCTGTCTTTGCGTATTCTTCCAAGGGAACAATACAGACTGTGACTCCAGTTTGGGACATAACCTATGGGCCATGGCATTCCTTGAGCAGGCAATACTTGTTGCAGATGTGGTTACCATATAAACCAGATTTCTCATATTGCAGCTGCAACACATCAACTGCCTAGTCGTCTCTATTCGATTTAATTTATTAATTTGGCTGTTATATGTTTTAAAAGTGATTTTCTCAACTGTACTCTTCAGCTGTAATAAATGTCTTCTGATTTATATCATTTGGCCAATCAAAAGAGACACGGAGAAAATAACCACCACCCAGCCTAGCTGTTTTGCTGTGATATTACACTTTGGCTCTGACACGTATAAGCGGTTTGAATGGATTCTCCCACCTCTGGTGTCCTTCTCATACGGCTCTGCTTCATAATGATTCTGACAGGCTGTGCACGCCTCCCAGTCTGCTTCACTCTAATCACACAGTTCCACAGTTAGGACAGCTTGTTTACACAACAGCAGAAGGAACTGCTTATTCCAGAACCCAGGTGGGTGACTTTTGCATATAGGCACAAGCAGTTCATATTTGGTGTAGGATTATAATTCATTACATTTGAAATTAGCAGTATATGGACTGCGGGCTATAACTCACCTCCTCTGTCTAAATTCATACTGCTCCAAGTTCCTTTCATGTTCTACACCAACCTGATTGAATGGGTATTACAATTGTTTCATTGTGCTTGGTTGAAATCCTCAAATTCCTACTTTACAGCATCTTGTGAGCACCATAACCACAAAGCCTACAACAGTGCAAGAAGGTAGTACCTTCTAATGATAGTAAAGAATAAGCATTAATTTCTTCCTTGCTTGTATAATACATATTCTTAGAACAAATAAAACTAAAATCCTAGTCCGGGTCAAGTCTAAATTTGTAACAATTCTGAACATGTTTATAAATTTTCAATACCAGTAGACATATCAGAGTACTTGACTTCTTAAGTTCAAACTAAACAAAGTTACATGGAAAAATAGTTTTTATTTAATGAATTTCCTTGTATGAGCACAAATTGCATCATGTTGTACGTTAATTTCTGAAGTTCAGCTGCAGTCACTGAAGTCTCTGAAGAGTTAGTGGATGTCTTGTACTCATGGTACAGAACTGGGAAGATGTTTTCTCATAAGTATTCATGAAAAATCCTTTCATCATTGGTGAATATATTAAAAATGCAAGTTAATCAACTTGCATTTTTTTAGTACTTTTAAGATTTCAGGAACTGTATAATGTAAAACAAACCAATATAAAACCTGGCACAGTCAGCTAGTGTAAGGTAATCTAGGCAAAGAATACATGGCAATATCTACAACCTTGTCTATAATGGATTATTTATTGGATTCTACCTACATGATGTGGTGAGTTTTTGATCAGTTAAGAAGAAAGAACTTCTTTTCATAATGTAAATAATACAGTATGGAGCTGGAGGAACACAGCAGGCCAGGCAGCATTAGAGGAACAGGAAAGCTGACGTTTTGGGTCGGGACCCTTCTTCAGAAATCTTACTATCTCTTACTATATCGGATTGAGTTGTAAACCCACTGCAAAGCCAGTGTTCCTCCAGCTCCACACTGTGTTATCTCAAACTCCGGCATCGGCAGTTCTTACCATCTCTTCCTTTCATAATGCAGCCTTGGCAGATAAAGCATTTTGTGGTAAAGTCATTCAACTGTCAAGAGAAGTAAGTGCTTTGATTTTTGTGGTCTACTGAGATAGGTTAATCATGATATCTTCTCTCTTTTGTGACAGATATTAGCTTACCAAAGTCAGCAACAATATGTTACACAGCAGCACTTCTTAAAGCAAGAGCAGTCTCCGACAAGTAGGTATTCTCTACCCGATTAATATGAGTGTAATGCCAAGAATGACATTTCTGATCAAAAAAGACTGAAACAGATTAAAATTCTGTGGTATAATATCTAGACATGTAACGCAGTAGAAAATGTGTGCGAAGAGTAGCTTTGGAAATCCAAAATGGCATCCATGGTGCATGTATTAACTTGTGGTGTACGTCACTCTGGATGCCATATTGGCGAGAGTGTGTCCATCAGAAGAATGCAGAGTACGCAGATCATAATGTCAGACAGCATATAATTTGAGATAACAAGGCGTGGGGCTGGATGAACACAGCCGGCCAAGCAGCATCATAGGAGCAGGAAAGCTTGACGTTTCGGGCCTAGACCCTTCATGTCTCTAGCATATAATTTGATATCATTTTGGAGATTGCTGCACAAGCTAAAGCAGTTTTTTGATTATTCACATCTGAACAAGATTTAGCAGCAGGAAAGACCTGACACCAGTGGCATTTATAGGTATCATTGACTTCTCTCTGGTTGGTTGCTAATTGATGCCATTTTTGCTAGAATTAGAGAGGTTTTTGGTGCTTTTTGGAGTTATTTAAAGTTACTAAAGCATGCACTGGGTGGTGTGGTACATTGTAAAGGACTTGGTCATGCCTTAAGACTTCTGTTCAAAGCATTTACTGATAGACGTTCCACTTCAATACATTGTCACTGGCAGAATGAACAGTGGGCACAAAGACCAGGAAAATCTGCTGGAAGCAGGAGGGTAAGATGGGCTCTCAACAATAGCCCACATCTGCCCAGGGTGTCAAGAGAGGAAATCTCGTACCTGAAACTCAGCAAGGAGTGATCTAGAAATTGCCTGTGCTTCAGCAAGGCCATCCTTACTAAAATCTGACATCTGTTGCAGTCACAACTGCGATCTTTATAGAAGGCAAGAATTGCCAGTGTGGCTATGACGATGTCCAATGATTGTGAACTTGCACATATCAGGTCCTTGTAGACTTTTGCAGGAGGTATCAAAAAATTCTTGCAGTTTCTTACCCACAGTTCAATACGGACATTGCTAATGCTCTCTATTCAAAGAACAGCTGACTACATTTCATTGTCTCTTGCCAGAGAACAGCAGGTTTGAAGAACATGTGTCCTTCCCATGACAATGAATGTCAGCTCTGAGCTGGATCCAAACCAGAAGGGATTCCATTCACTGATTGACTAATGGATCTGCCACTGGCCTTGGTGCAGTTCAATGCTCATTATCCTGGCAGTTGTTGTAATGCTGTCATTCTGTGGCCGACTGCTGCTCTATCAGCATTTGAACCACCAGAACAGTGGATCACACAGCTGAGCACTCTGGAGCCTGGCTCTCACAGTGCACAGCAAGCGTATGATGAAAGCCATGCTGCCACATTAAGTGCAACAGAGAAGAATCTTGGTCTGTTGAAATGGTTCCACTGCCTGCACTGCTCTGAAGGTATCCTGCAGTACTTAGAAGAGTGAGTGTCAAGATTCTTGGTGATCTGCTACTTGCTACACAAACCAGCCACAATGAGAGCGCAGCCATTGATACCAGTTGTATGGTGAGCAGGTGAAGGAAGAAGAGAGGAAGCAACCCAGAGAACCCAGTTCTGACGCAGTGGTTCAGGAAGAACTTATTCAACTGCAATCTAAAGAAATGAATCCCCAATTCCCCATTCCATAGTCAATATCATCAGTAGTTGGACAGCAATAGTCCCACATTTTGTCTTCCCTCTGTCACTAATCATAATCACTTAGCCACAAAGTAATAACAGCAATAATGTCATTTTATTTAAGAAATACCTTTATAGCCCAAATGCTGAACTGCAGTGCAACCTACATTGATCAATTCATAGGCTAATTAATCAGGCTAAAACATAGAAATATGTACCAATCAAAATGGGAATGAGGCAGAGTCTAATATCTCAAACGAAATAAATCAACCCTTAACTTTGAACAGCACAAACAAATTCAGAAGTCAAAAACAGCCAATAATGTATATAAATGTCAACTAATCACATTCATGTATTCCCTTAGTGTCTTCTATGTGTCTGTCCTAGAGCTCCTACGCAGTGCAATCCCAGTGGTAACAGCATGGCTGGTTGTAGGCTGTTGATGTCCTTGGTGAAGTTTGCAGACGGGCTGGGATATACCAACTTGACAATTATTGCAGCTGACTGGCTGGCAGGCAAAAGCAGGGTCACAGGCAGTCGTGAAGAAACGACTGCTGTTGTCCAGAGAATGGACCATGGGATTAGAACTCCAGCCCCTCCTCCCAGGTACCTCAGCAATCCTAGCAGTTTATTGAAAGACAAGTTCCAGACAGACGTGATTCTCTCAAACCCTTTTAAACACTGGTGTCTGTGGCCTTGTTGCTAAGAGAAAGAACATGTACAGAGAAAGCTGAGCTGACACTACTGATATGTGCATTTCTACATCAACATCCACATGTTGGGTTGCCTCGGATTGTTCTGCACCGGAAACTTGAGAGGCTAGTCATCCCTGGCTGTGAGATAGCAAGAACTGCAGATACTTGAATCAGGGACAACACAGTGCGGAGCTGGAGGAACACAGCAGGCCAGGCAGCATCAGAGGAGCAGGAAAGTTGATGTTTCAGATCGGGACCCTTCTTCAGAAATGGGGAGGGGGAAGGGAGCTGGGAAATAAGTAGTGGGAGGAGGGGTGGGGCTGGGGAAGGTGGGTGAGATGGTGATAGGTGAGTGCACATTGGGAGTGGTGGGGATTGGTCAGTGAGGTGGGAAGGGCGGATAGGTGGGAGAGAAGATAGACAAGTTGTGTCGAGTCAAGGAGGCGGGGATGAGAGGGAGGGTTAGACATGGGATGAGGCCGGTGGTGGAAAATTTTAAAATTGGTGAATTCCATGTTTAGGCCATCGGGCTGTAGGCTCCCAAGGCGGAATATGAGGTGTTGCTATTCTAGTTTGCGGATGGTGTCATTGTGACACTGGAGGAGGCCCAGGATGGACATGTCACCCAGCAAATGGGAGAAGCAGTTAAAATGGTTGGGGACTGGAAGGTGTTGTCGTTTGTCGCGCACAGAGCGCAGATGCTCTATGAAACGGTCTCTGAGTGTACGCTTGGTCTCACCGATGTAGAGGAGACCACATTCGGGACCAGTGGATACAGTAGACCAAGTTGACGGATGTGGAGGTGAACCCCTGTCTAATGTGGAAAGTTTGTTTTGGGCCTTGAATGGAGGTGAGGGGGGTGAGGTGTAGGGTAGGGGTAGACGTAGCACTTCCTGCGGTTGCAGGGAAAGGTGCTGGGGGTGGTGGGGTTAGTTGGGTGTGTGGAGCGGACGAGGGAACTTACGGAGAGAACGGTCCCTACAAAAGGCAGATGGGGTGAGGAGGGAACTATCTCTTTAATTGTGGGGTCGGGTTGTAGGTTGTGGAAGTGACGGCGAATGATATGCTGGATGCAGAGGTTGGTGGGGTGATATGTGAGAACAAGGGGGATTCTGTCATTATTTTTGTTGGGGGGAGTGGTGTGAGGGCAGAAGTGCGGGAAGTGCAAGAGATGCGTTTGAGGGCATGTTAGATCACCAGAGGGGGAATGTTACGGTCCTTGAAATAGGAGGACATCTGGGATGCTTGGGAGTGGAATGCCCCATCTTGGGAGCAGATGCGGCAGAGGCAGAGGAATTGTGAGTAGGGGATTGCATTCTTGCAGGAAGGTGTGTGAGAGGAGGTGTAGTCTAAGTAACTGTGGGAGTCGGTGGGCTTGAAATAGACGTTAGTTTTGAGTCGGTCACCCGAGATGGAGATGGAGAGATCCAGGAAGGAGAGGGAGGTATCAGAGATGGTCCTAATCTGATGCCAACTACGCATGACTTTGGACCTCTGGTGAGGCTTGCAGCCACTAAACAGCAGACTTAGCTGCACACTACAGTCATGTTGGTGAACAAACGACCTGCATCTGGAGCAACATGCGTTAATTCCACATCACAATCCCACATCTGGTTTCAAAATTAGGCACTGTTGACTCATTAGATATTGAGTTTATGGTTTGTGGCATTATTTGAATTTGCGAATGAGATTGTATCCCTCATGTATCTATTACTTATTCTACACTTGAACCCATCCAATAGATTAACGATTGAAATGGTGACCTTCCCTCAAAATTGATCAAGACCACATAACCTCCTTTTGAAATAGAATAAAACAAGGAGTAGAGAGAAACACCAAAGAAGAAAGCCATAGTTTGTGGAAAGGAAAGGTAAATGAGCTGTTGAGCAGGCAGCTGTTTGCTAACTGTACTCAAACTAAAAATCATCTGTTATCATTCTCTGTCAGGTGTTAAGTTTCCCTTGATACATTTTTAGACTTCTATGAGATTTGAGTAATACCAGATGGTGCAATGAGATGTACAGTGTCCACGTCCTTGATTACAAAGTTTCCAGGAGCCCTGCATGTCCGTTTGTTATGTTCATTGCTGGCTAACAGAGTCATGTGATCTCAGGAAGTAATTGTGATGAATGGTTTTGTTGTTATAGATTCTCACCAGAGGCTGCCTCAAGGCGAGGGCTGAGTACTGCAGAAATGAATGCTGTAGAAGCAATACACAGGGCAGTAGAATTTAACCCACATGTACCCAAAGTGAGTGGTGGTTCTTTTTGCAATTCGTTTGCAAGCCAATAGCTTTGTTTGGTTGTAGTGATTAAATATAATGTTACCAGCAGGTATAATTGGCTTTTAATCTCTTACAATGTTGCAGTGGTGAAGGCATGAAAATCATTTCTAATTACAGGGAATTGGAAGGTATGAGGGAAATATCTGTGACTGACATGTATGTCTAAAATTAACAGTTAAATTAATTCTAAAATGGATATATTAATCAGCAATGCTGACAAATATTAGATAGACTATTTAGTCAGTTGTAAAACGACAATAATTTCGTGTGAAGCATGTTAAGTTTTTGAAAAAATAATCACTTGTATTTACAATCCCTGGTCTTCCAATCATATCCTTTTAAATTGTTATTTTTCTTAGTATTTATTAGAAATGAAAAGTTTAATACTTCCACCAGAACATATTCTGAAGAGAGGAGACAGTGAAGCAATAGCATATGCATTCTTTCATCTTCAACACTGGAAACGGGTAGAAGGAGCTCTCAACCTATTACATTGTACCTGGGAGGGAAGTAAGTGCCTTTTAGATATTAGTAAACTGAGTTATTTAATCCTACTTCTCTTCTTCTTTTGAACTTCATTTGTTCTTTGATAACTTCCTTCCTGGTAATATTGCTGTAGTTGTTTCCACTGAACTGAAAACCAACACAATTCTGGAATCAACATCAATTGCAATGTTCCTATGAAATTGCTTTCGCCAGTTTTTCAACCTGTTCCTGTTGAGCAAAATAGATTGGAAATCAATTATTACCTTGGAAAACATGCTCAGTGCTTTTCAACACTTTAGGACTTACTAAAGGACTTTACAGCAAATCCAATAACATTGAAGCCATTGCTGTGACATGGGACTGCTGCAGTTAATTTGCACACAGTGAGGTTCCGCAAACATCAACGAGATAGTGGCAGAGAATCATTTTTTAGCATCATTGATAGCCAGGTAGATATTAGCCAGGACACTGGGTGGAATTCTCCTGCTCAATTTCAGAGTATGGAATCTTTATATCCACCTGACAGGGCAGAAGGGGTCTCAATAAAAACCGAAAGAACTGCGGATGCTGTAAATCAGGAACAAAAACAGAAGTTGCTGGAAAAGCTCAGCAGGTCTGGCAACATCAGTGAAGAAGAAATCAGAGTTAACGTTTTGGGTCCGGTGACCTTTCCCGAGTTCTGATTTCCAATCTACATTTCTTCACAGATGCTGCCAGACCTGCTGAGCTTTTCCAACAACTTCTGTTTTTGTTCCAGAAGGGGTCTCAATTTGGCATCTCATAAAAGATAGCTCCTGGTCAATGTAGTGTCTCCTTGGTACTTAAGTCACTGGGGTTGGATTTGACCCACATCATCTTTTATTCACTTGTGGAACCATTGGCTAGCAGGTGCTAATTGCTTGCACCTAGGTGCCCTTGAACCAAGTGGCTTACTAAGCCAATTCACATTTAGTCACATTTAGGCCAGACCTGGTGAGGATGGCAGATTTCCCTCCCTGAAGGGCATACTGAGCCAGGTGGGATTTTCCAACAACTGGCAATAGTTTCAACATCATCAGTAGATTCTAAGTTCCAGATTTTTTAAATTATTGAATTAAAATTCCACCATCTGCCATGGCAGAATTCAAACCTGAGTCCCAGCACATTAACTGAGTTTTTGGATTAATAGTTTAACGATAATACCACTAGGTCATTGCCTCCCCTTTATGATGCAAGGGTGACAGTGCTACTAAGAGTGATCTACAAAGTACTACACTGTGCAAACATCACAGTCTTAGATATTGCTGAACATATTTCTTACTGTCGATATCTCAGCTTGTAGGATTAAATTTCAGATGTTAACTTAAAGTTGCCTCAGTTTTTTCTCCCTTAGAGATGAAATTGTTCTTAACAACAGTGTGCAAGAATTAAGATTTCTCTTTTTTTCCACTTTTTTTCCTATTTTGCTCAAAGTACTCGCAGGATCCTACAGCTTTTCATTTTTCTAGAATCTTGTATTATAGAACTTAAAGAAATACAACTGACTGACCATTTGAAAAACGCGATCAAAATTGCTGCTCAGTTTGCTCAAAATGTCATGAACAGGGATCGGTACTGGATCCACTTTAGTTTGTCACTTATCTAAACGATTTAGATGACAATATAGAAGGCATGGTTAGTAAGTTTGCGGATGACACCAAAATTGGTGGCATAGTGAACAGTGAAGATTAGCTAAGAGTACAAAGAGATCTTGATAAATTAGGTCAATGGGCTGAGGAATGGTAGATGGAGCTTAATTTGGATAAATGTGAGGTATTGCATTTTGACAAAACCATTAAGAGCACAACATATACAAATAAAAGTATGGCCTTGGGTAGTGTCATAGAAGAGAGACCAAGGGGTTCAGGTACATAATTCTTTGAAGTTTGTGTCACTGTAAACATGGTGGTTGAGAAGGCGTTTAGCACACTTGCCTTCATGGCTCAGACCTTTGAGTATAGAAGTTGGGACATCATGTTAAGGTTGTACAGGATGTTAGTGAGGCCTCTCCTGGAGTACTGTGTCCAGTTCTGATCACCCTGTAGGAAGGACATTATTAAATTGGAGAGGGTTCAGAAAAGATTTACCAGGATGCTGCTAAGAATGGAGGGTTTGAGTTATAAGGAGGTGCTGGATAGGCTGGGACTTCCTTCACTGGAGCGTAGAAGGTTGAGGGTTGACCTTATAGTGGTTTATAAAATCATGAGGGGTATAGGAAGGTAAATGACAGATATCTTTTCCATAGGGTGGGGAATTTCAAGATGTGGGGGCATATTTTTAACGTGAGAGGAGAAAGATTTTAAAAAAGACATGTGGGGCAATTATTTTATACAAGGTGGTTTGTGTGTGGAATGAACTTCCAGAGAAAGTGTTGGATGCGGGTATAGTTACATTTAAAAGACATTTAGATAAGTACATGAATAAGAAATATTTGGAGGGATATGGGCCAAGCGCATGGCAGGTGGGATTAATTTAGTTTGAGTTATGGTTGGCACGGACTGGTTGGACCGCAGAGTCTGATTCCATGCTGTATGGCTCTATGACTCTAGCCAACACAAGTGATATATTCGTGCTCATCCCATATGATTTGCATGGTTTCTGCTAGAACTGGATGGAGAAGGTATAGCATAAAGGAAGATTTGCAGATCAGAGTTTGATGATTATAGTAGACAGTTGGCAAGCATTGAAATGTTTTCCATAGAGTAGAGGAATCATCTATTTGGTTCTTCACGTGAGATCCTTTATGTCATTACCTATAAGAAACATTTTGGAATAATGTCCAGAAGAAGATGTCAGACTTAGAAAAGTACCAAGGTGAGAAATTAGAATGAAGATGAATAAATCTAGCAACTGATGACAATCAAAGTTAAAAATATGCCACAAATTTGCTTTGCTGCTATAGTATGTAAACCCCAAAGGAAATTTGCAATTTGCAAATGCACTGAAAAGAGAAGCAATGAGCATGGTTGAAAAAGAATGTGAAATGATGCATCAGGGAAAGATTGAAATGGATTAGATTTCACATGTACCACTCCCTGATATTGTGCACTCAAACATTCTCACACACCTTTTGTAGATAAGACACTTTATATTCAGGTGGCAAAAGCCTGCAAAGCTGCTGCTTCCTAGTCTGATTTATCTTCTCTTTACTGAGTTAAACCTAATGAGTTTTAACAAGTCAAAGTTTCCACCCCTTTGAGAATGCTGTCATTAACCAGGTAGGTGTGTGTATATATATCATGCATGAAGTACAATTTGGAGGAGACCACATGTTTCTGAGTAGAAATGTAATATCACCACCTTTCAGGCCTCTTTGTGATTCCAGTCTCGGGGACCAGCTATGAAATAGTCAAAACCATGAATGTGTGCAACAGTCACTTGCCTCCTTATACAATATGTTTGAAATTGCTTCATTATGCCTTTTTTAACCACTTGCATGTTATGAAGAAGCAGATCGTTCTGCTTGCTGCCTTTTGCAATATGCAGCGTCGGTGCACATGATGGAATGGAACGTGGTGACAAACACAATTTTAGTATCTCTCAGGAATGTCCTCACTAATGCTGTCAAGACTTAGAGGGCTCTAAACCATGACTTGGTAGTAATCTGCTGAGAGATTCAGAGAATTTAGTGCTCCAAGGACTCAACTTCCAATCTAAATTAGCAGCACAAAGGGGTGCATTTAGTTTTCAAATTGCTCACAGTTTGTTGTTTGCTCCTTTCAGACAAGGGACAGGAAAAATCCATGAAAGCATATTGTATCTCAATCATTTTCTAAACAGGTAACCCCTGTTAATAATTAAATATCTTAATCATATAGTTCAGGGCTCTTGTGGTGTTATGGTAGAGTCCCTACCTCTGAGCCAGAGGCTTAAGTTCAAGTCCCACCTAGTCTAGAGGTGTCTGATATCATCTCTGGAAAGGTTGATTTAAAAGTATCCTGAGCACCTTGTTGATATTAAGATGGGTCATGTGATACAGTGATAGTGTCCCTTGTTCTGGACCAGACAGCCCAGTCCAAGTCCAGAGACATATCTGGACAGTTTGATTTTCTTCTGATTAAAAAGGTAAGAAATCTGGAAAACTGAGTGTTTGTTGGGAAGGAGGCAGATAATTGTCATTTTGTTTTGTAAGCGATAGGTGCCTCATTCCCTACTTTTTCATCTGGCTGTCTGATGTCTTGCGTGGTCACAGAGAATGATTGATTGTTTGAAGTTGAAGATTGGAAGCTAAAGAATTTGTGACAGATAGAAGTTGTAATCCGAGTTACTTTTCTGTAGAACAGTTGTCAGGGTATGTGTACAAGTGTAAGTTTTCAGGGCATGTTCACCCGCTGATACTCCCGGAAACCGAACTTTATGACGAGAAAATGAAGTAGATAGGTGGACATGGGGGTTTTGCCCTTACCAGAGAGAAAGCAAGGCATTGGCGTTGATGCTCTGTAACAAAAGTAAAATCAGAAGCTAAGCATTTTGTGACCTGGATGTCCATCGCGTGCATACTGATGAAAGTTTGAATCTACTATTAAGCCAAATGGATGAAATTTACAAGAAGAATTGTCTAATGGGTGCTTACAGGATGTAGTTAGATTTTGAAAGAAAGTCATTCCTTATAGGAATATACTACTTTAACAGACTGTATAAAAGATTGCAGAAATTCAGTTTGGAGATTTCCTATTCAATACTTGTGTTTAAGTTGCTGGAGTGTGATAATTTATCACATGTGAATAGGCTTCAGGTCTTAATGGACATTTGATTCTCTGAAAAAGACACCCAGTTGGATCAAATATCTGCTGCTTTTAACTTTGCAACAACTTTGATGGCATAAACAGGACATTTTGTGATGTTACAAAGGATGGAAGACTTGATGATTGTGGCTCTCAAGATCGTTCAGATAATGGAGAGCAGGTGTCAGTGCAGCAGACAAGCTACAAACAGATGAATGAGGATGAAGGCACTGTTAGCATTGCTTAGTTTCACAGCAAAAACAGGATTAGGGCAGCAATAATATAGACAAATGAGCCCCAGAAATGCCTGAGGAACTGTAAGCAGGTGCTTCAGAAGTGATACAAAATGTCATATATGATAAACTACCCAAAGTGGAACAGTGGAGTTTTGATGCAATGCATGATGCACAGAATTCAGAAGTCAAGAAAGATGTTTACGATCAATCTGAAGGAATTGCACTGATAACAAGAGGCTTGAGTCTGCTAATGAGTGTATTTGTCAATGATTCATTAATAGTGCCATGTTAGATAGTGTTTGCACCTTGACAGTGTATGGAAATAAATCTGTTAAAATGTTACTTCGAGTCATTCAGTAACAAAGATCAAAGTAACATTTTAGAGTACAAAAATTTGATTTGTTTCAGGGTTACAGATTACAACACATAGAATCACCACTGTTTTTAGTGACATCTATGCAAAATAGCTGAATTAAGCCACTTCGTTAGAATTGATTTAGTTGGTGACCCTTGAGATACCCTATATGCATAGCAAACCTTCCATGAAAAAGCTCAAACAAAATTAGACGGGGACTATGCAAAATATGAAATATCAACAATTGTTCAGGGAATGTCTGCAGTTTATCTAATAACTTAGATAATTGCATCATTTAAAAAATACTGACATTTCTAATCAAAAAGTTCAAAAAATGTTAATGATATTGAGTGATAAGATCTAAAAATGAAAAAGCAAAACGTCTTAAAAGTCATGCCAACAATTTGATCACCCTTCTAATCAATGATTTGGGGGCACAATAGCTCAGTGGTTAGCACTGCTGCCTCACAGCACCCAGGACTGGGTTCAGTTCCACCCGCGCATGACTGTGTGGAGTTTGCACATTCTCCCCGTGTCTGCATGGGTTCCCTCCGGATGGTCTGGTTTGCTCCCACAGTCCAAAGATATGCAGGTTAGGTGGATTGGCCATGCTAAATTGCCTATAGTGTCCAGGGGTCTGTGAGTTAGGTAGATTAGACATGGGATACACAGGGTTACAGGTAAAGGGCAGGGGTAATGGTCTGGGTGGGATGCTCTTTGCAGGGCTGTTGTGACTTTTTGGGCCGAATGGCCTGTTTCCACACTGTAAAGATTCTATGATGATAATTATGATTACAAATCTTATTAAAGGATATATGTGGTTGATGATATGTACAAAGGCTCACTGAAGAGGTAAGTGAAAAATGTGATTTATGTAATGAATAGCCAAGGGCACCACCATGACCAAATGTAAAAATTCCATTGGCACGAGACTTTGATAAGTTATTAATCTATATTTTGGCTGGAGACTTCAATGTTGATAACTAAGGGTGGCTCAGTAGAAGCATCGCTGACTTAATTGGCTGAATCCTGAAGAAAGTAGCTGCTAGGTTGACTCTGTGACATACAGTGAGGGAACCAACAAAAGGGAAAAGCTTACTGACCTCATTCTCACCGACCCATTTGTCCCAGGTGCATCTGTTCATGATAGTAATGGTAGGAGTGACCACTGCAAAGTCCTTGTGAAAATGAAGTCCCATCTTCACTGGGAGGAAAGCCTCCATTGTGTTGTGTGGCACCATCACTGTACTAAATGGGAAGGGTTTTGGACAGATCTGGTTCTGAAGACAGGGCATCTATCATCTGTAGCCACAGAATATGGCCTACCATATCCTCCACTCTACCATTACCATCAAATCTGGCTCAACAAAGAGGGCAAGAAGTGCATTTCAGAAGCAGCATCATGGATACCTAAAAATAAGATAACAACCTGCTGAAGTTACGGCATAGGCTTACTTGCATGCCAAGCAATGGAAGCAAGATGCAATGGACAGAATTAAGTGACCACATAGCCAACAGACCAGGACTAAGCACTGTAGTCCTGCCACTTGCAGCCTTGTATGGTGACAGGTAGTTAAAGAACTAACATGAGGAGAGGCTCCAAAATATCCCAAACCTCAATTGTGAGGGAGGCCAGTATATCAGTGCAAATGAAAAGGCTGAAGCATTTGCAAACATCTTCAGCAAGAAGTGATGATTGTATGATCCCACTTGGCCTCCACCTAAGATCCCCAGATTCACAGATTCACAGTCTTCAGTCAATTTGATTTACGCACTAGATACCACAAAGGCTATTGGCTCTGAAAACATTCTGGCAATACGACTGAAGATATGCTCCAGAATTAGCTGCACTCCTAGGCAAGTACATGTACAACTCTGGCATTACCCAGCAATGTGGAAAATTGCCCAGGTATGGCCTATTCACAAAACCAGAACAAATCCAATCTGGCCAAATACCACCTCATTAGTCAACTGTCAATTAACAGCAAAGTCATGTTATCGAGCAAACAGTGTTATCTAGCAGCACTTGCTCAAAATTAACCTGTTCTCTGATGTTTACTGTGGGTTTCAGCAAAGTTACTCAGCTACTGACATCATCAGAGCCTTGGTCCGAACATGGATACAACACCTGAACTCCAGATCTGATGGAAGAGACAGTACCCTTTACATCAAGGCAGTATTTGACTGAGTGTGGCCTCAAGGAACTCGAGCAAAACAGAAGTGAACTTGAATCAGAAGGAAAACACTCCACTGATTGGAATCATACCTGGGACACAGGAAGATAGTTGTGGTTATAGGGGGCCAATCATCTCAACTCCAGGACATCCCTGTAGGAGTTCTTCAGGCTAGTGCCCTCAGCCTAACTATCTTCAGCTGCTTCATCAATGACCTTTCCTCCAGCCTAAGGTCAGAAGTGGACTTGTGTGCCAACACTTGCACCATTTGTGACTCCTCAGGTACTGAAACAGACCATATCTTGGACAACATAGTGGCTCGAGCTGAGAATTGTAAATATCCTTCATGCCGTAAGTGTCAGACAATGTACGTCTCCCTCAAGAGAGAATCTATTCATTGGTCCTTGACTTTCAATGGTGTTACCATCACTGAATCATCCATTATCAACAACTTGGGAGTTACCATTGACCATAAACTGAACTAGACCAGCTATATGATTACTGTGGCTACAAAAGAGGTGAGAGGCTAGGGGTTCTGCAGCAAGTAACATGCTTCCTACCTCACCCATGCCTATCCACCAACTATAAGGTTACACGTCAGGAGTATGATAGAATATACTACACTTGCCTGGATGAGTGCAGCCCCAGCAGCATCAAGAAACTCTACATCATCCAGGATAAAGTTGCTCACTTGATTTAACACTTAACTTGCGCAACACCATTTCTTGAATATCTATCCTTACCTATGCATACTTGTGTCTTTTTGCTAATTCCTTCAATTTTCCAGACAGCTACTGGCCTTTTAAAAACTAGAGACAGATCTTTAATAGCTCCTGGCTGGCTTGGTTTTGCAACTTATATCTGCCTCTTTCCTTTCCGATTCATTGCTCTTAACTTCCATGAGTGGTTAAAATATTAAGATAAAGTGAAGCGTTTGCCTTGCAGCTTTCAAGAAAGCAAAGCCTCCCTAATTGCTGATGTGAATATAGCCTCATAGTGGCTGAAAATAAACTCTGTTTTGCCAGTATCTTGAACTCAGGGCTTTTAGTGTCTTTCACTATAAATGCTTCAAGGTAAAGATAATGCAACAGTTCCCCTGTTAGCCACTTGGTGGCATTGTAAATTGCATCATGGTTTTAAATATCAAAATTTTGTTTTGATGTGGTTAACAAAACTCACTGAAGACAGGAAATAATCCTTGGTCAACATTTATTTTTAAAGAAGAATACATTTTATTCTAGAGAGGTTAATTTGCTTTCCAAGAAATTTGTGCTGGAGTTACATTTCTGAACATCAATCAATGCAGTTCCCTACAACTCTCTTGTTCAATGTTATAAGCGAAACTATCGTTTTATTTTGCAAAATTCAGTACAACAACTGAATCAGCCTTAAGCCTGGGCTGGTCACGTAGCTAGATTGGTTATATACACTGTCCTTCTTAAGTAATCAACAATCAATGACATATCACTCACTGTCTAAACAAAGGCAAGACTCAATGGTAATAACTAAATACTAGCTCATCATTGTGGGTGTACTTACACTTAATGGACTGGACCAGTTCAAGAAGACAGTTCACCACCATCTACTTAAGGGCAATTAGTGACGGACAATAAATTGACAGCCATATCCCAGTGAGGATGGACAATAAATGCTGGCCGAGAGATTGACACCCTCATCCCAATGAATAAAAAAAAATAAAATGAATCTCAGCAGTTTATCCCATTTTAATTAAATATGGACAGACCTTAAATAACTCCAAAACAGGTTTTTTTGCCACTTCAGCCTAGCTGTAACTTTGTAATGAGTTAAATTCCTATCTGCCATAGAAATACAGTAACTTCACACCACTCAATGAATTTTAATATTGAACCAGACAGTAAACATGAAGACCCATTCATCAGTGCAATCCTTTCAAGATGTGAACTTTCTAAATATGTTATGGTTGCAATAACAAATACACTCTATTTCAAAAATACAGTTACTCTGAGTACTGAGCTATTGTGTTCAAAATAAATCATCCTCAAAGTATTAGGTTTAAATGGGTGACCAGCTGTGAATTTGTTTAAAAAAAAATTGTTAAAGTTTTCTTTGAGTGCCTGCAGTTCAATTCGGAGGTTTAAAGTCCAGACAACTTTTAAATATCCCACATACTTTCTCCCTTTTGTAGCATTTGGTATTTCAAATAATTTATCAATTACCGGATGGCAAGGAGCTATAAATACTTACTTATCAAGAAAACAGGGATTTTAAAAACTCTGTCTTCTTAATTTTTACAACTTGTAGTTAAAAATAATGGAATAAAACATTTGTCTTTCTTCAGCTTTTCGAATGATCCCCTATCCCTTGGAAAAAGGTCATCTTTTTTATCCATATCCAATTTGCACAGAGACTGCAGACAGAGAATTGCTGCCATGTAAGTTAATGAAAGATATCACATCCATATTCACTTAGATATTCACTGTCATAATTATGTTAACTCTTCTTAAATTCCTGTTTAGAATTTACACGAACTGCTTTGCTTTACAATTGGTGAACCTGTTCATTGTACTGTATTTATTCCTACTTTGTGTGTAGATTTGTAAATAAATAGATGCCCACTAGTTAGTTAATATCGCAAAAGAATGGACCAATCCCTCTATTAATTCTATATTGTGTAACCTAAACTATTGTTCCTATTCATTCCCTAATCCAGTTGATATTCCTTTCAAAAAACTATCATATTCCTTTTTGTAATAATATATCGATTCTAGTTCAGCAATGATTTATAGAATTGCAATTTATTATTTGTTAATTTTTTTTAAAATCTCCCTTAGAATCTGTTTTGTAAATTGTAATTTTCCCAAGCAGTTAACATTCTATCGCTAATTGCCTTATCATAACTGTTCATGATCTTTAAGACATCTGTGCATTATCCTTTGTCTTCCTGAACCAAGCTCAAAGTTTTTAATATTTTGTTTATACTTATAATTCCTCATTAATGATAACATTCTAGTGAGTTCATATTGCATTTGTCATTGTTTTCATTTCATTCTCTCAGCGGAAACTCAGATTTGCACATGATTGTCCCATCAATGACCCAACCTAAGGTTGTACACATTCACTGTTACCTTCTTGGATTTACATTTATGCCTCTAGAGTAAAAAATCAAAGAAGTTTATTTGCCTGAAGTCTTTGTCTACATATGTTAAGTTTAATATCATGTGTGCCTACACATCAAGTTTAGCTTTCAAATCCATATAAAATGTTACCATCTTGTACTTCCTTCCCCTGTAATGCTCATGAAATGTACTGTCTCATATCTTCTGAAATTTTATACCAGTCACCTATCAATCCATCTACTATTCATGTCCACCTATTATAAGTATTTCAATATCCTTATCAAATATTTCCATTTTCCCCAATTTATTTTGGGCCTTTTATCCATCACTCTTTTCTCAAAACTAAAAACTCCCTATCCAGCAACAATCAAAATGAGATAAATACTTGAAAGGGGGAAAACTGGAGGAGATTAGGGAAAGAGCATGGCAGTACAACTAGTTGAATAACTGTTTCAAAGAGCTAGAAGAGGCACAGTTGGCTGACTGGCCACCTTCTGCATTCTTTGAACCCCCAATACATTAGGTTTAAAATCTCTGTCTCCTTCTTAGAATTCTCCATAGCTTTGCTCCAAACTACCTTGCAGTTTCTTTCAGCTCCACTGCACCTCCACTCAATGATGCAATGCTCTGAATCTGGCTTTTTATACTTAGCCCTCCATCCTGTTACTTGAGGCAGAATTTGGATACCAAGCAATACCTCACACTTTGGAATTCATTAGTAATCTGTTCTGCCTGTTCCTCTTGGAAATTATATCAAAGCCATCCTCTCAAACTAGTATTCTAATCACACCCTCGCTTTTTCATAAACCTTTGTGAAGTGCCTTTAGACACTCTGTAAATGGAAGCTGCTGAATGCTAAAAGATGCTGCCACCATCTACATCACGAAGTAACTGCACCAAGCAACATCTTAGCTCCATAGCTTCCACCATGGCCTAGAGTCGCTCTTCAAAGCCCCCCTGCAATCATTTCACTTATGCTGTCTTCATTTTCTTACCAATCAGAACATGTGGGATTGCCAGTAAATCCAGCATTTGTTGACCATCATTAATTGCTGTTGAGAATGTGCTGATATACTGCTGTCTTGAACACAACTGAGTGGCTAACTAAGCCATTTCAGGGGCAAATAAAAATCAACTGCATTTGTGGTGGTGGCTTAAATCTCCAGACCTTTGAGTTAATAATCCAGCAATATAAGTACAAAACTGTACAGGAGATCGGTGAGGCCGCTTTTGGACTACAGTTCTCATCAAACTGCAATAAGAAAGATGTTATGAACTGGAAAGGGTGCAGAAAGAATTTACAAGGATGTTACCAGGACTGGAAGGTTTGAGCTATAAGATGAGGCGGATAGGCTAGGACTTTCTTCCCTAGAGTGTAGGAGGCTGGTGATCTTACAGAGGTTTATAAAATCATGAGAGGCATATATAAGGTAAATAGCCAGGGTCTTTTCCCTCGGGTAGGGAAACTAGAGGGCATAAATTTAAGGTGAGAGGGTGGCATGTATATGGAATGAACTGCCAGAGGAAGTGGTAGAGGAGGGTACAATTACAACATTTGAAAGACATTTCGAGAGGTGCTTGAATAGGAAAGGTTTAGGGGGATATGGGCCAAAAGCAGGCAAATGGAACTATTTTAGTTTGAGAAACCTGGTCAGCATGGACGAATTGGACCAAAGGGCCTGTTTCTATGCTGTATGACCTTATGACTGTACCATGCCCTCATTAACATCCCTTTTGAATATCATTAGTATAGTTATCCTGACCTTTTCCTTTTGAATTGTATTTGATTCATGGTCTGGATCCAAGGACTGCAATTTATTTGTCCCTGAATTTGTAAAAAACTAACTTAAAACAGGAAGGCTTCAGAAGAAGAGTCATATTGAACTAGAAACATTAAATTTGTTTCTCTCTCCACAAATGCTCTTCAGATCTGCTGAGTTTCTCCAGCACTTTGTCTTTATGTAATGATGCTATAACAGTATGCTATGTGAAAATATTTAGTAAATACGTATTTTTATATCTATCATCCTTTCTATCTTTTTCTGTCTTGTTACCTCTTTATTTTTGACTTTCTTTCTCTCTTTATGTTTATCATTGTTCCTGGGTAATTGTTTGTTTTTATCTTGATTCATTTTATTTCTGTCTGTTTCTTTCTTTCTGCCTATCTGATGCTATGTGTTCATATCCAGCATTTCATGAAGTTTCAGTGTATCCCAAGAAGGAGCTTCCATTCTTCATCCTGTTCACAGCCGGCCTGTGCTCCTTCACTGCCATGTTGGCGCTCCTCACACATCAGTTTCCAGAACTCATGGGAGTCTTCGCGAAAGCTGTAAGTATCGTTTCAAGTCAGTTATAATGCTGTAAACTAAGCTCCAGCACTACTTAAGGATGTTTCCTTGTATTCATGCAGTTTTTTATTTTCATATTCTAAAACTAGGTATAGAAATAGGTCATTCAGCCCCTCAAACTTGACACTTCTGCCTGGGAAGTCATTTTGTCTATTCTTCTGGGAGTACTTTAGGAATACAATGCAACATTGTATTTGTTATTTTGATTGACTTTTCCTTTTCTAACAAAATAAAGAGAGAACACATTTATTTTATTTTTATCATTGCTTCAGGGTGTCACAAAACACTTTAAAACTAATAAAGTAGCTTGAAGTCTAATCCCTGTTGTAATGTAGGCAAATCCAGTAACCTAACGGTGAACATAAACAGCAATTGAAATTAATACATAATCTGTTCTTAGTTGCGATTGATGGGTAAGTATCCCAAATCCCAGCCTAACCCTTCAACACTCCTCAAACTTTCTCTATTTTAGTCAATCCTACTGCCATTGACCCAAGCTTGACTTACTCACAGTTAAGCCAACATTTTCACTCTATGCCTGTTGTGTCATTCTCTGAAGGCCCATCATCACCGTCACTTTTCAGCAGTAACCTAAGTGCCCCATTAAACTCTTTTACTGGTCTTTTCACCCAACAAGCCTGCTGGGGCCTATTCTGGCCAATGCTTTTGCCATCCCCCTCTCCTCTGCTGATGCTGACACAGTGAATTCTGCGAGAGGATCCTACCCTCCTTGCTTTACCCTCCAGAACATCCATTCACTCATAAGGCCCTTGCCATCCCTGAAGTTATTGTGGATGATTGGGTAATTCTGGCCATACCTTCCACAAATTGTCCCACTAAACCAGAGCACTGACAATGTGGATGTTATTACCAAATTATACTTTCAGCTGCCTTCCTGACCCTCTGGAGCATCGCCCTCTTTGAGAATCTCACCTTCTTCTTCTACCAATGTTCAGTGATTGAAAATCCATCTCACTAAGCATGCTGTTCCTCCTCTGTGAGTTCCCTGCCCCCCTGTTATCTCCTGCTCTGTATAAACTCCCCTACCCATATACACAGCCGTCCCATTTACCTAGATATCTTACATAGCCCCTCAATTCCTATTCTTATCTTGCAAGGCCTTGATTTTAAAAAATTGCTTTATTGTTTTCCATTTCCTTGCCTCTTCTGATCTATTTACTTCCTTTAGGCCTAGAACACTCTGCGATCTCTGCACTTAGATTTTGGCCTCAATCCCAGTTTGAATAGCTCCACAACTTCAGTTGAAACATAGCCCCCTAGGTCCTAAATTCTGGAATTCCTGTCTGAAACCTCTCTGCCTTCATAGGGATCTCTAAAACTCTCCATGAATGTACCTGTTTGTCCAAGCTTTAGCTCATCTGTTCTAATCTCAAAGTGTTGCTTTGATAAAACTTCAATAATGCACCTTGAGCTGTTATAGTACATTAAACGCATTATTTAAATGCAGATTGTTGTAGATGCTATTGTTGTGAACATTGCTTTTCTTCAAATAATGCTGAGTTTACTTATAGACATTTACGGTTCAGGAGGAGGCCATTCAGCCTATCATCTCCACAAAGCTCAACAAAGATCTGACTGCACTAATCCCATTTTCCAGCTTTTGGCCCATAACTCTGGAAGCTATGGCAATGCAAGTGAATATCTAAATACTGTTTAAATTTTGCAAGAGTTTCTAACTTAGCTACCCTTTCAGGCAGACTTAGCTTTCCATCAAATACCTTTAATCCGTATGTCCTCTGGTTATTGACCCCTCTACTAATGAAAAGGTGCCTTCCTATCCTATCTCTATGTCTCTTATAACCTCATACACCTCTATCCCATCTCAACCTTCACGGCTGCATGGAAAACAACTCTAGCCTATCCAATCTTTCCTCATAGCTCATACTCTCCAGCCCAGACAGCATCCTAGTATATTTCCTCTGCATCTTCTTTGGTCTAGTACCATCCTTCCCATGCTTTGGTGACTAGAATTGCATGTAGTACTCCAGTTTTGGCCAAAGCAGCCTTTTATACAGTTCCAGCATATCCTCTCTGCCTTTGCTATTAAATATCCCAAGTGCCTTCTTAACCACCTTATCTACCTGCTGTGCTACCTTCAGTATCTGATCTCCCTCTGGTCTTCAGTATTTTCCAGGGTCCTACAATTCATAGTGTGTAGTCCTTTGGCTTGTTAGCCCTCCCCATATGCTTTATCTCTTACTTTTCAGGGCTCAGTTCTAATTACCATTGCTCTGCCCAGCTGACCAGGCTGTTGATATCCTCCTGCAGTTTATGGCTTTCCACTTCACAATTTAAGATCCAAATCCTTAATGTGTACCACAAGCAGCAAAGGCTCCAGTACTGGAGACCTGAGGAGCTCTACTAGAAACAGACCTCCTGTCACAGAAACATCCCTCCAGTGCGTCCTCTGCTTCCTGCTTCTCAGTCAGTTCTGGATCCATCATCCCAGTTTGCCCAAAGTTCCATGGATTCTTACTTTCTTGACCAGTCTTCCATGAGGAATACATTAGGGGGCCCTCTTGTGGTGCAGGGTGGAATCCCTCCCCCTGGACTGGGAGGCCCGGGTTCAAGTCCCACCTGCTCCAGAGGTGTGTTACAACATTCCTGAACAGGATGATTAGAAAAATAGGGTACATTACCCTGATTACAGCCCTCCCAAAATTTGATAAAACTTGTCAGTCACAACCTTCTCTGAACAAATCCATGATGATTATCCCTGATTAATCCTTGTGTCTCCAAGTGTAGATATATACAGTCCCTCAGAACTCTTTCCAGTAACTTCCCTACTGCCAAAATTAGACGGAGTGACCTGTAATTTCCTGGTTAATAATGGGAAGTTAACGGTCTGTGACCTCTTTTACATCCATCATAATGGGCTAGGTTTAAGGTCTTATTTTAGTTTAATTGGTACACATTACCTCAGTACTGCATTGAGGCTTCAGCTATGCCAGGGCATCGCAAAATGGGGGTCACGAGCAGAAATTTGAGGATCCCAAGCTCTGAGGCAGCAATGGCTACTTCAGAATTTGGACTGAGTTAAAACAATTGCACTGTGTCTCTGACAGATGGTCCCAAGCTGTCACAGACCCCTGCCTCCACCTCTTTAGTTCTCATAGGGGTTATGACAATTTTCAAGCCTCAAATAAGGGTCAAACCAGAAACAGGTTTGAGAAGCACTAAGCTAGATCAAGCATCTGAAGTGGAACTCCTAGAGGAGAGTATATTAGGCTGAATTTATGTTGTATGTGGTTCTCAAGGATTTTCTTTGCTCCTATGACTGGAGGTAAATGTTCTTTTTTACTTTTCTTTTTTTCTGCACTTTTTTTAATAAAGTCAGTATGGATGTTTTCTTTATTTGAATAAGGTAAATATTGTACACATTGCTTTGTCATCTCAAAGAAACCGAGAATTGTAAAAGGTGCGCAATTATTCAAAATGCAGAAGATTAAGATGAGAACTTATAATTCAGACAATCTTCAATTCAGCCTTCTGTGCAAATGCAAAGATCATTTCATGAGTTGACTGTCTTTAAGCTAAATTTGCTGAATAGATCATTTGGCAATATAGTTTTAAATAGTACTCAACTTTTCGACAACACAATTGGAAGTATGTGTGATAAACTATTTCAAACAGCGTTGTGGATGAGGAACTCTACTCACTGGAATTTAGAAGAATGAGAGGTGATCTCATTGAAACACATAGGATTCTTAAGGATCTTGACAGAACTAAATGCTGAGAGGATATTTCCCCACATGGGCATATCTAGGACCAGATGACACATTTTCAGAATGAAGGCGTGCCAATTTAAGACTAAGATAAGGAGGAATTTCTTCTCTGAGGGTTGTGATTCTTTGGAACTTCTTGCCACAGAGAGCTGTGGGGGCAGAGTGCTTGTGTATATTTAAGGCTGAGATAGATAGGTTCTTGATCTGTAGGGGAATCATGGATTATGAGGAAAGGGCCAGAAAGTGGATCAACCATGATCCTATTGAATGATAGGGCAGACTCAAGGAGCTCAACAGCCTACTCATTCCTATTTCTTATGGTCTTATAATCCATGATTCTGTACATAATATTTATTCAGGATCATTGAGTTTTCTTGCACATTGCACAAAGAAACATATGTGGTGTTATTTTGAAACTGGAATGGTCTTTCGGTGTATAAACATTTTGGTATGGGGCGGATTTTTACAACACCCCACCAGCAAGACTGTAGGCCGAGACCCATAAAATTCTGAAAGTGGCATGTACGCTACCTAGGTCTAAACATCAGCTTTCCTGCTCCTCTGATGCTGCTTGGCCTGCCGTGTTCATCCAGCTCTTGTTATCTTAGCTCCATCCTCACTGGGATTATACAGGCTGCAGGTGAGCTCCCTCACCTTGCCCGTCCATTCCTGATCTACATCATACCCTACCCCCCCCCCCCCAACAGCCAACCCACCATTCATCCTACTCCCACCCACGCTTTGTCTTGACCATACAAGAGTCCCAGACTCTCCTCTATCCAGCTCCTGGCTTCTTCATTGGGACTGGATGCACTCCCAGTAGTGACCATCCCTCGCAAAGGCGTTGCTGACAGTGGACAGCAGCCAGCCAATCAAATGGCCAGCAGGTCTAAAAACTGAGACATCCTCCATACTTAAGGACGGGAGGCAGCTCCACTTTTTGACCCTTCTCGAAGTTACATGTGGGGCTGATTGGGAGCTTGTATCACTTTCTCTTTGACTCTTTTGGTGGTGTGGCATAGAACACTGCCCATTAAATGCTGCTCAAGATTTTCTTTTGCAGTAGCGAACTAATATCCCACAATGTATCAGGCTATTTAGAGATCCCAACAATATAGAAATCCATGTTCTAATAATTTCCTTATAGAATAGGGACAAAGCCAGCCAGCATTGATTGCCAGTGTAGTGGCTCAGTCAGTTGAGTTATGACTTCAGGTAGAACATTGCAAATTTGAATGGTTCATGGCTCTCGGATATTCACTTTATTTCCTAGAGAGATGCAGAGATTCACAATCAGCCCAGTAAATGAAGGAACAAACTCTTGCATATTTGAGAGTGGGTGGGCAGAACAGGGAAAAAAATTGAGTTTTCACCCCGCAACAGTGAGCAACAACGTTGCAATAATAACCCCGGTTGAGTGTTTACACCGAATTTCCTCTTTAAGAGAGAAATTTTTAAAAAAAAGATTAAAAAAAGCTATTGCACTTGAGGCATTGCAAAGAGCCGCTGGATCATTCAGCTCTTTAATTTTAATAATGTAGGCATATCGTATGAGCCACAGAACCTTGAGCTGACAAATTTATTTTAGACAATCCTCAGCCTCAGGTAACAGCTGTGCTCTGATGTCAAAGTTTTGTCAAAATCTGAACCCAGGTCACAACATGAAAGTCTGTGACCTTAATGCATTGAGCCACCTGAGCCCTGGTGCATAGTTTCTGACTTTCTTGTCCGGAGTAGTGCGTGTCCATTGTGTTACTCAATAAGTCTAATGATAGAAGTTCCCTTGACTCCAAAGTGATGATGTTTGTGTGTGGGTGCCTAAAGGACCCCTGTGACTACTGTAGACATATCAAAATCACAATTCTTTGATCTTTCTCTGACCTTTACCTTGGCTGATAGGACGGGTTGCAGTGGAACTAAACTGTGTCAAGCACAAATACCTCGTTTGAGTTAGGCAGGTAAGATCTGATTTGGCAGCAGTGTGACTGAAGTGGTAGTTTACATTGACAGGTACTGAAAGATGGCTGTTGACTCACCGCTACTGCTGTCAAGGATATATCTATCTAGCAATTTTGTGGTATACAAAGTAATGAAGTGACTGCTTGAGAAATGGGATAGCTGTGTCATAGAAATCATTACACAATTTACTATGATGTATGTTATTAAATTCAATTTCTAAAAATTATTCTAAAATAAAGTTTTTGCACCTGGCCTTATTGGTGATTTAATACCTTTGCAGATCAATGGTGTAAGAACATAGAATAGGCAAACAATTCGGAATTACTTTTGAGTCCTTGAGGTGAAAGACCTTTTTGATCTTATCGTTATCTTTCTGATCGGTTTTGCTCAGAAAGGAACAAGGTTTGTCAGGTCACCCTTATGTGCAAAAGGCGTTGGACAAAAATAGCACAAAATCACCTGATTTGCACAAAATGGGACTACTTAATTGTTACTTTCTCATTTTTTTTTAACATGAAGGTGGCCTTATAAAATCCTGATGTAAAAGGGCAGTTGGAAAGATCAATGAAACTCAGATCAAAGGATTTTCACCTGTGC
This sequence comes from Ginglymostoma cirratum, assembly GCA_024137785.1. Classification (NCBI taxonomy): domain Eukaryota; kingdom Metazoa; phylum Chordata; class Chondrichthyes; order Orectolobiformes; family Ginglymostomatidae; genus Ginglymostoma; species Ginglymostoma cirratum. The sequence goes on along the minus strand of JAHRHZ010000021.1, from coordinate 24,888,573 downwards.
ACCATGGTTGTCCTTAATCTGTGGTGTGAGCTTTGATTTGTAACCGCAAAATTGTTTAAAGACTCAATAATACAAACTAGTTATCCTGGCTTTTTGCGTGCCTGCCAGTTGCTAACTTAAATCATGGGATATATGCACCATATTAATATGGATCTGGTGGTGCCAGATAAGGCCAGCTTTTGCAACTCTTTCTCGCATAGCTTTTTAACTATCAAATTCAGGACATGACTAAAGATAGTAAGATGCCATGTTCAAGTGACTATTTACTCTTAATGCCAGCTTTTTGAATGCCCTTAGTGTTCCCTCATTTGAGACATGGAAGTCTATTTTAAATCCCTGCCCCCTAGCCTGTGGAATTAGATATTTAAAATAGACTTGGAAATATAGGGCTGAATCTTATCACATTTTGCCAAAGCCTCTCTTTCGTTACTTCGCACAGGGTTTGTCTCCCCAAGGCCTGGTGAGTTCCTCGCGCCATCGTCCCAAATTCAGTCATGAACTATCTGCCATGCTCCTTTGGCATCCCTCTTGTCCAATGCTAGCCCAATTCCTGGATAAACCACAGGCAGAAGTACTCAGCGCTGCTGAACACCATCTTTGAAATGCAATTGTGTATGCAGCCATATATTCAGTCCGGAGCTGCCTCAAACATGGCTGATAAGAGAAAATTGGCACCCGCTTTGTGGAAGTGACCGAGAGGATGGGGTGGTGAAAGAAGTGTGTTCTGTTCCCACTGGACTGTCATAGGAGGCCATGCCACCAGACCAAGCCTGGTACAATGTCCCAAATGGGTCTGTGCAATCTCAACCATCTGGAGAAACACCCAGTAGGGCAGGAAGAGGTTCAATGACATTCTTCACAACGCCTAGGGTAAGTCCCACCATCTTCTCTCTGCTCCTTTACATTCACTCTATCTCTGATACTGCATATATCTCCCATCATGCCTCGTGCTCTACCACTTTCACTATTTCATGCAACATCTTCCCCCACTCGCGCACACACCCATCTCAAGTCCCTGCATGTTACTGACCTGGATGGTGTCTGCACTGTCTTCTCACTCACTCGGGGCACCTCATCAGCTTTCGCCCACCCACACCAGCGCTAACAGCTGGGCCAGACTCTTCCGGCTCACTCAGTCCCACTCTTTTTCTCATTCCAGGTTAGAACAGCTCATTGCAGAACTGAAAAGGCCAGGGCGGTCAGTGGGGTGCCTGATGTTCGTCTCCTCAACCCCTACGAGGAGAGGATCTTGTCCCTCACCAGTGAAGACCAGGGCAGCCCCTGTCAGGGTGTGGAAACCACCATGTTCCAGCAGTGAAGTAAGATGTATTGCTCATTGTCATGCTATCTTCCCATTGCCCCCACTGTGCCTTTCATTTTAACATGCCACAACTTCCACCTCTTGGTCGCAGCATTCTTTCTTTTATCTCCTGTAGGCACCAGTAGGATGTCCTCAGTGGCTACAGTCTGGATGGGCACCTCACAAGATGTTCACTTCGTCACTGAGGAAGAAGACCCAGATCTCTCCGATGAAACATTGGCAAGGGTGTCTCCTGGGCCCTACATCAGCACAGATACTGACATCTCAGTGACAGTGTTAGCTAGTTCAGAGTTGGGAGCACCTGCTGGTGAGCACTTCACTGCCACATCTCTGGTTCTGGCTACGGAGGAAACAGCTCAGGTCGCTGCCACTTAGGAAACTGCTAAAGGCCAGGCACCTACTGAGCCCCAGGCAGGAGAGGAACACATGGCATCAGTAAGTAGGGACTACACAAGTGCACAATTGGACACAGGAGTTGGTTTGCTGAAGGCACTAGGCAACCTAACTCAAAGGCTGCCGGATTGCACAAACACTGTTTGCACCATGCTCCCTCTGGCATGCGATTGTCTGGCTGCGTCCATGGACGGGTTTGCTTCTGCCAAGGAAAGCAAAGTCGAACAATCTAAGGTTCTGCCAGGTATGCACGCGGCCCAGTACCCCATCACTCCAGTCATTAGTGGTCAGCACCAACAGCAAAGCAATAGGGGAATGAGGGAACTTGAGATGCCCATACATTGCAAGGTGGCGTGATAGTGCCCCAATCAGATAAGAAAGTATATACAGGTTCCCCAGAAGTCTCCACTCAGGACAATCTGAATGTGGCTGAGCCTTCCATGTCGACAAAAGAGCTGAATTCCTGATGTGAGATGAGAGTGACTTATGGTACCAAAGAGCCCTAACAAAGGTGGAGTCAATGAGAATCAGGGGAAAAACTCTCCATTGGTTGGAGTCATACGTGGCACAAAAGAATATGATTGTGGTTGGAGGTCAGTCACCTCAGCCCGACTTATTCAGGACCCTGAAGAAGAGTCACTGGACCCGAAAAGTTCATTCTGATTTCTCTCCACAGATGCTGCCAGACCTGCTGCACCTACTTTCTATGTTTCTTTGACTGAATTGAAAAATACAATATTCATCAATTGTGATGTGGTCGCACAAACTATGTTTAGTGACTTTTCCTCTCTGTCTGTCCATCCATCCACTTCCCTTTCCACAATGCTGCTTACGGTAAAATAAAACGCATCTCCAGAATTGATTGATTATTGGATTTTCTTTCACTAGCTGCAGCACATACGATTAAAAATAATAAACAAAGATTATTATCACCCTCTGGCATTTATATAATAGTTGTTGTCTCTGACAGGCTGATCCGTTCTGTTCATTGCAGCTGATGGTTGTCCTGTGACATTCAAGTTTTTGGCAATGAGTGAAGACTTTCAATTCTGACATGCAGCTGATTGGCTCCAGCTTTTTTCTTGTCTCGCAATAACATGTTTCATTGATAGCTGCATAAGTGTTAATTGCATTTTGAGTTTGAGTGAGAGAGAACAGGTTGTAATTCTTTGGCAGACTCTCAGAAGCTTGTAGTTTCGATTCGACAGCCTGCCTTCAGAGCACTGGTCAGTCTGCAGTTGCCATGTTCAGGCTGGTCAAAAGACCCAGTGGTTACAATGCCCCATGTCAGAAGTAAGAAACTGTGGTTAGATGGTTCGTCTTAGGTTAAACGTTTGCATTAGCGCAGGAAGCGCACTTTAGTTGCTTTTAGGAATATAGAAGCAGAAGTAGGCTATTCAACCTGCTCCACCATTCAATTAGATTAGGGCTGCCGCAATGTGCCACAATGTCACTTCCCTGCCTTATTTCCGTTATACCTTGATGTCACCAGTTTGTAACTGTTAGAGGAGAGCAGTAAAAGTTTGTAGTTTCTGCCTATGTTGAATACTCATCATTTACCTGCCACCTGACGCACCCTCATTTCTCCAGCAAAAGCTGCTGAATAGTAATTTGGAATAAGTCTCGGTTTATTTTAGTCCTTAATTCAGAGACACTGCTGGAACTGGTGTTAACACTTAAGATTGAACTCTCTGATTACAGACTGAAGTTCTTGCTGGCCTGTGTGGCTAAGTTAATCACTGGAATGATGAATTGAGACATTGGAGATTATCCATGTTAATTTCAAACCAGTTTTAATTTATTGATTATGAAATGTGTTATCATGTTTCTTACACCTTGCAATCAATTTAAATCTTATTTTAATTAGATGGTAAGTTGAATCAAATTATTAGAAGTTATGATTACAACAGTTAAGAATGCTTTGACAAGCTTTTAACTGATAGTTCAAATTTAAAAGTAAAATTCCAAGTCGACAAATTGTATCCAAGTGATTTGTTTACAAAGCCATGCCATGTTGCTGCCCATAGGTCCAACTGAGATGTTGAAATTAAAGATGATGTTATTTGAAATGTCCCCATTAGTAGACCAGGTACTTAATAATGAGCAAAAACTCCAGTTCTGAGGAAGGGTCACCAGACCCAAAACGTTAACTCTGATTTTTTTCTCCACAGATGCTGCCAGACCTGCTGAGCTTTTCCAGCAACTTCTGATTTTATTCCTGATTTACAGCATCCGTAGTTCTTTCGGTTTTTACTGAATAATGAGATGTGCTTTAATTAGCAAATATAGTGATTCATTGGTTAAGAAATACGGTTTGAATCCAACTCTTAGGCACTGGGATATTCCCCACTTATTGTGGAGTCATAGGCCATTATATCACAGACAGAGGCCCTTCACCCCATCATGTCCAGGCCAGTAATCAAGCCCCTATATACTCTAATCCCATCTTCCAACACTTGACCCATAACCCTGTGTGCTGCCGCTTTTCAAATGTTCATCTAAATCTTAAATATTGTAATGGTTTCCACCTCACTGCTGCAATGTGTGGATCTGACATTGAAAATAAAAGCTCTTCATTTATCTTCAAAATTAAAATACATCCTTGACAACATTTTGCATTTGATTGTATTCAGCTTGCTACCTTTTGTGAAGGGCATTATAAATAAATCATGCTAGCACAATGTGTCATTTAGCATCTGCTTTTAAAATGGGTTTGCTCAGCTGTGCAGAGCAGCAGTGGAGTAAATGTCAACATTGGCCCAAGGCTATATAAAACAGCAAGACTGTTGGTCCAGCAATTATCTGATAATCTTACAGACTTGAATGGGATCTGAAGAGCTTTCCAACCTGCATGCCGTGCGAGGGAACGACAGTTGCTTTGAATAAGTGAACATTTTACACTGTCATATCTTATTCCCACTTTGGTGTCTCAGTGGGTGTTTAATTTGCTAGAATTTTCTCGCAAATCTGATACATACCTGCCGGGCTTACTTCCAAGCATTATTCTTATTTGCTGAACAGAGCTCAGAGAAAAATGTGGAGCCAATTTTCCTCTGCTTCATGTATGCATAATGTAGGTTTCCCCAGTGTAAAGCAGAGAATAAAATGTACAGAGCCTCCTCTTCCTCTTCTGTACTCCATACACATTTCCAGCAATAAGTCTGGCTGTAGGTGGAATGTTTCCGTAAGAAGCAGATGGATCATTCATGTGGAAACCATTTTCCTGGGTTTCTGCCTCACAAAGGGCCAAACACACAAGATCAGGTGAAAATGGATTTTTGGTGATGGGTTCCAACTCCTCACAAAAGTTTTGCAATTTCTCGACTTGCATGGACAATCAGAGGGTCTGGAGGCTGTTTGGATGATCATAAATAGCAGCCCTCAGGATGTGGCTGTCACTGTCAGGCTTGTGTTTACTTCTTCAGCTTTTATAGAATTCCCATTGACATGGCTACTCCTGCTCTTGGCATCATGCTAGAGTATAGGCATGACAGAAAACTGTGCACAGTGGGGAGGAGGAATATTCACACCTTAGAGGTACTGTTATATTAAAGAGTACACCTATAATATGGGCCCACGCTCACATACTTGTTCTCCTCATATTGTACTTTTCCCTTAATGTTTACACTTTATTTCTCTTCAGTGCTTTCCCAGTGAGGTTTTGTCGCAAGCCAAGGTTTGTTGGGTCTGGACCAGCCTGGAGTTCTGTTGCAGTTGTAAATGTGAAATATAGGGCTCCAATAGTTGGATTCAATGCTCAGTTCTAGTAATACTGTCGAACATAGGAAGTATGGTTAGTAAGTTTGCAGATGACACCAAAATTGAAGGTGTAGTGGACAGCAAAGAAGGTTACCTCAGAGTACAATGGGATCTTGATCAGATGGGCCAATGGGCGGAGAAGTGGCTGATGGAATTTACTTTAGATAAATGTGAGGTGCTGCATTTTGGAAAGAGACAAATCAGGGAGGGATTTATACACTTAATGCTAAGGTCCTGGGGAGTGTTGCTGAACAAAGAGACCTAGGAGTGAAGGCTCAGAGTTCCTTGGAAATGGAGTCGCAAGTAAGTAGTATAGTGAAGAAGGCATTTGCTATGCTTGCCTTTATTGGTCAGTACATTGAGTACAGGTGTTGGGAGGTCATGTTGCAGCTGCACAGGTCAAGCCACTTTTGAAATACTGTGTGAAATTCTGGTCTCCCTGCTATGTGAAGGACGTTGTGAAACTTGAAATTTCAGAAAAGATTTACAAGGATGTTGCCAGGGTTGGAGAGTTTGAGCTATAGGGAGAGGCTGAATAGGCTGGGGCTATTTTCTCTGGAGCATCGGAGGCTGAGGGGTGACCTTACAGAGGTTTATAAAATCATAAGGGACATGGATAGGGTAAATAGACTAGGCCTTTTCCCTGGGGTGAGGGAGTCCAAATCTAGAGGGCATAGGTTTAAAGTGAGAGGGGAAAGATATAAAAGAGTTCTAAGGGGCATTTTTTTCATGCAGAGCGCAGAACATGTATGGAACCAGCTGCCAGAGGAAGTGGTGGAGGCTGGTACGATTACAACATTTAAAAAGCAACTGGATCTGCACGTGATTGGAAGGATTTAGTGGGATATGGGCCAAATGCTGGATATCTGGTTGGCATGGATTGGTTGGACCAAAGGGTCTGTTTCTGTGCTGTACATCTCTATGACAACAAGTAAAGTAGTAATGACGAATTAACAGCTACATCCGATCCTTTGACCAGTGAATTTATGAACTTGATTTGTGACCTGAAATAATATGATATACTGCATGGGTTGGACTGTGAAGATGCTACAACTAGCCATAATGACTAAATTCTCTTTACAACTATCCATTAATGCATCAGAGAAAGGGAGAAGATGAATTTGCATTTAAACAGCAGCTTATGACTTCTTCAAACATCCTGAAACATTTCACAGCTATGAATTAGTTGTGGTGCCATAATTCTTGCTTTTGAAGGCAAATGTGGCAGCGAGTTTGTGCACAGCAAGGTAACACATCAAAAAAATAACAAATTAAGTGAGTAACCAGTTAATTTATTTTGGTGATGTTGCTTTTTATTACTCCTGCATGAAATGTGGGTGTTGCTAGTTAGGCCAGCATTTATTCTCTATCCCTTAAAGGATATGGTTGACCAGGATTATTGGGGAGGGCAATGGCCTAGTGGTATTATCACTAGACTGTTAATCCAGAAACCCAGATAACATTCTGAGGACCTGCATTCAAATCCGCCATGGCAGATGGTGGAATTTAAATTCAGTAAAATATCTGGAAATTAAGAATCTAATGATAACCATGAATCTATTGTTGATTGTTGGGAAAACCCATCTGGTTCACTCATGTCCTTTAGTGAAGGAGACTGCCATCCTTACCTGGTCTGGCCTACATGTGAGTCCAGACCCCCAGCAATGTGGTTGACTCTCAACTGCCCTCTGGGCAATTAGGGATGGACAATAAATGCTGCCTAGCCAGTGATGCCCTCACCCTGTTAATGAATAAAGGATGCCAGACAAAACCGCTGACTGTTTTCCCTTGGTGCTAGCTCAGCCAAATTTACTGCCTCCAATGTTCACGACTCTTTCCATGATAACTCTTCTTTGAGGTAGTACAATGAGGTGTTGTGACCTTGTTCTCATTGAAATATTGTACATAGAATTGCAATGTTTTCTGAAGAAGTGCTAAAGTCATAAAAGCCCTTTACTTCACATGTAAAGAAATAATCTATAATTCTTAAAATTAGATAAGTTGCTAAAATATTGTACGTAAGTGTTGCTGAAATTCAGTTTCTATATCCATTTGTTGAGCATTTGTTATCTGTACTTAATTCTAAAATCTTTCCTCCAGTGAGTTTTTTTTTCTCTATCATTTTTTCTCTCCAGTTTCTCAGTACATTGTTTGCTCCATTAAACTTTGTGATGGAAAAGGTTGAAAGCATTTTGCCTTCAAGCCTGTGGCATCAATTGACACGGATCTAAGAAGAAAGGAGTTGTGATAGACTGACTTACCATGACACCTGTGCCAAGCTCACATCTTGCAGAGTGCAAAACAGCATGAAAAAGGGATGAAAATCAATGACTTTAAGACTCTATATGCTATGTTTTGTTCTTACGTGGACATGTTTTCTGTTGTACCAAACAAAAGTTGTTGTTGTTCTATTTTATTATTTTGCTTTTAGCAAAATTCTACAAAAATAAACAAAAAAGGCCCGAAAAATAAAATTTAAATTTTGTGTAATACAAGTGGAATGGAACGTTTCTTTAACACTGTTACGCAATTCTTTTTCCCATTTTTATTGTAATTTCTTCCCAGTGAAAATATCCCTCAGTAAAGTGGATGAATTAATCATGCAAATGGATTTAAATGGGTATAGTATAGTTGGGATGAAGGAAATGTGGCTGTATGATCACCAGATATAGGGATTGAATATCCAGGGCATTCAGATTTTAAGAATGATAGAGAAAGAGGAACTAGAGGTGGGGTAGCATTGCTGGTTAAAGAAGAAATTAATGCAATAGTGAGGAATGATATTAGCTCTGGTGAAGTGAGATCTGTGTGGATAGAGCTTAGAAGCATCAAGGTGCAGAAAATGATAGACCCTCTAAACAGTAGGGGTAATGTTGGGAAAGGCATGAAATAGGAAATTAGAGATGCAAGCTGTAAAGATACAGCTGTAATTATGTGTGACTTTAATCTGTATATAAATTAGGCAAATCAAATCCATAACAGTGCCATAGAGGAATTCCTGGAGTGGATATGAGATGGTTTTCTGGATCAATATGTTGAGGAACCAACTAAAGAGCAGCCATCCTAAACTGGGCATTCTGCAGCGAGAAAGGAAAATTGGCAATAAAGAGCAGCCATCCTAAACTGGGCATTCTGCAGCGAGAAAGGAAAATTGGCAATCTAGCTGTGTCAAGATCTTCAGCAAGAGTAACCAATTCTTCAATAAGGTAGAGAGTGCCATTGTTGATTCTGAGACTAGGGTCCTGAATCTAACTAGAGGAAACTATGAACATGAGGTCCCTATGAAAACTTGGGCAGTGTTACTTAAAGAGATGCTGATGGACAGCCAATGGCAACCATTTAAAGAGCGCATGAAGGAGCAGTGACCTTTATTACACAACAATGAACCGGCACGTTGGCCTGTCCATGGCTAACAGGGGAAATTAGGGATCACATTAGATCCCAGGAAGGGCCATACAAATTGGCTTAAAAAAGCAACAGACCGGAGGATTGGGAGCTGTTTAGATTTCAGCAAAGGAGGACAAAGGGATTGGTTAAGACAGGGACAATAGAGAATGAGAATAAGTTCACGGGGAACATAAAAATTGATTGTAAAAGCTTTTATCGGTATGTGAAGAGAAAAAAGGCTAATGAAGACAACTGTAGGTCCCTTACAGTCGGAAACAGGCAAATTATAACGGGCAACAAACAGATGGCACACCAATTTAATACATAATTTGGTCTGTCTTCACAAATAATTTCCTGGATATGTTGGGGAAGGCAAGGTCGAGCAGGTGGTGAGGAAGGTAAATGGGGTGTTCGCTTTAATAGTGAGAGAATTCATGTCCAGGAGCAGGGTTTCTACCGTTGTATCAGGCCTTGGTGAGACCCTAACCTGGAGTATTATGTGCAGTTTGATCTCCTTATCTGAGGAAGGATGATCTAGCTATGGGAGGAGTGTAATGATAGTTTACCAGACTGATTTCTGGCATGCCAGGATGACTAAATGGAAGGATACTGGATCAGTTAGGACTATATTCGCTGGAGTTTAGAGGAATGAGGAGAGAGGGGATCTCATAGAAACCTATAAAATTCTAACAGGACTAGACAGGGTAAACATAGGAAGGATGTTCCTGACAACCAGGGAGTCCAGAACAGGGGGGTCACAGTCTAGGATATGGGGTATGCCATTTAGGACTGAGATGCAGAGAAATTTGATCACCTAGATAACGGTAAGCCTGTGGAATTCTCTGCCAGTGAAGCCAGTTGAGGCAAAAATATTTAATGTTTTCCAGAAGGAGTTAGATACAGTTCTTAGAGCTAAAAGGATGAAAGAGTATGGGGCGAAAGAGGGAAAGGAGTACTGAGTTTAGTGAGCAGCCAAGTTCATATAGAATGGTCGAACAGACTGAAAGGGCTGAATGGCCTATGATAGCTCCTATTTTATATGTTTCTCACAGGCAGCTCACCTGATGGGAAAGACAGTCATTCCTGAGGACTGCCAACTCCATTTTTTTTCAAGTGAACTTCTCTCTTGGGTAGGTTGCATTCAGGAGCATATTGAAGTGCAAATGCTGGAGAGTGGGGGCACTTCACATTTCCGATTTTTAGAGGCAACTGTCACCATGATCAAATGAAATTCTCTACTGTGACTTAATCCTACTTCCACCACTCAAACCCTACTCACATGACTCAATATTGCCATTTATCACATAAATATTTTGAATGGTCTCTCTGAGTGAAACAGTATTTTGTGGAGTGATTAGTTTTGTAAAGCCATGATCACTGGAAACAGATTAAAACCAAAATAGTACCAATTCTGTCATCAAAGCAGCAGTTAATAGATGGCAGTCTGGTATGTTAACCAGTTTTGCTATTTGCTCTGCCAGGATGACAATTTTGATGAGATTACTAGAAGATTGGAAGAGTGAATCAGAATTTCTCACTCAAGACTTCAATTATTTACTTCATTTCCATGAGGTGACATCCAGTCTCTTCTACGCATACTACTGCTGAGATCAGTAACTCCTATGGTGAGCCTAGATCTTTGTTTTATTATTTTAGAAAAGTACCAAAAGAATGGGCTACTGCATGGGTGTTATCTGAAAGACGGATCTGTGAGATAGAATATTTATTGGTGATCATTAAAACGTTATTAGTGGAAGAGAGGTGAAACTTTAATTTGTAATAACAAAAATATTTGAGTTGTATTTAACAATAACATTACACTTACGTATTTCTTTTGAAAGGTAATAATAATCTTGGCCTTGCAGTATATAAAGCTAGGAAATCTGGTGTTCATATTTGGTTCACTGGTGTTCATTCTGGGAGTGCGTAGAGGATGGATCATATTGAGTTCCCAACATCAATGCTATGACAGGTTTGTTAGTAAAACCCAGTGCAAAAGTCGAACGTATTGTCTGTGTGTCAAACATTGTGTACTGAAGAAGAGAAGATGGATCTTGTGATGTTTAAGACTCTGGCTGTTGCTGTCCACAGATTCTGTTTTTAGAAGATCTCTTTTTAGAAGGTGCATGTCTTCTTATCTTCAAATCAAGCCTCTGTCAAAGTCATCTTACCAGGTTTTGAAAGTGGCATAAGCAAGTGGGGAGCTGCTTCTACACAACACATGCAAATTTCAGAATTTTAAATTGCTGCAAAGTATATTTTCAAACAGAAAGTAAAAACATAAAGAGTATAACCAGGAGCAGCAGTGGGCAATGCAACCATCTAGTCTAATCCACTTTCTAAAAGAATCGTGGCTGATCTTTGATTGAATGTTGTTTTCCTGTTGCATCCACATAGCCCCAGATTTCCTTTTGAGTTGTTGATCTCAACCTTCAATGTATTCAAGCACTAAGCATCCACAGCACTTTGGTATAGTGAATTCCACTGATTAACAACACTCGAAGAAGGCAGTTCACTCAAATGCTTATCCTGAGATTATGCCCAGTAATTCCAGACTGTCCAACCAGGGGAGAAAAGCTGTTAGCTTCACTGATAGTAGGAACTGCAGATGCTGGAGAATCTGAGATATCAAGGTGTAGAGCTGGATGAACACAGCAGGCCAAGCAGCATCAGAGGAGCAGGAAAGCTGACGTTTCGGGCCTCCAGCTCTACACCTTGTTATGTTAGCTTCACTCCTGGTTCCCTGTATGTTTACTTCCTCAAACTGTCAGATTAAGTATTTAAAAATTTCGAATATTGGAAAGAGCATGAGACATGTTTCAGGAAATGAGTCAGCCATACACAAATTAGATTTAATTTTTACATTTCAGGATTCTTTAGACTGGCAACATCATACTGCCCAATTACTGAAATGATAACAATACAAACCCCATGTGGTTTCCAACCTGATTTTATACCTAAATTACTTAACCAAGGCTACAGTTTCAAAAACTAGTCCTGAGGAGTGTTGCTGAACAAAAACACCTTGGAGGACAAGTTCATAGATCCTTGAAAGTGGAGTCGCAAGTGGACAGGATAGCGAAGAAGGCGTTTGGTATGTTTTCCTTTATTGGTCAGTGCATTGAGTATAGGAGTTGGGAGCTCATGTTGCGGCTGTACAGAATGTTGGTTAGGCCACTTTTGAGTACTGTGTGCAATTCTAGTCTTCCTGCTATAGGAAGGATGTTGTTAAACTTGAAAGGGTTCAGAAAAGATTTATAAACATGTTGCCAGGGTTGGAGGGTTTGAGCTATAGGGAGAGGCTGAAATAGAGTGGGGCTATTTTCCCTGGAGCATCAGAGGCTGACCTTATAGAATTTATAAAATCATGTGGGGCATGAATAAGGTGAATAACCAAAGTCTTTTTCCCGGGGTAGGGGAGTTCAGAACCAGAAAGCATAGGTTTAAGGTGAGAGGGGAAAGATTGAAAAGGAACCTGATGGGCAACTTTTTCACACAGAGGGTGGTGCATGTATGGAATGAGCTGCCAGAGGACGTGGTGGAGGCTGGTACAATTACAACAATAAAAAAGCATCTGGATGGGTATATGAATAGGAAGGGTTTAGAGGGATATTGGCCAAATGCTGGCAAATGGGACTAGATTAACTTAGAATATCTGGTCAGAATAAATGAGTTGGGCTGAAAGGTCTATTTCCATGCTATACAGCTCTATGATTGTTAAATGTGAATGCCATTACTGCAGCATTGCTTTTGCAGTGAAACCATTTTCATCTCATGCCATCTGTATGTCTTTTAAGCACAGAAGAAGTGGAGTTCTAGTGTAATCATGTAACTGTCTATTTTCAGTTAACCTTGGACAAAGTTATCTTTTCCCAGTTCAAAATGTTTCACTTGGGAAAAACTGCCCCCAAAATGAGTAAAGGAAAATAAATTGGCAAAGTGTTTATTAATCTCCTTGTAGATGTTTTCTAATTAATCTGTAGGGACGCTACCAGTACACAGCAAGAGTCCCCTTCCATCCTCTTTGTATTGGGATTACACTAACCTTCAGCATGTGTGATGGAAATGATTGGGAGTATTCACTAAAGCATTTACAAGCTATGAAGTGTTTCTACCAGCTTACTTGTTTGTTCACGCCTGTGTTGAGTTTAAACTATAGAACTCAAAGAAGATGCTTCATTTCTGAAGAAGAGTCATTGGACATAAAACTTTAACGCTGTTTCTCTCTCCACAGATGTTGCCGGACCTGCTGAGTTTCTCCAACAGTTTGTTTTTGTTTGTTTCAGATCTCCTGCATCTGTAGGTCTTTGTTTTGTCTTTTTTTAAACTAATGCTTAGTTTGTTACTCGGGATGAATTATTGTGGGTCTAGCTCATTCACTGTGGTTTAAGGGGAAAGAACTGAAGAAATGTTGGAAACAGTGGACTCCCCAAAGATACCTCAAAATGAATCAAAATAGTTGCATGTAATTATGCATCTTATGATTTTAAATGTAAAACTGTGCCTTCACCTGGACATCAGAAGCCTCCGATCAGAAGTTTTCCAGCCAGGAAAGATCATTCTGGGCAGGGGCTTGATCAACAAGTGATTAGGTTACCAGGCAGAAATATGATCTGCACAGCAATCGATTAAAGCAGAAGGGATGGTCTGAAAGCAAGGTTGCTCACGGCAGGGAGGGAATTGAAATCCGTGTGAGTGACCAACACTTTTTTACACTCCTTGGACAAGGTAATTACTGAGCAACATTCACAGCCTCCAGGGAACAGGTTGATTTATTTTTCACTGCTCCTAAATCATTATCCTCAGTTCAAGAGAGCACACATAAAATATATTAATTTTTTCTATAAAGCTGACACGGCGAAAAAAAATCAGCTCAAAGCAGCTTTCTTGAGAATGATATTTCAGCGAAGGCTAAGCGCCTACATCAGAAGCAAAAATAAATTGTCAATAACAGTGCAGGTTTCCATCGAAAGGCCATTTACAATTTTTTTTGAACAACAAATATAATGACTGTTTTTGACTCATCAAGTCCACTCCTCTTATACCATGTACAATGTCATTATATCAACTGTAGTATATTGTGAGAAAGTTCTCCACAACTACTCCATGATCTTGAAGGTAAATACTGGTTAACAGTTTCCCTTGAAGAAATACAAGGATAATGTGTTTGATGCATGGTCAGCAACCTGACATAAGGATGAACTTCAGCTCCCAATCTCATGCCTGAGTTATGTCTTTCTCACAATGTGATGTTCCAATGTAAATGGTTTAATTGGCCAAGATGAAAGAACATCATGTCTGACCATAAAGGCTCCTCAAGGTGATAGGTGGCAGAAAATGGCCACAGACAAGAATGTGGCATGAAGGATTAATAGTTATTATACTAATATCTAGAATGCATCATCAGTAATGTCGCATCACATGGAACTGCAAATTCTTCTCCAAGTCACGCCGTCCTGTTTTGGCACAAGATTCCTTCATTATGCCTTGGCAAAGCCTTTGAACTCTGTCCCTAACAACATTGTGGGTTGCCTACAACACATTTGTCTGCAGTGGTTCAAGAAGGCAGCTCACCACCACCTCCTCAAAAACAATTATCATGGTCAATAAATACAGATCATATAGAAATATAGGTGGACAAATGTCAAAAAACTAAAGCGTTTTGATTATGGCTTTAAGACACAGTGCCACAGATTGGCAAATTCACCACCTTAATGGAGGATTCTTACAAGCTCCCTTTCCTTCCTGTATTAATTGAGAAATCTGATAATGGTTTCTCCACAACTGTCCACATCAATCCACCTTTGCTAGTCAGCATACCCATTAGGATTCCTGCAGCGCAATGTGTTGAAAGATTGGCCTGATTGCCAATTGTGTAAATAGGACCAAGTCATTTGCTAAGTGTACAAATTTATTGGTTAGAATACATCAAAGCCATCCTTCTGGAAAATTGCTACCTGGATCAAATAATTGCTTAATTAAAAGAACTGCAGATTGTGGAGATCTAAAATTAAAAAAAACAAATTGCTGGTGAAACTCAGCAGGTCTGGCAACATCGGTGGGAAGAAAGTAGAGTTAACATTTTCAGTCCATTCTGATGAAGAATCACAGAATCAAAACATTAACTCTGCTTTCTTCCTACAGATGCTGCCAGAGCTGCTGAGTTTCACCAGCAATTTCTGTTTTTGTTTCAAATAATTTCCTGTTGTGTATCACTCATACTCATGAATGGATCTAAGGCTGCCATGTTCAACACTGAAAATTTCACAATTTACCTTAAGTTACCCTGTAAGTGTAAGTCATCTCAAAACATCAGGCACAAGTTTGTGAAGCCGGCTATTTCACACTGCTTCTACATAGTGGCAACATGAAAGTTTCAACTGGAAAAGGACATTAGCCCTATTGCACAAACAAGTAGTGCATAACTTTAATAGTAATATTGTGATGTCATATTTTTATTAAAGTTTAAACTAAATCATGTTCACTTGAAATTAAGAATTCAAGGGGTATGTACAGAAAAATGGAATTAGCTTATTTTGAGGGGTGTAATGGTCATTAAAGCTGCGCAAAAATTATGTGAGCTTCTGCACATGCATTAATTTTCTAGATACCATGCTTTTTCCACAGAAGGACATTTAGTGAGAGAGGAATAGGAGTAGGTCATTCAGCCAGTCAAGTCTGTCACTATTTAGTCCAATCATGGCTCATCAAGCACTTCAGTGCCTTTAAGATACCCTAGTCCCATAACCCTGTGTGCCATTGGTAATCAGAAATCTATTAATCTCTACTATAAGTATGCTCAAAGACAGAGCTTGAATGGCCTTCTGTGATTGAGAATTCCAAAGGATCACACACTCTGAGTAAAAGAATTTCTCCTCATCTCAGACCTAAGTAATATCCCTCTTAATTTTAAGTATTTTGCCCTAGACTCCCCAGCCAGGGAAAACAGCTGACTTGCATCTAGCCAGTCTATCCCTTTAAGTAGAAAAAATCGCTGTGGACTTCACTGCCGACTACGCCCCTGACTTTCATATCTGTTGTACGGCTTGCTGCAGGTTCTGCATATTTGGCATGAATGCTGAGGACATGTGGTGCAGGTACTCGAGTGATGTAGCATAGTGATGTAAGACAAGATGCATGAGCCAGTGACTGATGGCTTCAGCACAACCTGCCCATTTGCTTGGTTGTGTAACTACATCACTTGCTAATGCAAGGCCCAGCAAGGCAAGACTTGCATGCTGTGGGCATACTGGGAGGCACAAGGTGAATGCAAGCTGAGAAAGTGACAGAGCAGCCTCAGTAGGCAACCTCTGTCTGTGCAGTACCCGTACCTAATGCACCCATACACTGCAGGTCATCAGTGTGACCTGCTAGACCAGTTTTCCATTGCAGGACATAATGCCATTCATTGAAGAATAGCAGACTGGTGGCAATGATTCTTTAAAAGTGGAGTGCCAATGTCTGATGTGGAAGGGTACATACATCCAGTGCTGATCGATCATGCCCTGCACTGTAGTTTGCCCCTGGGTAACATGGAAGACTTTTGGAGCAAGTTGCAAGTTGAAACCACAATGAACATGCTCTAGTTTCTATGTCAAGTTTTCCCAATGGTTAGATTCTATGATAAGCTTGGTAAGATTGCAGCCCATGGTGAGTGGGGCTGTTAACAAAGCATTTAGCATGCAACAATGTGCATCAATTGGGAGAATCTCAGCATGTCACTTGAGAACAACAAACAAGATATAACAAGATGATCACAATGTTGAGATCAGTACAGACTCAATGGGCCGAAGACCTCTTTTGTACTGTATGATTCTATTGGCCTTGCCAAAATCTCACCCAATTCTACCTATCATCTCACCACAGCCCACACTGGTTGGACCTCACCAACCAGTTTCACCCATAGTAACAACATATTCTGTACTTGTGTGATATATATGTTGATTCCTCAACATGGAAGAAAACCAGAAGTGGATCTTTCCATTTTATTTATGGGGCCATGACTGGTTGCCCTTGTGAGTGAACTTTCCAGGGTTATTTGGGAATTTCAGGTGTGGATTTACCTACAACTCCTGTGTATTATGAGCACTGTCTCCCACTTTTAACATGAATACAAGGAGGATTTTTTTTCTTATTGGTCATTAATCGCTAGCATACTAGAACAGTCCATAGATTGACGAAACTGTTAATGGCAGTACCCTTAGGAATATTAACATACAGACGGATCTGGGCATGCAGTTCCACAGTTCCATAAAAGTGGCAACACAAGTGGCCAAAGTGATTAAGAAGGCATATGGCATGCTTGCCTTCATCGGCTGGCGCATGGAGTACAAGAGTTGGCAAAACATGTTGCAGCTATATAAAACCCTTGCTAGGCCACATTTGGAGAATTGTGTGCAGTTTTGATTGCCACATTACCAGAAGGAGCTGGAAGTTTTGGAGAGAGTGCAAAGAAGGTTCACCAGGATGTTGCCCAGTCTCCAGGGCATTGGCTATGAGGAAAGGTTAAAAAAGACTAGGATTGTTTTCAGTGGAAAGATGGCGACTGAGAGGAGACCTGATAGACGTCAACGAAATAGTGAGAGGCATAGATAGGGTGGATAGTCAGATGCTTTTTCCCAGGGTTGAAATTTCAATTACAAGGGGACACAGTTTCAAGGTGAGAGGGTAAAGTTTAAGGGAAATGTGTGAGGAAAGTTTTTCACAAAGAGAGTAGTAGGAGCTTGGAATGCACTGCCAGGGGAGGTGGTGGAAGCAGGCACATTGGCAACATTTAAGAGGCATCTGGATGGTTATGGGAATAGGGAGGGAACAGAAGGATACAGACCAAATAAGGGCAGAAGGTTTGTTTCTTAGTTTAGTCAGGGCATGATGATCAGCACAAGCTTGAAGGGCTGATGGGTCTGTTCCTGTGCCATACTTCTCTTTTGTTCTTTTTGTTCTTTTGTTCTTAACTTGCTTGACCAACTACTTTTTGAAAGGCATGGAACCAGATTTCAAGCTGCTGGTGACTCAAATGAAGTACCATTATAGAAGGAGACCAAAAATTATGAGGGACACAATAAATTTAAAACTGTAAAGCCTTCCTTTCCAAGTTAGTCAGTACTGGTAGAAGTGGTTGGAAACACATATCTCTGCATAGCACTCCCTGTTCTCTTTTTTAACTCATTCTCACTATTCCTTCTGCCCACACTCCCATTGAAAACAACCCCCACTTGTTTATCATGACCCAATCATATTGATTGGCTAAATTTAATTTGTGGTGCCATTTATTTTTCTTTACTGGTAGCATTGTATCATTTGTCAGTGCCGCTTTGAATATTTCAGAGGCGTACGAGTCAAATTCAGAAGTGAAGGACATATAGAGCTAGGTCTCTTATTTCAAACCAATGTTCTTGGGTATTAATATCAATAGTGATCTGATCTGTCCATAGGAAGACAGGCATCATTCATCTTCTTTAATTTTACTCAGTAACTGCACAATTCAGGACATTCTGTATTCTGATAGAAGTATTTCAGCTTTTATCAATAATGAAGACTAGAGGTAGCTTTGAAATCAAAGTTATGTTCACTCTTTTTGATATCTATTACATTTCTTTTGAAAGCAATAGACAAAATACAAGAGAAGATAGTAGCAAGTTAAACAATGAACAGCCACCCACTGATAATGTGATAGTTCTTAGATTGATGCAGTATACCAAACTAAGCATAATCCCATGGTACAATCTGAAGAAGAACAAGGGAGTTTTCCTGTGAAGTAAAGCCACTTCAAGACATTCTCTGCCTATGATTAAATAGGCAAGTCTTGAACCAGGTGAAGTCGGTTCCATCTATCTAGACCACAGTGGGCTGTGTTTAATGCATCTGATTGCGCTTTTTTTTGAGAAGCTGTCGTAGCGCACAGTGGAATGTCTACTTATGCTATTTATTTGGAATTCCAGAAGGTATTTAACCATGTTCATCTTAAAAGACTGTTCACTAAAGTCAAAATTCATGGAATTGTAAGCAAATTATTGACCTTTTATTTCTATTTATTTGTGGGATGTGGGCGTCGCTGGCTTGCCAGTATTTTTTTTCCCATCTCTAGTTGCCCTTGAGAAGGTGGTGGTGAGCTGCCTTCTTGAACCACTGCAGTCCACCAGCTGTAGGTTGACCCGCCATTAGGGAGAGAATTCCAGGATTTTGACCCAGCGACAGTGAAGGAATGGCAATATATTTCTAAGTCAGGATGGTGAATGGCTTGAAGGGGAACTTGGAGGTGGTGGCGTTCCCGTATGCTAACTATCAGGAACTATAAGGGACATATAGAAACATAGAAGATTAGAGCATAAGGAGGCCGTTCAGCCCTTTGAGCCTGCTCTGCCATTCATCGCGATCATGGCTGATCGTCCAACTCAATAGCCTAATCCTGTTTTCTTCTCATAATCTTTGATCCCATTCACCCTAAGTGCTATATTTGGCCACCTCTTGAATAAGTTCAATGTTTTGGCATCAACTTCTTCCTGTGGTAATGAATTCCACAGGCTCACCACTCAGGGTGAAGAAATATCTCTTCATCTACATCTTAAATGGTCTACCCTGAATCCTCAAACTGTGACCCCTGGTTCTGGATACACCCACCATCAGGAACATCCTCCCTGCATCTACCCTGTTTAGTCCTGTTAGAATTTTATAAGTCGCTGTGAGATCCCCCCTCATTCATCTGAACTTCAGCGAAAACAATCCCAACCTAGTCAATCTCTCCTAATATGTTAGTACCCCAATGCACTCCCACAAGAGCAAGAGCATCCTTCAGCAGAAAAGGAGACGAAAACTGCACACAATATTCTAGGTGTGGCCTCACCAAGCTCTTGTACAACTGCAACAACATACCCCTGCTCCTTAACTCAAGACGTCTCACAATGAAGCCAACATACCGTTTGCCTTCTTTACCATCTGCTGCACCTGCATGCTTACCTTCAGCGACTGGTGCACAAGGACACCCAGGTCCCGCTGCACACTCCCCTCTCCCAATTTACAGCCATTCAGGTAGTAATCTGCCTTCTTGTTTTTGCTTCCAAAGTGAATAAACTCATATTTATCCAAATTATACCACATCTGGCATTGATTTGCCCACTTGCCCAACCTATTGAGATCATGCTGAAGGATCTCTGCATCCTCATCATGTTCACCCTCCCACCCAACTTGGTATCATCTGCAAACATAGAGGTGTTACATTTTGTTCCCTCATCCAAATCATTAATATATATTGTGAATAGCTGGGGTCCCAGCACTGATCCCTGTGGCACCCCACTAGTTACTGCCTACCAATGTGAAAAGGACCCATTAATTCATACTCTTTGTATCCACTCTGCCAACCAGTTTTCTATCATTCTCAATGCACTCCCCCCAAAACGATGCACTTTTACCTTGCACAATAATCTCATATGTAGGACTTTGTCAAAGGTTTTCTGAGAGTCCAAATATACTATATCGACTGGCTCCCCCTTGTCAACTCTACGGGTTACATTTTCATAGAATTCTAACAGATTTGTCAAGAGTGATTTCCCCTTCATAAATTCATGCTGATCCTGCCATTGCTTTCTATGAAGTCCGCTATAAAATACTTGACAGTGGATTTGAAAATTTTCTTCACTACTGATGTTGGGCTTACTGGTCTATAATTCCCTGTTTTCTCATTACCTCCCTTTTTGAATATTGGAGTGACATTAGCTATCCTCCAATCTGCAGGGACTGTTCCAGAGTCTATAGAATCCTAGAAGATGACCACCACTGCATCCACTATCTCTAGAGCCACTTCCTTAAATACTCTGGAATGTAGAATATCAGGCCCTGAGGATTTACCCACCTCAATCCATTCAATTTTCCCAGCACCATTTCTCTACTAATATTGATCTCCCTCAGTTCTTCCCTCTCACTAAATCTTGCATTCTCCAACATTTCTGGTATCTGATTTGTATCCTCTTTTGGAAAGGCAGAACAGAAGTATGTATTCACTTGCTTGGTCATTTCTTTGTCCCCCATTGTACATTCCTCCATTTCTGTCTGTAAGGCACCTACATTTGTCTTCACCAATCTTTTCTGTTTATGTGCCTGTAGAAACTCTTAGTGTCAGTCTTTATGTTCTCTGCAAGCTTACCTTTGTACTGCATTTTGTCCTTCTTAGTTAATCCCTTGGTCCTTCTTTGCTGAATTCTAAACCGCTCCCAATCCTTAGACATATTATTTTTCTTGGCCAATGTGTATGTTTCTTCCTTGGATCAGATACTATCTCTTATTTCCTTTGTAAGCTATGAATTGACCCTCTTACCCATTTTGCTTTTGTGCCAGACAGGAATAAACTGTTGTTTCAGATCCCCCATGCATTCCTTGAATGTTTGCCACTGTCACCCCTTTAAGTAACTGTCCCCAATCTAGCAAGGCCAACTCACACCTCATATTTTCATAGTTTCCTTTATTAAGATTCAGCACTGTAGTCTCCAAATCAACAACCTCACTGTCCACCTTGATAAAAAATTCTATCATGTTATGGTCGCTTATCCTTAAGGGGTCTCACACATCTAGATTGACAATGATTCCCTTCTCATTACACAGCACCCAGTCTAAGATGGCCTGCTCTCTAGTTGGTTCCTCCACATATTGGTCAAGAGAACTATCCCTTATACACCCCAGGAATTCCTCCTCTACTGCATTGTGGCTAATTTGATTTGCCCAATTTATGTGCAGATTAAAATCACCCATGATCACTGATGTTCCCTTATCAGATGCATCTCTAATTTCCTGTTTAATGCCATTCTCAACATTGCCAGGGTAGTTTGGGGGTCTATATATGACACCCACTAATGTTTTTTGCCCCTTGGTATTTCTTAACTCTACCCATACAGGCTGCACGTTGTCAGAGGTACTCTCACTATTGTGTTAATTTCCTCTTTAACCAACGATGCCACTCCACTAACTGTTCCTTTTTGCCTGTCCTTCCTAAATGCTGAATACACTGGGACATTCAGTTCCCATCCCTGATCACCCTGCAGCCATGTAATCCTAATTATATCATACCCTTTTACACCTATCTGCACGATTAGTTCATCCACTTTATTGCAAATGTTCTGCACATTAAGGCACAAAGGCTTTTAAGTCTGTCTTTTTAACATTTTTATCTTGCACTTATTTTTCTCAAAGCCCCATTTGAATTTTGACCTTGGTTTCTCTGCCTATCACTTTTCTTATTTCCTTTTCTAGTTTTTTTTCTTGTCCTTGCTCCCTTCTTCTCTGACTCCTGACCCCTGCCTTATTTGTTTATACTCAAATATAGTCAAATTAACAGGCTGTGACTAGTGGTACCCCCTAAAAGATCTCTGTTGGATCTCAGTTAGTTACTGCAATTATTAATGACATGGAGGATGGGATAGACAAACCATATATACAATATTCCGCTGATGCAAAGACAGGTAGCATTATAAACAATGTGACTGGAGACATAAAATTACAAAGAGATATTAATAGATTAAGTAAATGGGCAAAGCCATGTCAATTGGATTATGATAGAAGATGAATATGAACTTATCCACTTTAGATGTATAATAGATAGAGAGCAGAGTACTTTCTAAAGAATGAAAATCTAGAAACAGCAGAGGTCCAAATGGACTTAGAGGCCCATGTAGATTATTAAAATGCCATGAACATGTACATAAAATAATTAAAAATGCTTATGGAATGCTGGCCTTTCTCACGAAAGGACTTGAATACATAGAGATGAAAGTCATGCCAAATCTATACAGTGCCTGAGCTAGGCCATACTTGAAGTACCATATGCAGTTCTGGGCACCACATTTTAGGAAGGATGTATTTGCCTTGGAAGGAGAGTAACTTAGATTTACCAGACTGATACATAAATCCCAAGGATTACACAAATAAAGGTCATATTCCTATAAATTTAGAAGATTATGGGGTGATTTGATTGAAGAATACAGAATTAAAAATGGAACTGATGGGGTAGATGAGACAAGCTAATTCCATTAGTAATAACTGGAGGCAATTTTCAAGGAGCCCACATTCTTCCTGACCAGCCTGTGTTTCCTAATTTAGTTATTTTAAAACACTGTGTTAATTTTGATATCCTTGAATATTTCTTTTTATCCTCCCTTTTTGCACTCTTGCTATCAGTTTTGTCACCCTTCCCTGTTTTTGTATCACAGTTAACTAAATCAAGCTCATTGTTGAATCCAATATGGCCTATTCTCTTTTTAATTGCATTGTTGCAGGAAACTGTCCTGAACACACTCCAGACATTCACTGCTTCTCAAAAATGGGCTAGGCTACTTATCCAATGTATGTGAAAATTAAAATCCCCAATTATAGCCACCCCATCTTTGCTACATGTTGTCTAATATTGGCATGTACGCTTCATACCACTCCATAGCTTCTACCTGGGACACATACACGAGTTCACTACATTTTTAAAACTTATTAAAGACTATAAGGTCTTATTACATCATGTTTTGTCATTTAAATGATTTTGAACTTAATTAGTAGAACTACTCTGCCACCTCTACATTTTCCCAGGCTTTCCTGTAGACTTTAGAAGTTGGCATGCTTAGCTCCCAGCCCTGATCATCTTGTAATGTCTCAGTATTAAAGTGACATTTGTACATGCAATTCATTTAGTTTGTTCTTTATACTTTGCCTGTTTTTATAAAGAATGTTTATTTAGGCCACACTTTGCAAACCTTTCCTGTGCATATTGACGCATTCCTTAGCTCCCTCTCCTACTTTAATTACTTTGCATCATTCAGTTTTCCATTTACTTTAGAGACTAAAGCATAATTTCTGACTCACACTCTGCCTTTTCATTTGTTTTCAAACTATTATTCATACAACCTTTTGCACCTTAACCCTACCCTTCCCTGCACCCATTTACTAGTTTAAAATCCTCATGACAATCCTATTTATCCTGCCAGGACTCTGCTCCCAGCCCAGTTGAAGTAGAGCCTGTCTCAACAGTAGAGTTCCTTCCTGTCTCAGTACAGGCGCCAATGCAGTCCCGTGAAGTAGAAGCATTTTTTCCATACCACTCCTTCAGCCATGTGTTAACCTCTGTAACCTGATTACCTGATCTGTAAGTCACATCCATTTGAATGTGGTTTGAGTAATAATCCAGAGATTAGAACCCTGATGATTCAGTTCTTTAATTCATCTCCTATTTCTTGGCACTCTCTAAACAGGGCGGCTTCTTATGCATTCATCCCCCTGATGCTGGTCCCAACATGGATATTTTGACTAATTTCATACTCTGTATAGCTTGGAAAAATTGCTTTTCAAAATAAGTGCTAATTATTTGTGCAATGAAGCAGTGATTAATTGTGACAGCTGTTTTCCTATTTGAAAACTGATTCATCTTCAAGCAAATGTCTTCACGTCATTAGATGAAGTTCAACATTTAAGTTTTGGTAGAATCCTGTGAATATTAAAATGTTGTGATTTGATGTTTTTCTTTAAAACCGTATAATAAAGCAGACAGCGTTCTCAGTTTTATTAATAGGGAACTACAGTACAAGTGCAAGAAAGTATTACTGAACTTGCACAAGACACTTGTTAGAGCTCAGCTGGAGTATTTTGTAAGTTGTGGACACCACATTATGGGAAAGACGCAAATGCATTGGAATATGTGCAGAAGCAATTTACAAGAATGGTTCCAGGAATGAATAACCAGCTATGAGGATAGATTGAAGAAGTTGGGACTGTTCTCCCTGGAGAGAAGAATGCTGAGAGATCTGTTTGAGGTTTTCAAAATCATCCGTGGACTGAACAGAGTAGATAGGGTAAAGCTGTTTCTGTTTGTAAAAGAAAGAAGAACAAGTGGGTACAGGTTTAAAGTGACATCCAAATGAAGCAAGGATGATGTGAGAAAATACATTTCCACACAGCGAGTAGTTAGGGTATGAAATACATTGTCTGGAAATGTGGCAAAGTCAGGAAATGTGGCAAAGTCAGGTTCAATTGAAGCATTCAAGAGGGCATTGGATGGGTTTTCAAATAGAAATGGTGTGCAGGGACATGGGGAAAAGGCAGGAGATTGGCACGAGATAATGAAGGTTGACTGGATAATAGAGCTGATGCAGGCATGATGAGCCAAATGGTCTGCTTCTGCTCTAATAGTTTTCATTCTGTGATAATAATAGCAAGATGCACAAAAATAGAACAAATATAATTATTTATGACACTTTTTTTGCAGTCACAGTCAACCAGCATCCAACAAGTAGATTAAAATATTCATGAAACTGATTTTTTTAATCGCGTCAATTTCTAAGTTTCATACTAACCATAACAATTTTTATTTAGGAGAGAAGTTTTAAAGTCCTATGTCTTGTCATCATAAACTATCACCACAGCAAGAGAAAACTGAAAATGACAGAAGTGTTTTTAAATAATACAATATTGATAATGGTGTCTGCATTCCAGTAACATAATTCAGAGCAGCAAGTATACACTTAATGGTAAGGTCCTGGGGAGTGTTGCTGAACAAAGAGACCTTAGAGCACAGGTTCATTGTTCCTTGAAAGTGGAGTCATAGGTAGAAAGGATAGTGAAGAAGGCATTTGCTATGCTTGCCTTTATTGGTCAGTACATTTAATTATAGGAGTTGGAGGTCATGTTGCGGCTGTACAAGACATTGGTTCGGCCACTTTTGAATACTGCATTCAAGTCTGGTCTCCCTGTGGGAAGGATGTTGTGAAGTTTGAAAGGGTTCAGAAAAGATTTGCAAGGATGTTGCCAGGGCTGGAGTGTTTGAGCTATAGGGAGGGGCATGGATAGGGTGAAAAGCCAATGTCTTTTCCCCAGGGTTAGGGGAGTCCAAAACTAGAGGGCATAGGTTTAAGGCGAGAGGGCAAAGATATAAAAGAGACCTAGTGGGCAACATTTTCATGCAGAAAATGATGCATGTATGGAATGAGCTGCCGGAGGAAGTGGTGGAGGCTGGTACAATTACAACATTTAAAAGGCATCTGGATGGGTATATGAATAGGTAGTGTTTAGATGGATGTAGGCCAAACGCTGCCAATTGGGACTAGACTAATTTAGGATATCTAGTTGGCATGGACAAGTTAGACCGAAGGGTCTGTTTCCATGCTGTTCAGCTCTATGACTCACAATGTGTCTCTTTGCAATATTAACCCAATGATTTCAAATAAATTTAACCAAGTAAATTTGTGCTTTATTTTTTGTGAATATTTTTCAACTGAAAGTACAGATCTCTGATATGCAGAATGTTTCCTTATTCAGCAATACAAAATAACCTGACATTATATCAAGCAAAATTATCACAACAATTCCAAAAAATAAATGGTTTCATCTGAGGAAACAAAGCAATGACACTTACTTCAACAAAACCCATCAGTCTGATTTAACTGTGCTGGAAATCAACTGGTACCTGAGAAAATTTATTATCCTTATTAACCATGCCCTTTCGATGTGCGTACTTATATGCAGAAATCTTTAACTTATAGTAGTTTTTGAAATTACTTTTTAAAAAGTGAAAGGCAGAAGAGCCTTTGTATTTTTCAAAGATAATTCTTCTTCCAAACGAATCTCCTAATTTACAGTATCCATTTGGAACATTGCATTTAAAAAAATCCTACTCAATGCAATGATTTCCTGAGTGCGTGTTTGTGAGTTTTTCATTCATGTATGTTGAATATATGGCAGCTACTGGAGTGGTCTAATGATGAACAGCTCCTCCAACACTAGTAATATTGAGGGCACATGAATGTCAGAAATTATCCTTTTCTAGATTAACTTGTTGCTTGATCTGTATAATGCTTCTCTGTATCTGTCAATAAAATACACAGATTCAAATTTCTTAAATTCTGAATATGACATTCAGCCTTGCAAACAGAGATCCTGGCACTACTACTTTAAATGTCAACAAAATTGATTTTATTATTCTGATTTAGTTTTGTGCAGTGATCAGAATTTGTGAAATTATTTTTTAAAAATTGCTCCCTTTCCTGGGATTGTGATTGAGGTTAGTAATGGTTCCATGGACAGTGACAGGTTTCCTGAATAATGACTGCTCTTCCTGTACTAGCTAAGACAGTGAATGGGACTAAGCTACTTGACCGCTGTGGGTAGAGGAAGAGTTGGACCCCCATCTCATGTCTGCGTCAATGGCCAGGAGCTAAACAAGCAGAAAAATATTGAGGGAATACAGAGGATGGTTTACTGATTGCCTTCCCGCTGCTATAGTATTTTGCCAATGACAGGGAAGTTAGCAGACAACCTAACCTCCTCAGAGGCCAACTGAGCAGTTTAAGTTGACAATTAAGGTGCAGTTTACTAGCACTTTGTGGCCCTGTGCTATGTTGGGCTATCACCTGGTGAATTCTGGTCTCTCTACGGGTACTTCTGATTGGACACTGTGACAGCAAAAGCCACTTCCATGGCAACATTCATCCTCTGCTCTCAAATAACACCATATCCCTTCCCTCATGGGTATGCCTGAATGAGCATAGTGACCCCAAACCACTTACCTTATTCCAAGGGAGGCCCACACACTGACTGTGCTAGGCCTGAATGGCTACAGTCCCTCTGATTGACTGGCATCACTTAAAAGTGAGACCACCATCTCTAAAGAATGGGAACTCTGATGTCAGTTTGAAGTTCCCAGTTAATGGCTGTGGAGCGTTGGCCCCCAATCTTCCAGCTTGCCATTGCAGCCATCAGCATTCTGCCAAAACTCCAGGCTCTCCTTTCCAACATTTGTCACTGGATAGCAATCAATAACAAGAAGCCTTAATGATTTTACCTCCCTGGGCCAGGAACATTGGGAATAATGAATTTGTCCTCACCATTGCCCTGACAGAAATCAATAGATTGGAGTGGATCAGTATGTTTATCCTGTCAGCTACTTGGCAAGCGATGTATGCATCTGCCTGCCCACTGGAGGACTGTCTATTTAGCCAGCCCACAAGCTTCTGGTCGAATGACATATGGTTATATACCAGGTGGGGGAATGTCCTCTGTGCTTTTAGAACCTCCCTGCAATCCAAATTCGGTCTAGGACCATTGTCTCTCTCTCTCTCTCTCACACGCACACGCACACGCACACGCACACACACACACCCACCATGATGAGCTGCCCAGCAGCATGGCTCAATGATCAATGTTAATTTATCAGCCTTTGCCCCAGCTCCAAGCCTTTGCCTCAGCTCCTGATCTTTGTCCTGCTTCCAGATGATCAGTACCAGGCTCCCCTGCACCTGCAGAAATTCTGCTTCAAAAGTGGAATCTGCATATATGTAGACAGTGATGTTAATACAAATGGAAGGTAGCAGTCTTGGCAGGGTTGGGCTGATAGCTCAGTTGGCTGAGTAGTTGGTGTTCACTGCAGAATGATACTAACAGCATGGGGTCAATTCCCACACTAGCTGAAGTTACAATGAAGGACTCTCCTTCTCAACCTCTCCCCT
The DNA here is from genome assembly GCA_024137785.1 of Ginglymostoma cirratum. Lineage (NCBI taxonomy): Eukaryota > Metazoa > Chordata > Chondrichthyes > Orectolobiformes > Ginglymostomatidae > Ginglymostoma > Ginglymostoma cirratum. The sequence continues at coordinate 24,860,247 of JAHRHZ010000021.1, read as the reverse complement.
TACCTGATGCAGGGTGACTCTCAGGTTAAATCACCAGCAGTCATCTCTGTCTAATAGCCCTACAGTCTCACACATGATAACTTTATCTTTAGTGACATTGACACATCCTAGTGTCAGGATGTCTTTTGCCTGTTGCCTGTTGCCAGTCACCAGTCGTCTGAATGTGCAGAAATGGCTATTCTGACAGGCCAAATTGTTCAGGCCAATGACTTAAACTAATTGGCCAGCAGGCCGCCCAAACTATGAACAGGCTGCTTTAGGATATGAAGAGCTTTGCTATAAATTTAGTTTGCTTACTGAAGTCTTCCTAAACTAATACAGAAAACTATCAAAACTAAAACTATGATTTCACCAGTTGAATAAATGGTTGGGGAACATATATGTTTCTAGCAAGAATTATGGAAACAGATCATGGTAGGGAACGAAGACATACTGATTATTCTAACACAAGGCTGCAATATCTTATGGATGATATCAAAAACATTTACCTGCATTGAGATACCAACAAAATAAAACTTTCCATTTTTAATTTTTAAGGTTGGAGCAATTTGCTGTTTTCAAACTCTTTCGACTTCACAACCTGACTTTACATCCTGAATACATTTCATTACAATTTAATAGCAAAGGGCTTATCAGTTACTAAGAACAATAGGCTGTGTTTCTGGGAAGGAAAGAGATATATCCTACTTAATGCTTTCATAACAAACACCCTGTTTGCACAGAAAACAACATAAATTTTCAATATTTAAATAACTTAGGATACAAGGAAAAGTAGGAGCAGCTCTAAATGCTGAAGAAAGAATTAAAATTGAAGATGGTTTTGCCTTAGTCAATGATGAGAAAAAAAGGTGAGTGTTGACTGTCTCATGGTCCATGGCCGAACTGCCCCTTGCTGTTCATGTATGATCAAGCCAATCAGCATTCTTAGGAGCTTTGCACGTGTGCACATCCGTCGTTTCATGGCATTCCTTACAGCGGACCACACAACACCAATGAAATTTACATTCACATTTCGTCACTCGCATGACACGGGATGTGTCATAGCCCCGTCCACAACACATCACTTCACATCCATCCATTCCTCGAGAGGTCCTGTTACACACTCTGCCTGCTGTACCCAAAGAACCTGGCAAATAAGGATAAATATCACAGTTCTTTACAACAGTGAAAACATGTAACTGATAGTTGACATAACATTTGCTTTTCACATGAAGAACCTACAGTGCGTTTAAAATGCTGAACTATATGAACCATGATAAAGATTATATTTCTGCTGTTTCTTAGGCCAGTTTTCAGTATCTGATTAGTATGCAGCTGTCTGATATATGATAGCACACAAAGAACATCAAACTGTGACCTGTTATTCTATGTGGTTGTGAATGATTAATGAGGCAATTTATCTCTACTTTGCATTGTAATGTTAAAGTTGACAGGTGATCCATTATAGAAGCTGAACATTTACTGAGCTTATTATAAAGTAAAATGGTACCTTCTCTGATCGAAAACAATGCACAATTTAATTGTATAGGAAAGCAAAGACTTTGATCAGTTAACAAAAATGTGCTCAAGGGCAACTGAGTTCAATGTTTCCTTGAGTATATGTATATTTTCCCTGTTCAATTGTTCCTCTCCTCCCTGAAGTCATTGCCTCCTGCTGGATTGTACATTTGTGTTCTCCAGAGCCCTCTGGAACCTTAGCCATCTAGTTATTCTTCACCCAGATGCCTAACCAGTGACTTACAGCAAGCTCATTATCCATTGAAATTTGAGACCCATCTTTCTCTTCACTGAACACATCACATGTGCTTTCCAGCAGTAGTCATTGGATGGTAATTGGAAGTGGCAATCCTGACTGGTCAGATTGGAATAGCCCTATTCCCTGAGGCTGAGATTCACAAACACAAGACAAACAGAAAGGACAGCCAGCAACTTCCCTGGCTTGCATGGAAATGCCTTTAGCACAAAATCAGAAAGTCATATGAGCTAATTTAAAATTCTAGTTACTACAGAGTTTGCACTAATTATTTATTTAAATCTATACACAAGAGCGTCATAACCTTTTCGTGTCTTCGCTCAAAATTCAGCAAAATTGTCATTCTGTTATAGTCTTGGATATTTTATTCATGGGGCGTAAAATTGACCGACTCCAGCAGAGTGAAATGGGCTCAAAATAAATTGGTAGATAGTTTTCACTGCTACGGCTTTGACTTTAATTTGGCAACGATTTTTAATTTCAACCCAAGTAAATATGACAGCACACTAGGAAATGTCTCCAAAAAGAGTTTAAACTATCATTTTGTGAACTTCAGTGGAAAAGAATCAGACACAGCAAATAATCGACTGCCAATTTACTGTGTGCCCACTTTGCACTGCTGGCATAGATCAACTGCACTCCCAATATCTTATTACCTGCTTGACTCTGCATTTCTGAATGATAGATACTGAGGCAGGTACTACTGATAACACAGCAGGACAAGAAGGCTTACAAAACTACTTTCAGTTGGTGATGAATCCGCAATTCACAATTATGTCATCCCGACAGATTAGTGGAGAATATCTTATAAAGGCATCATCTAGTAGAGGATTCGTTCTCAAATTTTATAAATATTTTTAATGTTAGCTGTTAATTATAGTTGACTCATATTCACTGGGACCTGGAAAATGGTTAAATACATTCAGTTGGAACCTTTACATTAGAATTTGACAATAAACAGCTCTTTTTGGGCTGATTTTAACTCATCAGTTAAGGATGCCTGAAACCTTTTTTTTTCAATTTCTGTCTATTTTATAACTTTGTGATTTTTTTCTTCATTACTTCATTGATCTTTTTGATCACTCAGCTGATGTCTCAAATTCGACAGAGTCGACTATTAAAGGAAAAGGTTACTCTAGCTTTATTCTTATGCACAACAATCCCACATACTGTCATGTGTTAATTTAATACAAAATGTCATCAATTGAGAAATAAATCAACAGAGATCTATGAAAACTGGGGTGTGAGAAGAATGTGTTTCTAATCCATAGCAGCGCATCTAAGCCACTTGTACATAATTGAATGACATGAGTAATACAAACAATTTAAAATGCATCGAACTCTAAGAACAGAAAATCAGATTCCTCTTGAGACTTATACTGCACACAAGAATCAATTCAAAACAAGAACCGAAGGTGGAATGTGTAAGAGGTCAATAACATCAGAAACTGATTTTGGAAAAGATACATTACTGATTGCACAGTTTATTTTCACCAGAATCCAAGATTGAAGATTATTAGGATTAGAGTTAACTGAAGCAGAGCTCATTTCAGAAAATGTGTATTTTCTACTATAAATATGCAAACATTTAAAGATAATTTGAGTTGACTTGCAAGCCTCCATTAACAAAATGATTTAGTACCACCAGAAACTAAAAGCCTATTGGGATTCATATATGAAAACACAAGATTATTGGCAGAGACAGAGATGTGTCTATGTAAGGAATGCTGAAATGATCAATCTGATCACATGTCATATAATATGGCAGTTTGAAGCACTTGACTAGAATCAGTGGATCTTCTGAGCAGAGAAATTTGCAGGACTTCATCTCTGAGATCCAAGCTATTTTTTGAACAGCTTTTAAAGTGTTAGATATCCTCTCAAAGAAACAATTAGACTCTGTGATCAGAGAAGCTTAAAAATATACAGAAACCGGTGTTTGTGTAACTGATCTATGTGAAATAATGATTAGTATAAACCTGGATGAAGTGCAAAATGGTCTTAGATGGCTGAACAATGCATAAACGGAATTCAGATTTCCTGTTTCTTTTACAAATATTCCACTGTAATGATTATTATTGTTCTTGTAAACTAGAAGCATAATGCCATAGATGCTGGAAATCTGGAATAAAAATAGAAAGTGCTGGAGAAACTCCACAGGTCTGCCAGATTCATTGAAGAGAGAAGCACAATTCATGTTTTAAATCCAATATGCCTTTTTTCAGGACTGAATGAGAGTGGAAAAATTGTACTTCTTAGGCTGTGGACAGGGGGGTAGGAGGAACAAGTGGAACAGATTGTGAGAATGATCAGAGCAAAAGACAAAGGAATAGCTAATGGCGGTGAAGCTCAGACCCCTGCTTTAAAAGGGGTGTAATTAAGGGGTTAAAAGGACAAAATGGGTCTGCCCTGCCGAGACATACAGTAACTGTGTGTGTGTGCACGTGTGTGTTTGTGTTTGTGTGTGTTTGTTTGTTTGTGTGTGTGTGCGTGTGCATGTGAGTGTGTGTGCGTTTGTGTTTGTGTGCGCGTGCACGTGTGTGTATGTGGGGGTGGGTGAGCAGGTAGCGGTGATTGGGTATAGTTGGAGGACATAAGAAAAATCAAGGATACAGAGGTGTCATGTTCTGACATTTAGAAATTCAACATTGAGTCATAAAGGTTTTAAAGTATCTAAGCAGGAAATGAAGTGTTGCTCTTCGAGCTGGTTTTGTGCTTTGTTGGAACATTACAGCAGGTCCAAGGCAGAACTATTTGCTTGACTTATTGAAATGGCAAACAAATGGAAGTTTGGGTCACTCCTACAGACAGGGTAGAGGTGTTCTGCAAGGTGGTCACCCAGTCTGCATTTGGTGTCGCCAACGTAAAGGAGACCGCACTATGAGCAGCAAATATAATAGGCTAGATCAAAAAAAGTACAAGTAAAAGTCTGCTTCACCTGGAAAGTGTGTTTGGGCCTTGGACAGTAAGGAGGATGGAGGTGAATAGGTAAATGTTATACCCTCTGCGGTACATAAGAAGGTGCCATGGGTGAAGGTGAGTGAGGCAGCATTAAGAATGATGGAGGAGTTGACCAGAAGGAGCGGTCCCTGTGGAATGCTGACAGTGGAGGGAAGGAGAAGATTTGCTGCTCATATCCTGCTGGAGGTGATGGAATTTATACCCTTTATACATTTCTATCTTCCAATTGCCACCATTTGCAACATCTTTGTCCTAGTTTCTGAGCACCTTATGAGCACAATCTGTTCCACTTACTCCTATTCCTCTTCTCCCCCAGAACCCAACCCCCGAACTCTGCGTACTGCCGTAAGGAGACAATTTTTCAACTCTTTCAGCTCTGAAGAAGAGTCATACTAGCCTTAAACATTAACTGTTCCATTCTTTCAATTTTGCTGCCAGACCTGCTGTGTGTCTCCAGCACCCTTTGTTTTTATCTATAGTATTCTTGGTTGGTTCTTGCCTGTCCTGATCAGATGCAGCATCACTTCTACAGTTTGTAAATGAAAACAGTCATAGTGGCACTGAGATTCGTTGTGGCCTTCCCGCACTGGGAGACAGAGGGGTACTAAAAAATTAGTCACGCTACCAAAATGCAATAATTCAAGTTTCAACCAAGCAAACCAAAAAAAAGTGATAAATGCTTGATAACAAGCATGGGGCAGGATGAACACAGCAGGCTAAGCAGCATAATAGGAGCAGGAAAACTTGACGTTTCGGGCCTAGACCCTTCATCAGAAATGATGATCTTATCTCTGATAAATGCTTGAGCCTAGAGTAAATACATGAAGGAAACTGTGGACTGTGGTACCTTTAGGACTGTGTGAGTGCTGGCTGCCTGCAAAACTCTCACCAAGCTAACTCAAAGGTAAATGTTCAGGTTTTACAATTTAGTCAGGGAACCAACTCAAGGCACTTTCTCTGGGACTGATTTCTGAAGCAACTAGGATTGATTTTTAAACTATACAGCCATGAAGCAGATTACTGTATTAAACTAAAGCTTTTTAAAAAGTTAAATATTTTGAATAAATTACAGAATGGAAACATTGAATATAACTCTTGTAATTTTGATTAAAGCCTTTGACACAAAAAGCCTAAAAAATGACGTCTTTCATAAATCTGCCAGTACTGAGTATTTTGGCAGTAGCTGTGAAAATGTGGTGCCTGATTGGCTGTCGTATCTGAGTTTTGTTGTCAGAGCCCGTCATAGAATTAGCACTTTACTATCATCCTTATACAGTTAATCACCACTTGTAATTTCAGACTACAGAATTACTCTCTGATTCCAAACTAAATGGTCAGGCGTGTGAACTCCATAAAATTAATGCTGCATTTTTTTAGGACTAATCATAATGTGAAAACATCAATTAAAAAAATGCAGCAAATAAAATGTTGAGCATCAGTGGAAAAGGACTTGGCTTCTCCTCTGAAGTGATTTCAGGAGCGTACAAAAACCTGACCAATGGTAGATATTCCATTGGCATTTCAAAGCAATAAAAAATGAGACAGAAACCAGAGAAAGGGTGTTGGAAACGCAGCAAAGTAAATCATATAGATAAAATGACTCATGTCTAACAGGCTATACGCTAGCACATTTCAAACATGCTTTGAGGTGAAAATCATCATCTGAATGGAGAATCAGTTTGGTGATCTTATTGCACAGTCCAGTATGAGAAGAGGTACCTCAACAGTCACACTGCCTGAAATTAACTACTTCAGTCAGTACCGACCAGAAGTTGAACTTGAGATTTGCATGGCTTAGTCCTCTTTAATGCATTCTGTTTTTTTTTCCTGTAAGTTTTGATGCTAGCAGAGAGCGAATGGGTCTGCCAGCTCTGCCCTACTAATAAATACTGAGAAGTGCTGACTTCAAGCAGATCACAACCTAGGACCTGGTTATATAAAGTTGACTCTGTAGGTACTAGCCAGGGACTGGTACTGCAGTGTGTAAATGATATTACTATTACATTCATAAATCTGAATTATCAAAATCAGTCCTGGGCTCAAAGGTCTGCTAAATGCTTACATGTGTACTCTGCTTTTTGAAATAGAATAGAAAACCATGCTGCAAATATTTGACCAGGGTGCTTTGTGGATCCAGAAGAGTTAGCTGCATAATAAATGCTAATTGAATTAGTTTCCTTTAATAATTATTCACTAGCAATGTATGCTGAAACAAAAAGTAATAAATGCCAAGAGGATTCCTGACAATTACAACATCCCCTTAACCATTTAACACTCCAGGATGGTTAATTGGCTGGAGGTGGGAATACTGAACCTCAGCACTACCTTCAGTAGTGTTCATTGCTGGTCACCTGCTGGACCCTCCAGGATTAGTTATTGTAGAATCCCTAAAGTGTGGAAGCAGGCCATTCAGCCCAGCAAATCCACCCTCCAAACAGCATCCCACTCAGACCCACACCCCCACTTTATCCCTGTGACCCTGCATTTCCCAATCCACCTAGCCTGCACATCCCTGGACACTATGGGAAATTTTGCATGGCCAATCCACCTGATTTGCTCTTCTTTCGACCTTGGGAGCAAACCAGAGCACCCAGAGGAAACCCACACAGTCACGGGAAGAATGAGCAAACTCCACACAGACAGTCGCCCAGGGGTGGATCACATCTGGGTCCTTAGCCTTAGCACTGTGAGGCAGCAATGCTAACCATTCAGCCAATATGCCATCCCATAGGTTTGTCAGGATGGTGCTGGGTTTCCTCATGGGGACACAATGGAAGCACCGGGGATGGCAGAAAGAGTTTGGGGGTGGGAGCAGTGAGGAGTTTGTAATGGTCAAGTCAGGCATAGAGAGAGCACTCAGCGGGGGACAGACCTTGGGAGTGGGTGTAGCTGACTTGGAAATGGCTGTGTGTGATGGATTTCCTTGTTCTACAGATGATCTACAGATTTCTGCACACCACCGCCACCATCCACTACTCCCTCATCCCTTAGCTCCTCACGCTGGCTGAGAAGTTGAAGCTGGGTGGAATGTGATCCAAAACCGGACTATAATCATAGAATCCTTACCGTGTAGAAACAGGCCACTCACCCCAACAAGTCCACACTGACCCTTCAAAGGGCATCCCCACCCAGACCCATCTCCCTACAACTCCATATTTCCCATCGCTGAACACTATGGGCAATTTAGCATGGCCAATCCACCTAACTTGCACATCTTTGGACTGTGGAAGGAAACTGGCGCACCCAGCAGAAACCCAGACACGGGGAAAATGTGTAAACTCCACACAGACAGTCACCTGAAAGTGGAACCAAGCCCATATCCCTGGTGCTGTGAGGCAGCAGTGCTGACCACTGAGCCACCGTGCCGCCCGATAATAATAGACCACTTGATGTTTTATTTAGAGTGAGGTTGCCCTAGGTCCTGTAAAGTTGCAAACAGGTCAGGGTGAACGGGAAGATGATGGCAAGGACAGAATTTTTAAAATCCCCCCACCCCCAAATCCACAAATCCTCTGGCAGGGGACTGTAAAACTCTGCCCTTTGATGTGTTCTCACCACTAAAATGTCAGAACAGCAGTCAGTTTGGTGAAGCAAGCTCCTGCAAAGCTCCTATGTGACAATGATTACAGAATCTGAGATAAAATGTTTGGAGCTGGATGAACACAGCAGGCCAAGCAGCATCAGAGGAGCAGGAAAGCTGACGTTTCGGGTC
>JAHRHZ010000021.1:24822029-24851421 GCA_024137785.1 Ginglymostoma cirratum | reverse complement strand
TTTTATCTCAGATTCTCCAGCATCGGCAGTTCCTACTATCTCCATTACAGAATCTTGTTTTCTCCTTAAGGATCTCAATTAAGAGATAAATATTATCCAGGAAATCAGGCATACTTCTCCTGATTTTCTTCAATTGTGTGCCATGGAATCTTTTACATCCATCTAAGAGGGATGACGGAACTTCAATTTGACATCATATCCAAATGATGGTAGCTCTGACAATGTAGACATACAGTCAGGCAGTGCTCTGACATGTTTCCCTCAATGCTGCACAGAGTGTCAGTCTTTGTTCTTATGCTCAAGTCCTGGAGTGGCACCTGAGCCCACAACTTTCTGATTTAAAGGCAAACAGTCTTCCCGTTAACTCATGACTGAAATAACTATTATACAATAGCTATAGATAAACACAATATATTATTCATGGAAGTTATAGCGTTTAAGTGCCAATACGAAGTGTTATCTATGGCGCATTTGTACATGCTTCAGCTTCAGAAGTGATTTTGCCTTTGAATTAAAGCTAAACATGTACAGCATAAACTGAGTATCACAACATGAACTGACATAGAAGTAGAGTCAAGATTACATGTCAGAGTTTCTCACAACAGCTTTAAACAGCTCTAGATCAAGTTCTGATTCTGGGATCAGCTTGCAAGTATATAATAGCCACAGGGTTAATGGCCAGTGAAAGTTGTTTTCTCCGTTGTTATATTTGTAACAAAGAAGAATAATTACAGTGCGCTGGATCCTCAAAGAGGTTTCCCACCTTGTAAACATTTAGACACAGCCTGGAAACATTTCCTCGCCCCTCATTTTTAACAATCCACTTTCATATTCAGAAATTATGGCATGTCCAAATGTCTGCCAGTGATATTATTCAGTCTCTAGCTGAACATTTTCGTAATAGGATATTGTATCATTTAATGTCATGAGTTATTTATTCAGGGAAGGATTCTATATCTTATCTTATTCTCTTCAGTGTAGAGGTTGGCAATCATTTGATGTGGAGGAATGGGTGGACATTTTACAGACATTGGAATGTTCAGTACTAAAGTTGACCATATTCTTAAAGTGAATAGGTTTTCACTGACCACACTGTACAACCATTAGACATTCATTCTTCATTATAATTCTACCCATCTATGCTCAGAAATGATCAAAACTCTTGATTTCTGGTGCTTCTATCATGAGGTAGAATGCTAAATTATACTTAGTAATTTGACTTCCAGCTATTACTAGTCATAAAATCTTCGAAAATCATTCTCACTCTTAGGACAGAAGACTGAAAGATTTGTACTATCTATCCTGTGCTATATTCAATTGCAATGTTGAAGGTTAACGCTGAGAAGAGTTGAAAACATTAGAACTTCCCAACATTAACACTTCTCATTTTCACCACAAGTTTCAATCTGATTTTTTAAATATTGAAAGTAAATGTAATTTGACACCACATTGTAGACTTTTTCTGACATTTCAGTTGTTCATTAGATTATGAAGCAAGATGACAGAACTTTTTAAAGTTGTGAAAGAGTGGGACATGGTAGATTGAAGCAGACACTGTCCTAGCAATTGAGGGGTCTAGAATGAGGGTGTCATCGATTTAAGATTAGATGCAAGAGAATCCAAACAGAAAACAAGCGAAACGTCTTCACACATGCAATTATAATGCTGTAGGATTCACTTCTTGGAACAATATTTGAAATAGAGCTATATCAACATTCGAGATTAGAATGAGACAACCAGGTTGTCTAAATTGTTAGACAGACTAAATTGTTACCTCATGCACAATACTTGGGGTAGGGGAAGAGCAGAAATTTGAGTAATGGATTCTTGAAATTCAGGCATAGAAAACTTCCACCAAATAGCAGAATTCCAGCATTGGAAGTTCAGAAATCTGCTATCAGCATCTTTCTTTCTGACCTTCAGACCCAAAAGACTGGCTTCAAAATTAATTGAAACTGTGAGATCTTCCACTACGTCATGGACTGTGAGTTTTTTTTTTATGAATGTTGATTGTTAGTAAAACTGAGAGTTGCTGAGAGCATGAATTGACTTCACAGCAGTGAGAAGGAGACACAGAGCTGCTTCTGTAATCAGATGTTCCCTTTTCTCTTGGCCTTTCTGCTGTTCCTCAGGCAGGATCTATAAGTGGAGGAACATCAAGGGCAGGTACCTGCAAATTGAAAGTTGCCATCATCCTGGAGGACCACAGGGTTGCTCTCTCCTTTAGAGAAAGAGATGATTTGTTGTGGTTTAACCTGATGGTTATCATGTCTCAGGCAAGGCATGAAGTTGAAAAAGCAAGGCCTTCATGGTAGCCTCAGTTGCTAGAGGAATTAAACCCATCGTACTAACATCACTCAGCATCAAAATCAGTCAACCACCAACTGAGCTAACCAGACTCAGGGAAAGACTCTGCAATTGGAAGTTTCTGAGTAGTTATTTTGGCCTGTCCTGATGTTAGTTTTCACGAGATGTCCAGTTATGCCATCATCCACCACTTTGACAAGATGCTGAAAGTCCATTCAAACCCATTCGAATGCTGCAGACAAGAAGTTGAATAAGAAAAAAAAAACAGGAGGCTGAAACCTAAAGAGAATGCTTGTGGGAGCCTGTATCAGGCCAGCTGTTATCCTCAATGCACAAGATTCTCTGTATTCAAGAGTGGGAACCCATCTTGGATTGTCATGGCAACACTCAAGGACTCTTCTCTGGTTTTAATAAAATCCTGTGCACAGTCTCTTAAGTGGCGATATATGATAGGCATAATCATATTTATGATTGTAAATGAGGGATCTACGGTTGGAGAACATGGTCACCTTCAATCCCATGATGTGGTATCAAACTGAAACTTGAATATGTTGATTCTTGGCACAGCATATAATTAAAAATTCAGAATTTTTTCATTCATATATATGTGTGTGTGTGTGTGGTGTGTGTGTGTTGGTGGGGAAGAGTATGGTTGAAGTCTCACCTAAGATATCTGACACTCTTACACTGGCTCTGTGGGTAGCTGGAGAGCAGAATATGGGAACTGGTGAGTAAATTTAATTACTGTATATAATAGTACTGACTTAGTTTGAGGCAAATGAACTGTTTTATAATCTGTCATCTATATATAGCTAAAATCATCATTTTTAACTGGTTTGCACAAGCACTAATATACATTTTGGTCGAGCATAGGGTTAAACCTATGATGTTTCATTTTACAATTACAGTTTTCAGGACATATGCAGTTTTTGGGGTAACACCAGTAGAACCTTTCATTTTATACCCACAACACATTGTTGCCAATTCTTGACAGTTCTTTGCATTTCATGGTTCACTGGTTTGGTGTCTAGCAGATCTGACTGTGAAATCTGACTTTGACACATTAGCGTTATGTCAGGTCAAGTGTAAGTATAAAGGAAAGGAAAATCATCAGCAGATGTTGTGGTGGAAATATTCCACAGACATTTTTCATTTTCAACACATTTACTGCTATTTGTAGGTAATGAAGCTAACAGATGTCACAAAAATATACTCAATATGAAGACCATGACTATCAAATGCTCATAAATGTCATAAATTTCCCTTCAATCTTGTCGCTATAATTTTTGTACCCTTATCCATATTTGCATTATCATGTACTACTTAAAAGTCTCAATACATTTTAACCTAACCAACTGTTACCTGTGTCACTGAATAATTAAAGCTCTGGCAGTGCTATAAAACACATAAAGTGTACATTTTAGTGTCAGCTAACCTTGGCAGCACATACTATTGCAGAAAAAGAAAAAAAAAATTGTTGAGTGAAAAACTTCTCTAATGAAGTAATATTTTCCTGCTATTCCTAAACTTGCAGCTGCATTCTGGCACAGTAGACAGAAGATTGTAATATATTCTGATGGATTACTGCATGGACTTTAAAGAAAGCATGTGGGTGCCAACAAAAAGTGTGAGTAAAACAAAAGCATGAATTTGTAAGATGTTATGCAAACATTTCCAGGGAACACCAATGTTTGCTTTAGGACTGTAAAATTTGCAGAAAGGATTGAACACTGTATGTTTGCCAGGAGTTATGTAGACGTAACCTAGTGTTAGAAGTACTGCTTCCACTGTCAAAAGACTGCCACCCACAGTCATTTAGGGCAATACGTGATTAAAGTGCAAACCAATTCTCCTTTTTTTTAAAGCATTCACTATGTTTAAAATATTTAAAAGATGGAATTTTAGAAGGAGCAATAAAATGCCCTGGAAGCCTACTGCATCTGGTCAAGTTCAATAACTATTTAGTTTGTCTACAAGAAAATGTTCTTTAGTGATAATGTGAAAGCTTGTAACCGACACAGCATAGTATGATTGCTGAATCCAAATTCATGGCAAAATATTTACTAATGTATTTTGAGATTGAAAGGACTATGCTAGGGCCATTGTTTGGTCTTCATTTTCTACGTAACTCTTTCCTGTCCACCCCAAATGAACTTACATTTCCCATATTGGCATAATATTATGGAAGTATAGTATATGCTTTTATAACAATAGGTTTAAAGATTTCAATGCTTCTAGTCTGTTTACTTATTTCAAGAGAATTGAGTACAATCAAAATTTGTGGAACTCCCTTCCAACCAGCATTGTGGGAGTACCTACACCCTGAAGATTGTAGCATTTCAAAAAGACAGCTCACAACCATCTTCTCAAGGATAATTAGGGATGAGCAATAAATTTGGCCTAGACAGTGATCACCACATCCCATTGACAAACTATATATATACAATAATGTATGGCCTGTCTCCTGTCTTAATTATTTTTTGTGATATCATGGAAGTTAACTTTGCAGCTTGTTTTCTTTAAGGAAGCCAGAGGTCGCTTTCTTTGAACGAAAAGCACATCACCATTGCTACTAAATTATTTCTGTCTGCTTCACCCAATGGACAGTTTTGCCAATTAGGTCCAAAAAGCAAATCTGTAGTGAATGTTGAGTTGTTCTCTTATTTTCTAGTAAATCCTGCAATCACAGGAGAAATATTAGTGGTAAAGAATGGAATGGCTTCTCACTAATGGTACTTTCTATTAGTTTCAATGCTCCTTGTTTGGGTATAGCATAGTTTAAATGCAGTGTGAAATGTCTTTTACTTTGTGTAATAGCACCCATTGCTCCTATCTCAGAGATCACCACTAGTGCACCAATGTCATTTTTCAGTTAGTGCTCTGGAACTACAATGAATTAATATTAAATGGAAAGTCACAAAGCCATCAACTTTTATATATTGTTCTACTACCCTCCCAATTTGAGTTATATTCAAAACCAAGTCCCACAGGGAAATCAAATCATTGAAGAAATTCTGGCACAAAAGGCAACATCTATGGAAGGATATGTACTGTAACGTAAAAACAATGTTATGTTTTCATGATGGATACATATAAATATCCAGTCTAGGTTTGCACTGTGATAGCAGCAAACAGAATGCGTTTATATTCAGTGAAATATAATACAAACAGTGTAGCGATGGATTACCTGCTTCTCTGTCCATGACACAATAATCTGGTGAGTTCTCAAAATATACTAGGTCATTCTTTGTTGGCTTTTTAAAGTTCTTGTTTGCTACAGTGAAACCAGTCCCATCTTGGTTCATGATCACCTGGATAGCTCCATTGTATTTCCTCCGCAGGTAATCACCAGTTTTTTGAAAGTCTGCCATGGCAAGCCAGCAAGTTCGCAAAGTACATGATCCACTAACTCCATGGCATTTGCATTCAAGTTTCAGGAAGCGTTTTACAGCCTGCCAACGAAATAACACAGTGTCTTCAGTTCTCACCAACAATATCATTGAAACATCAGTTCACTGGAGACATCAGCAGCAATTATCGAGCCATAATAAATAAATAATTGCCACCAGGTGAATCTGACTGCAAATTAGGCAGTATATAAGTTAACTGCTCAAAACTGTTGTGATTTTATTCCTGCCAAATCTCAAGACAAAATCAAGGTAGAATGTTGTTCAATTCCTATTGATTGTGAATGCATGTGTGAGAATTACAGTATCATCCACTCTTATAAAGAGCTTAAAGTATAGTATTTATTTTTTCTATGTCTGGTTCTCATTGGAATCCTGAAAATATTGAGTTAGAGAAACAGGATGGTTACCACCAAGAATTGCTACTTCCGCTGTGCTGATGTTCACAGGGTTGTCAGCAAATTTCCTACCCACAAGATTGAAAGATAATTTATTTCAATGAACTGATCTCTTCTCTAACCTATGGGTGGAGAATTCATTGATTGTTATACTTGGCGCATGTCCTAAAAGTCAGTCACACACTCCCCGCAAAAGCTCGGAGCACACTATTTCTGTTTTTGACACCAGAGTGTGATTTTAGCACTATATGGATTTTAAACAAAACAGTTGATATATTGAGTGAAACAGATAACAGTTTATTAACATCAAAAAAGATATAAGTAATTAACTTATCAAGGTTCGACCTTTCATGTAAACTGATAAAGGGTCTGCGATTAAAATAACCTTTGTCTTTTCAGCTGTTAGCTTATTTCTTGTATTTGGTGCTTTCATTTCAGATTTATAGTGTTTTAAGTTCACCCTTCCCCTCTGTTTTTAATTTGTGTTGCTAATTTACAAAGCCACTTTCAGCGAGGAAATGAAATGGGGCAATTGGATTAAGAAGCAACTTTCAATCTTTTTGAGTTTATGTAAAAGCTATTTTAAAGCCTTTTACTGCAGCAAACACAAATGGGGATATAGAAGAGAACGTAAAGGATCAATTGGACTGAAAAAGTAACAAACAAAGAGGTGCTGTAGAGTAAATGAACAAAGAAATTTGCTGAACACAATAATGAAAAGACAGAGACTGGACAGGTCACGTACTAAGAGAAAATGGATTTGTAAGAAGTATTATCAAGAAACGATTTCAATGAAAAAAATAAGATGAAGGACTATGAATGCAGGGCAGTTTGAAAATTAAAGCAAGTTATTGGCAAATGAAAAGTCTGACATAGCATAGACAGCCATGGAAAGACTATTATGAGCCAAGCTCCTGCTTTCAGGCAAGCACACACATGATGATAATTACTGCAGTAAATGTATTTTTCTGCCTCGTGCAGAACATTTACATGTTGCTGTCAATGTGATTAATGTGGGCTAATGTGCATCCTGAGGAGTACCTTGCCAATCATTGGCAATCACACCCTGACCGACCACAAATGTGGCTGGTAGAGAACTTAGTCAAGGTGTATGGTTTGAATAAAGAAGGGGAAGCTTTACTTTTATTTTAACCTTTTTAAACCTAATTTGGATATTTGATACAGAGACAGTAGGAACTGCCAATGCTAGAGAATCTGAGATAACAAGGCGTGGAGCTGGATGAACACAGCAGGCCAAGCAGCATCAGAGGAGCAGGAAAGCTGATGTTTCCGGTCTAGACCCTTCTTCAGAAAATGATATTCGATATTTGATATTGACTTTGGATGCCTGGAGTAGGGAAGATTTTGTTAAGCAATCAATTCTCAAACATTCTTTAAAATCACTTCATTTTTATAACATCAAGAATGTGTTGCATACCTTTTAGGAATTGAAATTAAAAGGCGTTTGCAAATATTTTTGATTATGAAGAAATCACCCCATTACCAAAGCAAGCATACAGTCTCTCTTTAAAAGAAGCTGAAGCATAAGAATAAACAAACCTTTCTACCAGCCCGGTTATTATGGAGGTTCATCAGTGCCCTGGCATCCTTTCCTTTCTTTTCCTTGGCATCCACAAATGCTTTAGCAAAACTAATACCATAGTCAATATTATCACTGCATCCTCCCCAGTCGAAAGTTCCTTTGTTGTCCTTGGATCTGCCTTTCTTCTGAGGATCACAGGAACAGGAACTGAGTTCTCCCTGACTACAGGCTCTCGTTATGGCAAACACAACTCCGGCAGAGGAGATGGCATAAACAAAGGCGACTTCTCTGCTACCTGTACCAGAATAGCACAAGATGATTGGTTAAAATGTCTACTGATACAAGACAAGCCCACATAAACGTAGATGAATACCTCCATAAAAGATTTTTTTTAACCATCAGTATTCCTTTCAAATTAGGACATGATTCCATTCTACGTTAATATTCTTATTTTCTAAAAAGGAGTTGAAATTGACCCTGTATTCAAAATAACTATATCTTCAAAAGGACAAGTACTTGGTATGGGAGATAAAGATTTTAAATACGGTTTAAATATGAAAATAGAGTGAACACAAAACCAAGTTGTAGTTTTGTGTTTAATTGTTCTTCAAGTTGGGACCCAGGTTCTCTCAATTATCTAAATTTTCTTAATCGAAAAATTTCATAATTCATTATTTTAAGAAGGTAGTCCTTAGTGGCTTATGATTGCAAATGCACCCATTTACAATTTTAATGAAGGCATAACAATAAGTTAGGATGTGATTCAAGTCTGCATTTTATGCAGTTCTGAGAGAGGGTCACCGGACCCGAAAAGTTAACTCTGTTTTTTCCTTCACAGATGCTGCCAGACCTGCTGAGTTTTTCCAGCAACTTTGTTTCTGCATTTTATAAACAGAGTTGGATTAATATTTCATACTGTAATAATTATTGGTTAAATAATAATGATCAACAACTCGTATTGTCACAAGAACACAAATTATAGGAGTGGAAGTACACCATACAGCTCAATGAGCCTGCTCTGGCATTCAATATGCTCATAGCTGATCTTGGGCTTCAACTCTTTTTTCTGCCTACTCACCATATCCCTCGATTCCCTGAAATGTCAAAAATTTTTCTATCACAGCTTTAAATGTTTCCAGCAGAGAGTACCAATGATTGGCAATCCTGTTATTACAGTATTTTCTCCTCATCTCAGACCTAAAACAGTCCTCATGTTCCCTGACATTGCAGATTGTTAGCCTAATGAATCAATTTCTGTTCACGCATCTACCTATATGAACGTGTTCATTTATGGTTGACCTCACTAAGACCTAGGAAGATGCACAGCTAACTGTATACTTTTGACCTGCCAGTTCTTCACATTGCTCAGCTACCATTGTAATGCCTATTGCTGGCAAATAAAATATAACTGCAGCCTAAAAGCATCAACAAACTGAGTAGAGCAATTTCAGCAGTTATGAAGATAATCACATCTCAGGACTCAGTGTGCCTTTAAGTTTCATACTTTACGTACTTCGAAGTATGACTCTACCAAAAAGTGTGTGATCTCGATCCAAGGTGTTGCAATTCCAGCGGTGATGGCGGAATTGATGCTGACATTCTGCAATCCACTCTTTGGCGCCATCTCCAATTGACTGCATTGTATCGGGATGTTTGTGACAAAGTTGTCGCTGTCTGCTCACTAAACCTGGGATATTGTCGCAAATCACTCGGGTTCCAAGGGCACCCATATACCTGTTAGAATTGGTAGAAATGGTAAAAGAACGCCATATTCGAGATACATTTAAAAGGATAACACTGACAGAAAATAAAATCGTTTTGCAAGTTACAACCAAATATGATTTAATGCTGTTAAACCACATATTCAAATCACCTCTCCACTCCTCTCCATCTCATACCCACCCTGTTTCTTATTTTCCTCTCTATTTCACAACGACTGCCTGATATGCAACCTCTCCACTAAATGAAAAGTAACCAAGTATCAATGTAAATATGTAAATATCTAATGTGGTTTATTAAATTCAGAGTCAGAAGTTTTGTTGTTGTGATGTGTACTCACTGTAGCACCTCTTGTATATATCATATGGAAAACATGTTGATTGATGTTGAAATATTGTTACCTGTGCTGCATTCTGGACAATGGCAAGAAATTCTGAGGAAGGGTCACCGGACCCGAAACATTAACTCTGTTTTCTCCTTCACAGATGCTGCCAGACCTGCTGAGCTTTTCCAGCAACTTTGTTTTTGTTCCTGATTTACAGCATCCACAGCTCTTTTGGTTTATATGGCAAGAGATCATTTGACCTGATCATTCAAAAAACTCCTAACAATTACATGCAGCTACCACAATTTATTGGCAAATAGAAATATTATTTCTAAGAACCTGCTGTTATATAGGAGAAAAATGTCACTTTTTATTTCTACTGTTAAATGAGGGATGGTATAATAGTCTCCATATTTTCTAGGCAGGAAAATAGGGCTTAACAATACTTCAACAATGATTGCTGCTATATTTAGATAGAACCTTGGAAATCATTGCTATATCTTTGGCATTTATTACCTGTGGTTCTCATAGAACCTTGCCAATGGTAGTTAATGATGGGTGATAAATGCCCCAAACCAAGAATGCATATATTAAAAAATGACCCCATCACATCAAGCTGGGTCCCAAGAGTTTCAATCCTTCATGCTCCTGATGTGGAAAAATGTAGACAGGTTGATAGCTGGACTATAGTAGTATGAGTGCCTCAATATTTGGCTTTTGTAGTAATCATTTAGGCACTGGTGCACTTAAAGAGATTCACTGTAAGACAGGTGGTGTCACTCAGTTTCCTGACAACTCATTTAATCTTTTCTCCAGACCAGCCAGGTTGCTAATTAGCAGAACTTAAAAGTAACTCCATGTTGTTGTCTTCGAGAAAAACCTTAACTTCAAATTTGAACGTTGAATCTGATGAGACAGCTATTTGCAGGTCACTATTCCATATGGGAATGAAAAGGTGATAATTTGAGGTTTGAGCTTTGAAAATTTTCACTTCAGCAACTAATGGCCTGATAATTTGAAGGTAACAGAATCTGTTCTCTTCAATCATAGTCCAGGAATTTCTGCAACAAAACCTTAAATTAAAAATAAATTGATCTCTTCCATCAATAAACAGAGAATGTAAGAATTCAATCTTGAGAATCTATTTTTCTAACACATTCAATGAGCCTAGGTAAAATGATTTGATCCATTTTAATTTGATACTAGGAGTGCTCTCCTGAGGTGGAGCATGGGAATACGCAGAAAAAGCTTATCATTGGATGAGTTTGAGGTCTCTCTGCTGCATCTAACTATACTGTAACTAAGCTGAGTGGAACCACCATGACTCTGTTACTGGACTCTCAATTGTCCCATTCTCCACTATTGATTCTCACTTCCTTCACAAGTAGAAAACAAAGCAAACATGCCCTAAAAATATTCTTAAAGCAGAAATTGTTCTCACAGCCAGAGTAAATGTTTGGGACAGACCAAATGGTACTATTGCATTTGGCTTTATCTTACCGTATTGTCCTCCAAAGAACAAAAAATCTATGCTATTATAAAATTCACAGTTTATTAAAAGAAACATAAAGTGAAAAGCTACTGATGGACAGTGCAGCATATTTATCCTGGTACTTTGTTGAAGAACAGTAAAACTCCCCGCAAGGCAAGTTCCTGAACCTGATCATTACATTATAGAGAGGTCACTGTCCTTCCTAGAAGATGTGGAGAAGCTGATGTTGGACTGGGGTGGACAAAGTCAGAAGTCACATGACACCATGTTATAGTCCAACAGGTTATTTGAAATCATGAGACTTAATCTTACAAAGGAACAGCACTCCAAAAGTTTGTGATTTCAAATAAACCTGTTGGAATATAACCTGGTGTTGTGTGACTTTGACTTCCTAGAAGAAGCGGGAAAATCGGAGAGGCAGTGGTCAAGCGTATAATGGCCGGACTATTAATCCAAAGATTGAGGTAATGTTCTGGGGAACTGGATATGAATCCCATCACTGTAGATGGTGGAATTTGACTTTAAAATTTTGTAGGAGTTTGGAATTAAGAGCCAAATGTTTACATTGTTGTTGATTGTCAGAATAAACTATCTGGTTCATTAATGTCCTTTAGGGAAGGAAACTAAATTCCTTACCTGGTCTGCCTTACATGTGACTCCAGACCCATATTAATGTGGTTGTCTCTTAATTGCCCTCAGCCAGCAACACCCATATATAAAGGGTGGAGAAATTAATGTGTTAACATTTATATAATGAAACAAGATGCTGCGAGTTATGAAATAGAGCTTCTTTCTGCAGTTATTTGATTAACATATTAGTCATTGATATCAGCATTCTTACTATCAGCAACATACAAGTCATTCATGCTGATAGTAAGAAGAAAAACAAAAATACCGTGTGAGTGCATTCGTGTATGATTGGGTCAGGAAGAGCCTTTCACATCAAAATAAACATTTGGAAAGCCATCCCTGAAATTGCTGGTTGCAAGCTAACCTTGCTTCTGACATAAAGAAGACAGAAAATGAAAATGAGCAGTGCAGAATGTCAGCTTTGGTGCTGTGAAAGACTACTTTCATCTTTCTTCTATTTGTTTTTTTTTAGTTTTCTATCTTGCACATTTTGAGGCCTGTATTGAGGACTGATACAGAAAGTATTTTGTTAAAAGGAAAACATCAAACAAAACGCCAATGATACTTGATGGATAAATAAAGGCATAAAGGAAGATTGAGGATTAGTGAAGAAATATGTATTAAGTACAAAAACCACAAAGGAGTGCATGATATTATTTAGGAACATGTGAACAGGAGCAGGCTATTCAGCTTCCTCAAGTCCACTATGCCATACAATATGATCATGGCTGATTGAACATATTGATGTCTTTTACTCACTGTATGCCCTAACCCTGTTTGCCATGGATAGTCAGAAATCTATCAACTTCCACATTAAATAGGTAGAACCCCTACAGTATGGAAAAGGGTCATTCAACCCATTGAGTCCACACTGACTCTCTAAAGACCATCCCACCCAGATCCTACCCTATCCCTACATTTCCCCATAGCTAATCCACCTAACCTACACATCTCTGGACACTATGGGCAATTTAGTACATCCAATCCACCTAATCTGCATATCTTTGTGATTGGGACGAAACTCACATTGACACAGGGAGAATGTGCAAACTCCACATAGACGTCACCTGAGGGTGGAATTAAACCCAGGTCCCTGGTGCTGTGAGGCAGCAGTGCTAACCGCTGAGCCACCATGCCACCCCAAGAGTAAAAAGGAAAACTCAACATGCATAATTTTGAGTCTTCAGTATATCAAAATGCATACTACTGGCATACTCAAAGACTGAACCTGCACAGCACAGAACAGGTTGAGACTTCCAAAGGTTCACAACCATCTGAGTAAAAGATTTTCTCCTCAGCTCAGACCTAAGTGGTATTCCCTTATTTTTAAATGATAGCCCTGGTTTTACATTTTGTAACTTGCCTTTTTGCCTAATCTCTCTTGTTAGGACAGTATTACCATCAAGGGAAAAATTCTCATGAACCTTCATTGTACTGACGCTATATTGATAATATTTTTCCTCGGATAAGGAGACCAAAACTGTATGAAGTACTCAGGTGCAGTCTAACCAAGCTCTTTTACAATGAAGGAATATGTCACTATTCCTGTATTCAGATCCTCTTGCAATAAAGTCTTAACATTCTATTAACCTTCCAAATAGCTTGCTGCATCTTCAGTGACTTAATGACAAGGACATCTAGGTTATTTTGGAAATCTATACTTTCCAACCTCTTAGCATTTAAGAAATATTTTGCATGTCAGTTTCTCTTACCAAAATGGACATCCTCACATTTTTTTCCACATTATATTCTATCACCCATGTTATTGCCCATTCACTATGTCTGTTCAATTTCTCCTGAAGCCGCTTTACTTCTTCCTCTCATCATGCGTTCTCACATAGAATGTCTCATCAGAATGAGAGGTGATCTCATTGAGACTTGCAAAATACTTAAAGGGATAGACAGGACAGACAGGGATACAAAATATATAAAGGGGTAGACAGTTTTGCCTAGTTCGGAAGTCTATAACCAGGGGCCATCATTTAAAAAAAAACAAAAGAACTGTGGATGCTGTAAATCAGAAATAAATCAGTGTACTCATGATGGGTCATCTGGACGAAGCGTTAATTCTGATTTCTCTTCACAGATGCTGCCAGATCAGCTGAGTTTTTCCAGCAATCTCTGTTTTTGGCATTGTTTGAAAA
The DNA here is from genome assembly GCA_024137785.1 of Ginglymostoma cirratum. NCBI lineage: Eukaryota > Metazoa > Chordata > Chondrichthyes > Orectolobiformes > Ginglymostomatidae > Ginglymostoma > Ginglymostoma cirratum. Next base: position 24,837,456 of record JAHRHZ010000021.1, on the reverse strand, counting down.
TAAGCCAATTAACAATAGGGAATGGAACAAAGAGCCATGCTAGTAAATTTAGACGAGAAAAGTTAGGAGGTTGCTCCATAAACACCAGCACGGGTTGGTTTGGCTGAAACACCTGTTTCCATGTAATTTTCCCTATGTCCTCCCATTTTTACACCTAGCTTTGTATCATCAGCAAATGTGAAAAATTTGCATTTGGTCCCTGTCTCCAAATCATTGACATATGTTATTAACAGGTGGCACCCAAATACTGATGTTTCCAGTACCTCACTTAGTTACAGCCTGTCAACGTGAGAATAACCCATTTAGAGTCATAGACTCATACAGCATGGTAACAGACTGTTCGGTCCAATCAGTCCATGCTGACCATAATCCCAAACTAAACTAGTCTCACCTGCCTGTTCCTGGGCTATATCCCTCCAAACCTTTCCTATTCATGTACTTATCAAAATGTCTTTTAAATGTTGTAATTGTACCCGCATCCACCACTTCCTCTGGAAGTTCATTTCACACACAAACCACACTGTGTAAAAAAATTTCCCCTCATGTCTTTTTTAAAATCTTTCTCCTTTCACCTTAAATATATGCTCCCTAGTCTTGAAATCCACCGTCCTAGGGAAAAGACAACTAACCCCTCATTGTTTTATAAACCTCTATAAGGTCGCTTCTCAACCTCCTACACTCCAGTGAAAAAAGTCCCAGCCTAACCAGCCTTTCTTTATAATTCAAGCCTTCGATACCCGGCAACATTGTGGTAAATCTCTTCTGAACCCTCTCCAGCTTAATAATATCCTTTCTATAACTGGGCAGTGAGAATTGGACACAGTATTCCAGAAGAGTCCATACCAATGTCCAGTAGAACTTCAACATGACATCCCAACTCCTATACTCAAAGGACTGAGCAATGAAGACAAGTATGCCATATGCCTTTTTAAACCCCCTGTCTATATGTGACACAAACTTTAAAGAACTACGCACCTGAACCCCAAGGTCCCTCTGTTCTACAACATTACCCAAGGCCCTACTATTAACTGTATAAGATCTATCCTTGTTTGTTGTACCAAAATGCAATACCTTGCATTTTTCCAGATTGAACTGCATCTGCCACTTTTCAGCTCATTGACCCATTTCATAAGATCCCTTTGTAATCTTAGAAAACCTTCTTCACTGTCTACTATGCCACCAGTTTTATAAGTCTGCACACTTCTACATTCACCTCCAAATCATTAATATAAATGACAAACGAAACAGGACCCAGAACTGATCCCTTTGGACACAGCTGGTCACAAGCCTCCAGTCTGAAAAGCAACCCTCCACCATTATTCTCTGTATCCTGCCATTAAGCCAATTATGTGTCCAATTGGCAAGCTCACCTTGAATCTCATGTGACCTAACTTTGCTAATTAGTCTACCATGCGGAGCCTTGTCATAGGCTTTACTAATGTCCAAATAAACAACATCTACTACTCTACCATCATCAATCTTTTGGGTAACTTCCTGAAAAAACTCAATCAAGTTTGTAAGACACACTTAGTAGCACAAAACCATGTTGACTATCCCTGCTCAATTTTTGCCTCTCAAAATGTCCATTAAACCTTTCCTTTAAAATCACCTTCAACAATTTACCCATAACCGAAGTCAGACTCACAGGTGTATTGTTCCCCAATTTCTCCTTACAACCTTTCTTAAACAAAGGTACAACATTAGCCACCCTCCAGTCATCAGGCACCTCACCCATAGTTATAGCTGATACGAATATTTCTGCAAGGGATCTTGTAATTTCCTCCCTTACTACCTACAACATTCTGGGATACATTAGATCAGGTCCTGGAGATTTATCCACCTTTGTCTATTTTCTAAAACCTCCCAAACTTCCTCTTCAGTGATGTGAACTGTTTTTAAAGCATCAAAGTTTATTTCTCTGCATTCTCTAGCCTCCATTTCTTTCTCCACAGTAAAAACTGACATGAAATATCCATTTAGTATCTCTCCCATCTCCTTTATTCTTATTCTCTGTTTTATGTTTGTTACCCAATCATTAGTCTATACCAGTAAATTACCTCCTAAATTGAGCAGTAGGGAAGTTATGCTAAACCTGTTTGAAACATTAGTCAGACCACATTAGGGTATTGATTGCATTTCTGGTTGCTGTACAATAAAAAGGTTATCCAGGCACTGGGGACAGTGTAAAGAAAATTCATAAGGATGAATACCAGAAATTGACAGGCAAACTGCTCTCTTTCCTCTTGGAAAGAGGATGAGGTGGGGAGGAGGAGGGCGGGGTTGTGACCACATAAAGAGCTTTAAAATAATGAAAAGTTTTGATGGAGTGGATTCAAAGAGAATGACTCTTCTTGTGGGGAAGAAAACAACTAGGGGCCATCATCACCAGGTAGTCACCAAGAAATCCAATAGACATCCAGAAAATAAACCTTCTCTACCCTAAGAGTGGTGAGAATGTGGAACCTGCTACCACAGGAAGTGTTGAAGTCAATACTGCAGAGATATTTAAGGGGGAACCAGTCAATTAACAAGAGAGAACGGAATAAAGAACTCTGCTGGTAAATTTAGATGCGGAAATTTAGGAGTGACTCCAGTGGAGTCACTAACCCCGGCATGGGTTAGTTGGGCCGAATCACGTGTTTCTGTGCCCTATGCAATCCTGTGTAATACTAAGTAGCGTATTTAAAATATTGAAACATTCTTGAATTCCGGTGCATGAAGATTGGTCTATTTAGCTGCTTGAAATTTTCTTCACAATTAGCTGTTCCCAATATTGATGAGCTAAAGTCTTGAGTTCGGACAGACAAAAATAAATCAGATCAATTTAAGATATTTTTTAGAAGATTTTAGGAGTTTCCAACTTTGTTTTATACCAGGTACTTGTAAAAATTTTATACAGTTTGCTGATTCTTTTTTTGAGAAATCGAAGATTTGTTTCCTGACACATTTGCAAAGGCAAAGGGTTTATGCTTACACATTGAATGGGTTTACTTCTGACTCTGCTATCAGTTTGTGGCTTGAACCAGCCTGTTGCTTATTGCTTTGGATGAGGCGAAATGTTTGCCATTGAGAATGACACCGTCCAAGCGCAACACTAAATTAGGATCACATAATATTTCGTATACATTTTATTTTGAGATTTACCTCCTGTATATCTGCCAGCGTTTTTCTTTCAGAATCCCAAATGATCCATATTTAATTTGACAGATTCAAGTGAGCGTTTCAGGGGCTGGATTTGGATCTATCAGTTTTCAGCTCCGTTTATGCTGGCGGGGAGGTGAGGGGGCTGTTGCAAACAAGTTGAAAAACAGCAGGACAAAGAATAGTGGAGATTTGAAGAAGTTCTTTGATGTGTAAATCCTCTGCTTCATAATTCACAATATCAGAGTAGGGGCAAAAATTCACTCATTTATTTCTGTCTGGGGAATATTTTCTTAGGGGCTTTTGTACAATCTTGAAGTCCAGTCTGTTCAAGTTGTCTATTCTGACCCGTGAAACGTGTCGTCTTTCTCCATATGTTCACTAAGACATATTGCTTACATGTTGCCACTGGTGTCCCATACCAGTGTATAACCCCCACCTCAATCCCCAAACCTTCTGCTTGGAGAGGAGAGATAATGGTGGAAGAGACAGTCCATGACATTGCTGTACTTTGGGAATGCGGACACATGAACCAGCATTCGTGTTCCACAACGCGCACCCAGCAGCTTTGGAAGCTAAATGGAATGTGGAAGTTTGAACTGGCTCCTATTCAGAAACTGAGACAAATCATTGACTTTTCAAATAAAGAGTGGGGGAGATCGTAAAATGAGCTTTAAATACAGGAAGAGGTGGCAATTTGCAGGCTATTTCTGTTCTCTAGTTATTTTCGCTCTCAACACTCTCCCAATCGGAGAGCATTAGGACCGCGAGGAAATCGAGTGTGTTACAAAAAAAGGCGTAAAAACATCAGGATCCCTCAGACTGCTGGGCAGGGACAGTGGTTGTGGTGGGGGGTGGGGGGGTTAACGATGTTTTGGGATATTATCTGCACTTCTTCAAACACAAACCCACTAAAAGTGAGGGACTTACCACCATGACGAGCAGATCCGAGGTGTGAACCACACGCAGATCAGAAACAGGGACCGCCAGAGCCCCCAGAGCAGGGAGTTCATATTAAAACGCTGAAGATCTGAGCCCGTTCAGACCACACATGGTTTGAAGAAGATGTTCCATCGATTGGCGTTTTCAGATGAATAAGCGCCAGGAGCAAAGACTGGGCGAGTGTGAGTTCCCCCTGTCCTGGTATAAGTTCACCAACGTTATGAACAGGACAAGGCAATACGCTCGGACCGTTGTAGTGTTGTCAATAAGAGCATTTGGTAAAGCCTTGTGCCTGATGCATTTTACAGATACAGTACTTGTGTGTGCTTGTTGTGAGATATAGCTGTGTTAATTTTTGTTGGGGTGGCAGAGGTTAGGGGTGGTGTGGGGCTAGATTATGAAGGCTGCTTCCAGTCCTATGATTCCAAACGGGGTGGGGCAAGCATGTCTTGATGGATGAAATGATTTAGCGGTAAAACCTCCCTAATCAGAGGCGTCAGCACTTCATCATTTTCATAGGAGGGACCAAGCTCACCATCCTTCAACAGTCAGTCGGTGCACACCACATAAAAGCCTTCTAACCAAAGCCAGGAATCAATAGTATATTGGAGATGCTTGTCCGAATGCGATTGGGAAAACGGAATTTCTGATGGGTCTGATCGGGTGCGACAGACTGCAATGTATACAGTGTATGGGGCAAAGGGTCAGTGTGCTCTTGAAGTTTTATAGGGAGCTCACTGTAAACTCTTTGATCGGAGTAAACGGTTAAATGCTCACCCAGTTTTATGGGCTAGACTATAGTCTCTAGAGATACTGATAATAATGTGTACTTCCAACTAACGGGGATTTATCAGTCCCTAAACTCGCGGGTGTTACATGAATTAAGATAACAAAATAACTGGATTACTAAACATGACAGATATTAACGGAGCACCCACAAATGAAGTAATTGCGTGCATTTGTAATACTCGCATTGTTAACATTGATTTTTACCAACTCAGAGATGGTGCGTGTGTTTGTGTGTAAACCAGCTTGTCAGTGGTTGTCAAGTCCTTTGACCTTGAGGAATATTCTGTGGTTTTGTCACAACTGATTCGATCAGTGACCACGATTTTGGAAAGAAATGCCAACATTCTGGGTTCTGGCGATGCGGTTCTTTGGTGCTGAGGAAAACCTGCGATATAGGGGTGGGTTAGCAGCCTTGCTGAACAGCCGGTCAGTCAGTGCCCACTTCTTCCCAATCCAACAAAACCTACAGAGCAGATGCCGGAATCAGCAACATGACATGCACGACCATCCCAGACCACTTTCATGTAATGGCAGAACAATCGTGTCAAGAGGTGATTTATTCAACTCCGTGAACAAGGGTAGAAACAACCTCCACATCAAGGATAGCAACATCAGAGAGATTTTTTTTAAAAAATCACACGCAAGTGCCATATTCGATTAGTATTTGTTTACTAACATTGGGATACTGTCACTCCTCCTCACCAAATAGGACGCATTTTACAATCGTCCATTTAGCACCTCTGATGTAATTTCTTCCCCGTTGCAATGTCTTAATCCGAAGCTAGTAAATCAACATTAGAACAAACAGACATTCTAGAACCAGACCTGTTCCTTCGAAAACACCCATCTCTTTTCCATGTATCTGTAAGGGTATGACCGCAGACGGACCTGTGAATTCTTTCGTTATGTTGTAACTTATGGTGATCAGAAATAACCCTCAGCAACAGTATACACCACAAAGCTTAAGAGGCTTGCATGTATTTTAATCAACCTGCTCAGGCACGCATCTGGAACAGGTGAGACTTGAACCCGAGTCTCTTATGGGAACTACACCACAAGAACATCCGGGGGAAGCGGGGGGGTGGGGGGTGGTGGTGGTGGGGAGCCTTTTTTATGATAAACCAGACAAAGGAGCCTGTAAAGGAATAATTGAATCGGCGTCTCAGTGCCAAAATCAATCTACAGCCTTTCTAATGGAGTTCATACAAGCATGGATTGTACGGCGGGTTTTCAACATGCATGAATAGAATATTTTAAACCCTATCTGCACCACTTGTACATCTCACTCGTATTGTATAGTGTAAAGTGTAGAGGTTAAATATGTTCTTAGGAGTGCATAGCTGTGTACTACATATACCATTCTGAAAATACAGATCTGGTAAACTTTACCACCAAATTGAATAGGACACCGAATCGAATTATTTTGTACGTGGTATTTCTTTCAAACAATCCTATCAATTTCTTCAAACTGGAAATTTTCATTGGCTGGAGTCTTACTTCTTGTTCTTATAGTCTAGATGCAGTTAACATGAAACTAAAAACAAACTTATGTTGTTCGAGCGGTAACAATCAACGCAGCTTCTCGGTTCCTCACTTGTATATTACTTTATAATTGTTACATTCGACATGCTTCCAGACAGTCAGTGGAAAATAATCAAACTCTGCCCCTCGAATTACCATGCTGTTATCTACAACGACTTTGGGCCGGTAGCAAAATTCTTCGAGTTAGATTTCCTGGCTAATTTATTTACATTTTTAAAGTGCCACATTAGGTCTCCAGTGTTTTCCTATGTTTCCTTTGCGATTCCTAGCAGTTCATGAAGAGGAAGTGAACCCAAATGCTGTTATAAACTCTTCAAATGCCGTATTTCAGGCGCAAATCTCTATACACCTTGCCTGTGGAAAGGCAAAGTGAACTCAATAAGTAAAGATTTGAGCTTCGAAATGCACAGCCTCGTTTTTCAGGGTGAGCCACCAATTTCACATCCTTTTTCGTTAAACACTCATTTAAGCAAATGAAAGATACGTGAGTTTAATTTTCTTGCCCTGATTTTTCGACACTTCAACGTTCGACCATTGATGTTACACCTGCAGTCTACAGTGCTCTACTTAAATTCCTGGTGAAAATACCAGACAGCGAATTGTAAAAAATAAGTCTACATTCAAGTATCTTCCAAATAGCGCTAAGGAAAGCAACTGATACAAAACTCAACGAAAACAAAAAAAAAGACACACGTCATTTCACTTTCAGTTGTAAATTGTGCCGTAACTTCTTCCTGGAGATCCACTTTGTTTGTAAGGTCAGTTGTATTCTGTTTAGAACAAAAACGAAGTTGCTGGAAAAGCTCAGCAGATCTGGCAGCATCTGTGGAGGAGAAAACAGAGTTAACGTTTTCGGGTCTGGTGACCCTTCCTCAGAACTGATGGTGGCCTGAAACTTCAGTTGGAATCCACGTGGGGTGAGTCTGAGCCGGAGGCAGTCACTGAGGAATGTGATATGGCTGTGGAAACGAGTTTTAGCAAATACCTGGGCAAACACCAGGAGTGACAATGAAATTAAAGTCGGTGGGCAAGAAGAGAGATTGGAGCGGAAGTCCCGTCGGAGAGAGGAGCAGAACTTCTTCAAGGTGGGCACGCCTGGAAGAGATGTGGCCGTGAGTTAAATACTAAATAAAAACCAAAAAACTGCGGATGCTGTAAATCAGGACCAAAAACAAAGTTGCTGGAAAAGCTCAGCAGGTCTGGGAGCATCTGTGGAGAAGAAAACTGAGTTAATGTTTCGGGTCCGGTGACTCTTCCTCAGAACTGATGGTGTATTCTGTTTAGATCCTGGTTTCACTTTTCGTTGGATTAGTGGTAAATTGCATAGTGGGGCCCTTTTCCGACTGGAAGGTGGTTGTTTTGCGCGCAAACAAAAACATTGGACGCAGGGCAGTGATGAAGCTGAATGTATTGGTTTTCAGAGAGAAGGGTCTAGGCCCGAAACGTCAAGCTTTCCGGCTCCTAAGATGCTGCTTGGCCTGCTGTGTTCATCCAGCTCCACACCTTGTTATCTTGTATTGGTTTTCAAGTGTCTAGTCCATGAAAATGATTGGGTCGAGAGCACGGTCACATTTCCGATAGGGGAACATGGTTTCAAGGAAAGCAACAGTTTGTCACATCCACCAGACCTTAGAACAGTTCTCAACCCCTGAAAATGAAGGGTAGGGCTTTGACAAGGAGCCACGCAGGAACGTGGACAGAGCGAGCTCATTTGAGTCGGACGATGCATGAAGCGATTAACACTGAGTGGGAACTGGGCAGGTTTTACCTTCCAAGCAGCCTCCAGAACTCCTAACCCCTCTGTGGACAATCGAAACACCAGAAACAACTTAACACGTTTGCAAATGCAAATCCTTTTAAAAAAAGTCAGCACATTACGTATTTGTTTGGTAAGAAAAAATACATTTAATAACGACAAAAACGACCGTTCTGTATTTGAACAAATTTTACGTTCATAAAGGCCTGCTTATACACATTACACCATGAAGTTAAATAAATAAGTGGATAAGTAATTGTTTCATGGAAAGGAATGCGCTCAACATTAAATGCTGCCAAAAAAATGGCAGTTCTTTTGGTTTGTTTAATTTTCACTAAGAACATGTCCCCCGATCAGTAACTGGGCGGATTGTCAGATTACATAGCAGGAGAAAGTACTTGTCAAGAACTCCATTTGGTAAAGGATTAAAGCGTTAAAATCTTACTATGTATTTGGTCCTGACAAGAACAGATGAGGTTTGTGCCAACACCGGGGCTAATTAAGGCTATTTAAATCCCCCTGTCTGATCCAGCCGGACACACACCTCGCACTCAGATCGTCCGGCACATCTTTAATTCTGCTATTCGCCTTCCCAGTTCCTAGGTTCCACTAACAATACAACACAAAATATGCATTTTAGCCAAGTAATCAAACACACTATAAACAGATGCAAGCACATTCCGAAAGTTTGCCGTAAGCGGGAAAGATAAATTCAACAAGAAGATTCCATTTTGCACGTAACCGCATAGTGACATTAAACTTGAAACATGTCAGGGAGAGTGAACGCTCTTATGCTAACCTCCGCTTGCGAACGCCTATCTATTTTATGACAATGATATTCTGTCATGAGCTCTACAAGGTGACGCTGACAAGGATGGAACACAACTGCAAAACCATGTCATCAGAAAATTATATCAACTCTTTTTTTCAAATGACGTGCTCATTAGGTAGAGGATTCGGGTGTAAGTGAACATTGTTCTCACTGTAGACATTAGAGCCAGCTTGTCTACTGAACTGAACAGTCTTCGAAAAGTACATTTTCGCTCATTGTCAATGTTTTTCAGGTTTCTCATCTTTTAAACGCAAGCCAATGCCAAATTATAGTATGAGTTTGTTGTGAGGCCAATTCATTTTGGATCCATTAAGCAGGATCAAAATGGGTCAATTTCTCTGATCTTACAGCTACTAATCTCCCAAAACGTTTCTCTCTCCTAATTCGCGTAAATCTCTTTCACCTCCCGGGTTCTATTCCTTGATCGAATTTGGCACCCAGTTAAGAAACGCTTGGATTCTAAAGCACTCATCTTGTTTTCAATTGATTCACGATCTTGACCCTCCAGTAGCCATACAGCCCTCCGTACACGACTCCCTCTAATTAGCCTTCACGACCAGTCTGCTACCCTGCAGGGTCCTTTTTAAAGATTGGTGAACACGCGCGCTTCTTGAAGGAGCGAGAACCAAATAGAATTCAACCAGAAAAGGGAGGTAAGGAGGTGCGGGCATGGGGCACAGAAGTAGTGACCCTATTTCTGAGTCATAAGGTCCAGGTTCAAGTCCCATCCGCTCCAGCAGTGTGCAATTACTTCTCTGAAATTGTTGATTAGTAAATTAGAAATAAGGAATGGACTAACAAGGCAAGGGATTGCACTATGATTGGTAGAATCCTGAAAAGATTTCTGAAGATCAGACAGAATTTGGAGTGTGTGAGGCCTATAGGAATACTTGCCTTATTAGCCAAGGTGTAGAATACAAGAGCAAATAGGTCACACTGGAACTGGGGAGAAGGCTGGTTGGCCGCAACTACAGTACTGTGTGCAATTCTGGACACCATGTTATAGCAGAAATGTGACTGCACTAGAGAAATTGGACGGGAGATTTACAGGATCCTGCCTGGACTGGAGGGTCTGAGCTGTAAGGAAAGATTGGAGACACTGGATTGTTTTCCATGGAGCAGTGAAGGATGAGAGGGGACCTCATACAGGTGTATAGATCATGAGGGTCAATAACAAGGGGCATAACTTTAAGGTAAGAAGTAGAAGGTTAAGAGGTGGTTACATATTTTCACTCAGTTGGTGGCTGGACTCTGGAACGCACTGCCTGAAAGTGTGATTGACTCAAACTTTTGTACCAATAAGCAACATTTGGATATTCACTTGTTTTACCATATTCTCCAGGCTACGGGCCTGAAGCTGGAAATGGGATTAGTGTAATCAGATGTTTTTTGAGTGGTGTAAACATATTTGGCTGACTAGCTCCATTCTGTGCTGTAAACATCTATGGGAATGGGTGATGACAGCTAGACCTCTTCAACTTAACAGGAATACTGCCTCCAAGACATTTGACTCTTCAGTCAGATCACTTCAGCACACCCGATTTCAATGCCCACCCCCCACTCCCACTGCCTAAACCTTAAACTCTAGAGTTCTGCCTTCCCCAGCTTCTATCTCTCTACATTTCTTTCCTCCTTTGAGATCTTCTTAAAATCTACTTCTCTGACCAAGCTTTTGGTTAGCTTACCTGATATCATAGTTGGCTATCAACTTTTGCTTGGTAATACGCCTACAAAGCAATTTGCATTTTGCACCTCCATCACTGAGTTGATGTGGAAATGTTGTGAAGTCTTTTTGCACTGCAACTATCAATGATACCGTATAACCTAGTCAATGCAAGAGTCAAAATATGGAAGAGTGGAAATGATTATTCTTGGTATTGCATGGAGAAATAGGATAGTTCACACGCTGGGACTAGAAACCCACTAATGTTGGGATGTTGAATTAAGAATCCTCCCATTGTCTCATCTAAGATGCACGACAATCTAGGCTTTGCCTTAAGCAAGGAGAGGGGAATGATATAGTCAAAACAGAAAATGTGGTAATATTCAGTAGATCTAGAACCACCTATGGAGAGATGTAATAGGGTGAATATTCTTGGGATTAATTGTAAATAACAAAACTAAAAATAGTCTGTGTGCCTATTGGAGCAATTATACAAAGCACTGACCAATTGTCTTTTTTCCCATTCACTGCCTGATTAACAATAGCATATAAGTTCATTATATAGACTCTTGGGGTGCATTGATAGCATTCCTACATCTGGGTCAGAAGGCCTTGTTTCAAGGTTCCCACCTGCTCCAGGTGTCATAACATGCTGGAACAAATTGTTTAATAACATCTACAAGCTCACAACAGGGCTTTTGTGAAACAGTGGTAGTGTCTCTGCCACTAAGTCAGTAGACTTTGTCATCAAGCCTGCCGATAAGGCTGATGCTGTTGTTGTCTGGCGTACTGACCTCTACAATGCAGAGGCTGAGCGCCAGCTCTCAGATAACTCCTCCTACCTTCCCCTGGACCATGACCCCACCATGGCACATCAGGCCATTGTATCCACTGTGGTTATGGATCTCATTGCATCCGGTGATCTCCCCCCATCCGCTTCCAAGCTAATAGTCCCCCAACCCCGCACAGCTTGTTTCTACCTCCTGCTAAAAATCCACAAACAGGTCTGTCCAGGTAGACCCATTGTTTCAGCCTGCTCATGCCCCACAGAACTCATCTCTTCCTACCTTGACTCAGTCTTCTCCCCTCGGTCCAATCCCTACCCACATACATCCATGATTCATCTGATGTCTTACGCTGGTTTCAAAGCTTCCAGTTTACCGGCTCCAGTCATCTCCTCTTTACCATGGATGGTAAAATCCCTTTACACATGGGTATCTGCATGGGCCCTTGTTATGCCTGTCTCTTTGTGGGGTACGTTGAACTTTCCTTGTTCCAGTCCTATTCTGGCCCCCACCCACAACTCTTTTAGTGATACATCGATGATATCATTGGTGCTGCTTCCCTCTCTTGTCTAGAATTGGAAAACTTCATCAATTTCGCCTCCAATTTCCACCCTGCCCTCACTTTCACCTGGTCTATCTCTGACTCCCCCCTTCCCTTCCTTGACATTTCTGTTTCCATTTCTGGGGATAGACTGGCGACTAATATCCATTACAAACCCACTGACTCCCACAGCTACCTGGACTATACATCCTCACACACCACTTTCTGTAAAGACTCCATCCCATTCTCTCAGTTCCTCCGTCTCCGTCACATATGTTCAAATGAGGCAAACTTCGACAAGGGAGGCTCCGAAATGTCCACATTCTTCCTCAAACGAGGATTCTCCACCTCTGTTGTCGACAGTGCCCTCAATCAGGTCCGATCCATCTCCTGCACTTCTCCCCTCGCCCCTTCTCTCCCCTCCCGCAACAGCAATAGGGTTCCCCTTATCCTCACCTACCATCCCACCAGCATCCACATCCAGAAAATCATCAGACGCCATTTCTGTCACCTCCAGCAAGATGCCACCACCCAGACACATATTCTCCTCCCCTCCCTTGTCTGCCTTCCGCAGGGACCGTTCTCTTTGGGTCACCCTGGTCCACACTTCCTTCACCCTCAACACCTCCCCACAGCCCTACGGCACCTTTCCCTGTAACTAGCGAAGGTGCAACATCTGCATATTTACCTCCTCCCTCCCAAGAATTCAAGGGCCCAAACATACCTTCCAGGTGAAGCAACAATTCACCTGCACTTCCAAGAATCTAGTCTACTGCATTTGCTGCTCACAACGTGGTCTCCTCTACATTGGGGAAATGAAACGTAGACTTGGCGACCGCTTCGCAGAACATCTACGTTCTGCTCGCAAAAAAGACCCTGAACTACCCATAGCCTGCCACTTCAATGCTACACTCTGCTCCCAGGCCAACATCTCTGTCTCCAGCTTGCTACAGTGTTCCGGTGAAGCCCAACACAAGCTGGAGGAACAACACCTCATTTTCCGCTTGGGGAACCCTACAGCCCTCCGGACTCAATATTGAGTTCAATAATTTTAGAGCCTAAACTCTCCCATGTCCCAACCCCTCACCCCACACACCAGGCCTTGTTACCACATAGCCTGCCACTACACACCCCCTGTTGTTAGTCACTAACAGTCCCCATTAACAACTACTCACCCTCCCAGCCTGATTGTTAGCAACTCGTTTGTCTGTCCAACTGTCTTTCTCTCTCTTTGGGCTCTATCCTATCGTTTACTCCCTACCCCGCCCACCTCCCTATTTTCTGCATATAAACTGACGTTTTCCCAGCCACCATCAGTTCTGAGGGTCACCAGACCTGAAACGTTAACTCTGTTTTCTCCTCCACAGATGCTGCCAAACCTGCTGAGATTTTCCAGCAACTTTGTTTTTGTTCCTGATTTACAGCATCCGCAGTTCTTTTGGTTTTTACTAAGTCAGTAGATCTGGGTCCCAACCCCACTTTCCCAGTGTCATAACACAACTGAGGAATCTGAAGTATTTAGGGGCTGCTGTAGAGCTTGGATTCAAGTCTCAACTTTGCCAGATGTATAATATGCATCATAACAAAGCTGAACAGGTTGACTGAAAATATCTGCAAGAACACAAAATGGCAAGTTGTGGAAAGCAGTAGACAACTTCAGCTGGAGAAATAGATTACCACTGAGGGTGATGCAAGGGTGCTTCAAACAGAGGTTAACCTTCAAAAAAGTACTGTCCTCAGAGACTGGTATCAATTCTGGGTATGGAGAGGTTGAGTAGCTTGGGCCAGTACTCAAGAGTTTAGAAGAATGAGAGACCACCTTATTAAAACATACAAGATTGCTAGGTAGCTTGACAGGGTACATGTGTGGAGGTTGTTTCCCTATATATGAGAGTCTAGGACTACAGGGCATAATCTCAGAATAAGGGTTCACCCATTTAAGACAGAGATGAGGAGAAATTTCTACTGTCAGGAGGGGGAGTTCTTTACTATAGACAGCTGTAAAGGCTGTTATTAAGCATGCTCATGGCTGAGATAGACAGATTTTTAATCAGTAAGGAAATTAAGGATTGAGGGCAAAAAGGAAGGTAGGGTTGAGGATTATCAGGTCAGCTATGATCTCATTTAATGGCAGAGCTGATATAATGGACCAAATGGCTCACTTTCACTCTATGTCTTATTATCTTAGACTACAACTTTTCTTGATATATATTGACGACCCAATCTTTGTGCATGTCACACAATTTGCAAGGATTGTTGACTGTGAGAAGGTTAAAACTAGACTTCATGAGGACAAAGACAGACCGGTAGAACAGGTGGACACATCACAGATAAAACAATGGAGAGAAATATGAAGTGGTACATTTTAGTAGGAAGAACAAGGAGTAGCAATATAGTTATATCTCTCAAAAGAAGAATTAAGCTGTCTGATGCGGTACTGAAATATGTTTAGAAACACCAGTGAAATTCTAACACTGTAGCTTACTGTGCAATGAATCATAATTCAATCTTTTGCCTATTGCTAATTCATTTAATACATTAATCATTATCTGGATACTACAAAACAGCGAATTCTAAATTTTAGAAAATCTCAAACCAAAAAAAAAGGCATTGATATTGGATCATGTTTGCAACTATTTATTTATGTTAATGCAACAGTGAAGAAAGCATTTCAATGCAGTTGTAGTGTCCCATCTCTGACACAGACTTCTGGTCTGTAGGACTTCTGTTATGAGGAAGGGTCACTGGATCTGCAACATTAACTGATTTCTCTCCACGGATGCTGTCAAAGCTGCTGACCTTTTCCAACAATTTCTGTTATTGTTTCTGGTTTCAAGTCCCACTCCAGGACTTGATACCAAAGGAATATGCATAATGTGCCCAAATAAATGGAGGATTAACTTGTAAATCCCTGTTAGGAGTGTCACATATCACCAGGATGGCCATACAATGGAAAGAAATTAGAATTTCCACCATAATGCTCCTAGCTATAAATATGCAAATTGGTATGTTACCACCATGACTCAGACTCCCTGGGGTGGGGGAGGGAGGGTGGTTTGGCTGTATGACCAGTGTGTTTCAGACTGATGCCAACAGCAAGGGGCTTGATCTCCATTTCAGGCTGGGGTAGATTTTGGACATACATCCTCGCTACATCTTTTGGAAGTCATGGCTCTGTGGTCAAACCTTCCTTGGGCAGAGATCTTGAAGATGATAACAGAGAAATCACTTTTTATATTCTTTAACCAAGTATTTGAAATCCAAGTATTTTAACAAAATTACCTTTGATAATCAAGATGAAAGCAACTTCAACTGGACCTGAAATTGTATCAGAGATAATGGATTCTCCAGCATCTGCAGTACCTGAGATAACAAGGTGTGGAGCTGGTTGAACACAGCAGGCCAAGCAGCATCATAGGAGCAGGAAAGCTTGACG
>JAHRHZ010000021.1:24779052-24821629 GCA_024137785.1 Ginglymostoma cirratum | reverse complement strand
CGTCAAGCTTTCCTGCTCCTATGATGCTGCTTGGCCTGCTGTGTTCATCCAGCTTCACACCTTGTTATCTCAATTGGACCTGAAGATGCTTTCGCCTTGTCCATCAGAGAATTCCTTCAGAAGGTTACATAAATCAATCTTACATAGCTAGAAAAACAATTAAATTTATATTTGACCCTCCCAGACCGAATAAGGTCCCAATATTAAGAAAAATCTGAATTAGTCATTGGTATTTTTATAAGCTATCGAACAACATGATGCATCAAATTTGACAACCCTGCATCAAGTATTTATTGACAATACACTAAACTATCTGATTAAAGGTCCATTAACTCTATTATATCTAATCCCCAGATACAAAGATGCCCAAATTGTAACCAGAAATCTGTAAGCCTATCAAAATTACTGTTGAATTACTTGCACATATTGTTTATGGCTATAATCTCATAATAATAATATTTCAGAATGACAAGTTTTCTTTTTGATATCTAACACTGATTTAATTTCTGAATGAAAAAGTGTCACACGAGGGTCTCATCATTTGAAGGCTCATAAAGAAAAGTATGAAAAACCTCCTGGGCAAGAAAATATATTGAGTATATGCAGCTTGTTTTAATATAAGAACAATGCGGTAATCAGAATAACAGCAATTATTTACAAATATTTCCATCTCAGATACAGTATCAATAATTCAAGCGTTTTTTTAAACGGCACCATTGTTTTAACTTTAACAAAAATACAGTTATTGGAAAATAGTAGCACTCTTCTATAAGCAGATTGATGCCAGGAACCAAATATCTTTCAAATAAATGAAACCAAGAATCAAAGAAAACTTTAATTTCCAGCTTAATTTCTCAGAACACGTAGTTTTATGAGGGAATAAATAAATCCAGTTCCAAACAGGCCAATTGCTACTTTCTTCAAGAATCGATTGGGACGGAAGTAACTTTGCAATGCTGGTACCCGACTGGGAGCTTGCTCTTGGTCATTCTGCAACTAAAATGGAAAAATACGATTAAAAACAGTGTTTTTAAAAATTGTGTATATACAAATCTCCTTGAAAAACCTGAATGTTAAGGTTTAATATTAAATCAGCATGAGTTCAGGAGGTTGATCAAAGATTTTTCAATTGAATTAATTTCATGAAATGCATTATAATTTCATTAGAGACTGATAAATACTTTGAATTCTTTTTTCTGAAGTTAACTGAAAGACTGACTCAAGATTTCACATTTTCAGACTTTTACTGTAGCATGTGACAAAATTATATTTTTGTGGGTAACGATACTTTAAAATTACAGAAAAGAAAATTGTCCTTTGATATCCATCACACTCTCAGTGGAACTACTGCCCTTACAGCAATGGCCCACAGTTGCTCTCGCTTCAAGTGGGTTGCTGTACCTTGACTACACTAGATAGTAACCATAAGTGATGAGATACTTTCATTTGGTTTGACAGCTTCTTAAATTCACCATCGACAGTAAAGCTTATTCCAATGACACATCTTCTCTGGCATTTCTGACAGGAGATTATTGCCCTCCTACACCCATTTGAGGAGCTGAAACCCCTGCAACCTCACCTCTCTGTTGACCACACTGAAATCTTAGTCCATTTATGGTATTCATTAATTTGTAGGGAAGTCTGTAACCTGATCTCAAAAATGACTGCCACGGAGAAGAATTCAAAGGAAATGTAAAACACATTAACTTTGCATTCAGGCAAGAGTGCAGATTAGCTATTCCTGACCAACATCCTTTCATCTTTGATGTTACAATCGGACTGTTACAGTCTGATATCTACACTACCATTATAGGATTTGGGAGGCTCAGTCTATTCATTATGAACTCAGACTCCTGGCATTGTCTCCAAATGTGAATACCATTCATCACCTTCTGAGTAAAACAATCTAAGCCTTCCTTTGATTTCAACAATCAGACCACCCAGGTTTGCTGTCAGGCAAACCACAGAACAGGACACGTGACTCCTTTATTTACCTTTAATGTAAAGACACAGTCCCAAAATTGGATCTCAATCATGATAATTGCGACAAATGTAACTATATGATAAATATGCTCCAAGCATTCATTTGCTGATCTATAAAGTGCAGTGAATATAAATGAAGTAGAATTCTGTTATCTTTGAAGTGGACAGCTAAATGCAGTGAATCATACTGTATTAACAGGTGATTACTCAAATCAGTGTCAATGGCAAAGAAATAACAAGCTATGGTTCAGCCTGCTGTCACACATTAAGAATCTCTCCATCATGTAAGACATTATTTTAATTTATGTAAATTATTTTGATGTGAAGTGAACAGTTAATTTACTTGGATGTCAAATTAGAAGTCAACAGCTAAAAGCAAACCAACTTAGAAGATTTTCACCCTCAACATCAAAATTTTATGATGAATAAAGCATGAGAATAGAAGAAGGTCAAAAATCAACTTGTCAAATTCTAAAAATAATGTTTAGTCACTGTCAGTGATTTTTGAAAGTTACAATACATTTATGTTTACTACCATAATCTGACCAAAATAAAAAATAACTCCTTAGGATTATGAGTGAAAGAAATTATTGAAAAAAATTCATCCTTGGAACATAGGGTTGGCAGTAATACTAACACGTGAGTCATACATACAACTTTAACACTTTTGGCTTTGAACACTGCAGATCTCGCCTCAATTCTATTTTCTCATCTGCTCACAATATCCCTCAATTTCAAGAGAACAAAAATCTGGCTTCTTCATCCTTAAATAGATTGAATGATGGAGAATGGAATTCTCTACCTCAGAGGATAACAAAGATAAAGAACATTAATAAATTCGTCAAATATGATTTTCCTTTTGTGAAACCATGTTGAACCTATTGAATCATATCATGACTGTTTTAACTGCATCACAAGTTCAATAACGGATTTCAGAATTTTCTAGACAACTGATGTCAGGCTGACTCACTTGCAGCCATTACAGTTGTTAATTTTCATTTCAATCTGCTGAGACCATTCAAGAATCCAGGAAATTTTGGAAAATCATAATCACTGTATTCACTATCTCTGCAGCTCCAGCTTTCTAACCTGGGAACATAGACAATCAAATGCTAGGAATTTGGTGGTTTTATATTATTTAAGGTTTGCCAATACATCTTCTCAATTGGTATTAAGTTTGACACTCTTATTAGCCTGTTTGTTACCTTCTATTTCTGCTAAGTAATTTGTACTTCCAACTTTGAAGACTGAAAAAATATTTGTTCAATACTTCTGCCATTTGCTCATGATAACTACACCTGTCTCTGTGACTAAGGGACCAAAATTTCCTTTAGCCATATATTTGTAAAAGCTCTAATAATCTAGTTTTATGTTCATTTATAGTTTGCTGTCATATTCCAGTTTTCTTCCGTTATTAACTTGTTGATTGTCTTTGCTAGTTTTAAAACTTTCCCAATTCTCTTAGCATTTATTAGGCATAGTTCTCCTCCTTACAATATTATAATCTTCTTCTAACATAATACTGTACTGAACTTGCCCACCAATCCATGGAGGGATCCCTCTTGTTGAGATTTTTTTTAATAGAATGTATTTTTGTTGGATATGGTGAATTACTTCTTTAAAGGTTTCCCACTGTTCATTTACCACAATGCCACATTTACCTGTTAGTCTATTTATCCAACCAACTTCAACCAGCTCACCCCTTATATCTACATAATTAGCTTTATGATTTTTGTTTGGGAGTGGAGTTAACCATTATCAAACCTAATATAGAATGGAATATTATAATCACACGTCTTCAGAGAATCTTTTAC
The DNA here is from genome assembly GCA_024137785.1 of Ginglymostoma cirratum. Lineage (NCBI taxonomy): Eukaryota > Metazoa > Chordata > Chondrichthyes > Orectolobiformes > Ginglymostomatidae > Ginglymostoma > Ginglymostoma cirratum. The sequence continues at coordinate 24,817,832 of JAHRHZ010000021.1, read as the reverse complement.
TATCAGGTTGCTAATTAAAACACAGTACAATACTAGATACAAAGGCATTCTTAAATAAAAAGCTTTGACGAATTTTGCAATTCAATTTGTTCTGTCTAGAAGAAGAATAAAGTCCTTCATCCTTACCACACTGTGTTTCTCATAAGCTCCAAATGCCTGATGCTCAATGCCCATCCAGTGGTATAACTATTGTTAGTGGGGGCTATAAACTGTTACAAGCAGCTTTTTTTCTGACTACCAACTATACCGAATGTACACTCCAATCTTGAGCTGATTTTTTTTCCTCACTATTATACTTCCCATCCTTTTCTATCAGGGCTAACATTCCCTTTTCCACCCTGTCTAAATGCTACGCATCCTGGAATTATTTAGCCAGCGGACAGATGTTTTTAAAAAAAAACAATGAATGCCTCTTTCCTGCTCATCACTGGAACTAAGAAAGAATGGTGAAAATGTCAAAATTTCACAATAGAACTCTTCAGCATTGATAGCTTGCCTAACTGCTCGATCAATTTATCCACATGAATCATCAATGGTATGTGCATACTGCCCAGCAGTTAGAAATAAATAAAAATTTGGATCGTGGGAATAGTAGATAAAATAGATAATGCACAGCTAAGAAATTACATTAACGGTGCAAATGCTTTCCTGCTTGTAGCCATTTGATTTCCCACCATCGGTAACTGATTGCAATTTGATGATTCAACATCTGTAGCAGTATTCCTCTCCTGTGCTACTGCCTACTAACTGAACTAATTTAGCTGTCTGTCCATTAACTTTTTAATCTATATGGATTAATTGTAGTTCCATACTGTGCTCTGAAACCTCTCTCAGATTGGCAGTCATTCAAACTCATTTTAAATTTAAAGGCGCAAAAATGTAGCCTAAGTACAAAATGAAGCATATTATTTTGAAAAATCTTGTGGGTATTAGCCATGGCTCAACTTTTGTTTCAGTCAAAATCACAATAGAGAGATTTAATCAGAAAAATGTAAGTGGAGCTGCCACTGCAGTAATGCATTATTAGAGGTGCCATCCTTTTGAAAATGCATTAATCCAGAGCTCCATTTGCTTTTTCAGGTGGGTGTAAAAGATCCTAAGGCAATGTTTTAAAGATGCAGAGAGCAGTTTATTCCCGATCCTAGCCCATACTTATTCCTCAATCAAATTTACTAAAAATAAATCACGTGGCCCTTACCACGTGCAGCTTGATGCAACTGACTTATGTTCATGTTAACTGTTGTATTTTTAATTTTTTTTATTCACAGGGCGTCAGCGTTGCTGACAGGGCCAGGAAATATTTCAGCCTGGTTTTTTTTACACTCTCATGCTGGTCTCTCTGCCATCATTGACAATCTGCATGTTCATAGAACTTCCTCCCAATATTGGTCATTTAATCATTCACCACCATTCACATTTGAATATGATGGTGGGAGAACTTTGATCTGATCTGCTGATTATGGGTCACTCCGATTTGTTGATTATGGGATCACTTAGATCTGTCAATAACATGCGGTTCTGTTAATTAGCATGCAGTATCGTCAGATTGAAATCTCATTTTTGGTTGCTTCTGGCCAATGTCTCTGGGCTGCGTAGATCTGTTGTCACACAACAATGTGAAATGTGACAAACAGGCCTTATTAATGAATATTTTCCTTAAGATGTGTGCACACATAGCTACACAGCAATCTAAAAGGGACAATGCAGCAAACAAGCTGTTCACAGCAAAGAGAAATTTGAGAAAACATTGCTCCTGGCATGCACCAGGGATACTTGCTTGATTAAATAGGAATAGTAAAGTCGGGGATATGGTAGGCTATGAAATTACAGATTCTGGTGGAATACAATTCTGCACTGGAAGATGACCTAAAGTATCTCCTGAATGCCCAGATTTGAGCTGCTAAACCTATTCTAGACTAATTCCATTTTGCGCAGTGGTAGCGCCAGACAACAAAATACAGACAAAGCAAGAGGATGAAACTTTGGGCTGCATTTTCCAAGGAGGTGGCAATATCACGGATTGCCAATTCAGCCTTGCTGCTATGAAAGAAGGGAACGCCATATATATGAGAAGAAATTTCACTCAAAACCCCCAAATGATCCTGGCCTGGAATCCATTTGGACCTTTATTCTGTGTCTGTTCTAAGTTCAGGGACTGTGAAATCTCATTGTACAAATTTACACATTGCTTTTTTCAAATTTATTTTGATGCAGAAAGCCTATTTACAATTTAAATAATTGAACTAATTTGATTTTGGGAGAAAATTAATTTTAAATTCAATCAGCTGCCACCATCCAAAACCAAAATGATAATAACTCCTAGCTTTTAACAGAAGAACTAAATTACTGATTTTAAGCTTAAAAGAATGAAAATTCTCAGAGAACCACAGTCAAAGCTATAATGCCTGTAAAGGTGTGTTTATTAACTCATGTTGATATTTTGTAACCCACATGGTGTAAAGAAGCTTAGGAAGAGGTAAAGCTTCAAGAAAGTTACTCTGCAGCAAATTCCTGTTCAACTGTTGAAAGTGATGTGGTGCTCCTTCAAAGGTATGCCTGAAGATGGTGGACATTCAGCTTAGAAAATGTAACTTCAACAATTTATAATCAGAGTGACCATTTCAAAAGACTTATCCACTGGGAAGGAGGAAGATACAACCAATGTCTGGAAAGGAGTGGTAATAGAAAACATACCTCTCTTCTCACTTCAGTTTAAGCATAGAAGTGTGAGATATGTTGAAACCATGTAGCCAAATAATATTTTCACAATCACTAATAGAACAGCAACCTTAAATTTGGAGCATCTGAAATGCCATGTTCTTGATTTGACTAAAGCATTGATATTTATTCTTCCCAGTGGATTCCTATTGGTAAGCCAGTGAATGTGCTTGTGTATAGCTCAGGATTCCTGATAGCAGCTTCCAGTTCCATTGCCCAGGTGATATGCTGAGTGCTTTAGTGATCTCCAATATCTGATTTAAAAATCCCAAGTGTCCCCATTATTTTCAGAAGTGAAAGGAGAGAATAGGGCAATCCATGGTTCAGCCTTGGATCATTTCAAACATTTTTAATATTTACTATCTTCCATCTGACTCATTAGCCTTACTGGTACTATGAAGGCAGATCAGGATAATTCTTGATGGAAAGTGAAAGAACTATTGATGCTGGAAATCAGAAACAAAAATAGAACTTGCTGTAATAGCTCAGCAGGTCTGACAGAATCTGTAGAGAGAAATCAGAGTTAATGTTTTGGGTCCAGTGACCCTTCCTCAGAACTGGGGAACTTGCTCAGTTCTGAGGAAGGATCACTGGACCCGAAACATTAACTCTGATTTCTCTTCACAGAAACTGCCAGACTTGCCGAGCCTTTACAACAATTTCTGTTTTTGTTTCTAATTACTGATGGATCTTGATTTTATACTTAACAACCAGCAAAAATATTCCCTCACAATGTATTGTCCTGCACTGCTCAACTCCTTTAGATGACTAATTTTAAACAGCAGAGGTGACATTAGCAGTGCATGGCTGATATTTTCTAATTTAAAAAGATGATCTTAAGTTCTACTCAACTAGGTTTGCCAACTTGAGTTGTCTTTTCGAGTACTGTAATGGAAGCATAATATTACAATTAAACAAAAACGCCTGTATGGCTAAATTAAAAGACTTTTCAAGAGTTGATGGCCTAGTGGTATTATCACCGATCTGTTAATCCAGAGACCCAGATAACATTCTGGGGACCCGGGTTCGAATCCCGCCACGGCAGATGGTGGAACTTGAACTCAATAAAAAAAAAAAATCTGGAATTAAGAATCTACTGATGACCATGAATCCTTTGTCGATTGTCAGGAAAAAACCATCTGGTTCACTAACGTCCTTTAGGGAAGTTAACTGCCATCCTTACCTAGTCTGGCTTCCATGTGAATCCAGACCCACAGCAATGTGGTTGACTCTGAACTGCCCTCTAGGCAATTAGGGATGGGCAATAAATGCTGCCTAGCCAGCGATGCCCTCACCCCATGAATGAATAAAGAAAAAGAAGTTTTCAAGCAAGTAATTTATAAATTTTACATAAAATATTTCATAGGTATGGCCCCTTTAAATGTCAGGATGCTTTCACATGTAACGTTATATATTAAAGGTAAATATTAACTCTTTGTCAGGTTTTTTTCATATTAATTACTAGATCTCCACATGGCTTCATTCAGTAACAGATTCTCTGCTGACACTAATACTCCATTTGCTGCATCTCTAAATTTATTCCCACTCCAACAGTCAATTACTTTCAAGTGACACTTTCTGCCAAATGCCTGTCAATATGTTGTTAGTTCCTAAATGACTGATGTGGTGTTAACATACAGCCTTGACCTCTCTACCCTCGCATCTCTGTCACCACTCAAGTGTTATTCACATTATATCTGATCTACAGTCATTTACAAGGACGTAGGGAAAATTCTACTCAAAAAAATGTTTTATAAGCACAGTTAAAACCTATTGATTTAAAACTGCACAAGTGCCTTATGATGCTCCTTTACCTTCAGCAGAAGATTTCTCAACCTTTGCACTTCTTTATCCAGATCCTGAATACATTTAACCAGGTCATCACAGGCCAAAGCAGACTTTTGGTCAGGGTCCACATCCAGTACTCTCTGAAAACAGGTAGATAAACATAGATGCAAACTGAAGTTACTGGTACAAAATAACCAGTGGAAAAAGTATCAAATCTTTGGCTTGTTCTTCAAGTTGAGTGCCAAGAAATCTGATATCATACCAACAAAATGGAAGTTTTCCTCAGAGAAACATTTAACACTAGCTATTTTGCAATAGGCTCACCAGTTACTTTTTGTATAAATTTCTACAGAATATTGTTACAAGTTGCCAAGTGCTGCCATAAATTTTTATGTAATTAACAAGATCTTTAATTTTTGGACCAAGGACAAGTCTTCAGGTTTTGGTCAACAAACTATGGCAAAACGTGGTGGTTTTTCCAACTCATAGGACAAGGAAGCAGGTCCTGAATTTACCTCAGCCAGAACATGGATTGAATCCCAGATTCTTTCTAACTAATCTGTTCAGAGGCATTATGACACAGCTGTGGTGCAGGTGGGACCTGAATGCGGGCCTCCCGGTTCAGAGGCAAGTAGCAGAAGCTAAAGGGTCCTCGGCACCAACCTGATCCACATGCTAGCTATCCAGCCATTTGGGCTAACCAGCTAACCCATTATTGAGTGACCAAATGAGTAATAAGTTAATTTCTGTACATTTTCAAGAACTCAACCCAGATGGGTGGTTGGTGGGGGGGAGAAATCCAGAAGATCCATTCGGTGATTTTGACAATAATTTGTGTACAGATGATGGAAAAAGATGAGATTGGGGTTCAGCTATGGAATAGCCAAGGTGGAATATCCAACCAGCCTGAACATGATCCCTTTGGCTAGGAACCACAGACCGCTGATGTTCATGGGCTATAAATTAGCTTGAGTTGCCTTCCATCTTCAGAAGAAGAGGAATAAGAATTGGATGAAAAAAACTTGGTATAGTGGAACAATATTAACGTTTTTAGCATTAATGTAAAGCTGTGAACATAAAGTCTGAGTTCTTTCCTAAAATTTAAGAAGTTTTAAGTATTTTAACATTAGTCAACGTATTGAAGAAGGTATATTAGTTGGCAACATAGAGTTGTTCAGTTTTCTGAAATATCAAAATAATGTAGATTTTACCGTGGTAAAAGAGAATAGAACATTTCCTCTGAAACATACCAGTTCTGAATTGGTTGATAATTGGTTAGCCACATTCTGAACTGTTAACTTTAAGTGACCACAGTGCTTCTTCAGCTTTATCAAAAATTTTGTAAGTTCTTCACTGCTTGAAAAGAAAAAAAGAAGTTTATGACATAAATTATCTAAAACAAACCAACAGACAACCTATGTCATGATCTTGGTAGAGACCAGTTGATCTACGACTGGGCAATTCAGCTGAGGGTAAGTTCCTGGAGATGTTGAAAATGGATTAGGGAGCCATGCACTTGCATTTAATTGAAATTGCAATATTGACTTCACTTTTAGCGTTTCTCAAAATAAATACAGGCTCAATTCACATTGTAATTTTCTTAATAAGACATTTTATCTCCAATTATACTCTCTATATTTTGATCAAGTTTCCTAACACCCTAAGAAAATCATTTAATCTACTGATAATCACCGTTTTACATCAGTGGGCCTCCGGAATGCATTAGCTATATATTACATGTGTGAATTATGCTTGCAATTATCGAACACAAATTTTAAGGGAATACAGATATGGAAAGGACAAGAAAAGGAAAGACACGTGTGTTATTTAGATGCACCCAAAGTGATCAACCACAAGCATCTAAAGCTGCTTCTACTCTCTTAGTGAGTGGTGCCAAACTGACCTCTGAATTATTACAAACTGTCTTTACTTACTATAGAGACACTCTCAAAGTACAAATATTTTACTTCTGATTCTTCTTTCTCCCAACAAGGAAAATATGATTATGGAGTTGATGACGAACTTGCTCAGTACATAATCCGTCTTCACATGAAAAGAGAGGACTCGACTGCCATTGGATGTGAAGAACCCAACAAATTCATGTTTGCTGATGTTTTCACTATGTAACACCCACATATTGGAAGTCACAGACACTATAATATCAGAATATTTTAACATGCCATTTAGGTTACTGGTAATCCTGTTAAATATGAAGTTTGTTTTGTGGCCAATCCCAAGTGATTTGAACTTTGAAAATAAAGACTCATGTTTTTAAACTTGTGGCTGACACCAAGTTTTGAGGGAGAGTGAAGGAATAGTCAGTACAAAAGAGACTTGCAACAAATTAATGAAGGACATTAATAAACCTGCAGAATGGGCAGTGAACTTTACTTGCCAATTTTTTGAACTGCTTGCATTTTAGAAAAGGGATATACAGGCAGTGGAGAATGAGCAGGGAAGATTTACAAGAATGATACCAGAAACTCATGGGCATAGATATCAGGAAAGGATCGACAGACTGTGTCTCTTTTGAGAAAAAGACAGCTGGTGGCTGATCTAATATAGGTCTTTAAAAATTATGAAAACTTTAGATTTAAATAGAACGGATAGACAGAGAATGTTTCCACTTGGGAGAAGAACATACCCAGAAGACCTGGATATAAGATGGGCACTAAAAAATCCGAAACAGAATTCAGAAGAAACTTATTTTACCTATAGAGTGGTAAGAATGTGGCATGTTGTACTATAAGGAATAGGTGAAATACCTAGTTTAGATACATTTAAGGGGAAGCTAGATGAGCATTTGAGGGGAAGAGGTTGGAGGGTTGAGTTGTTAGCGTGCCTGGACAGGTTGATTAAAAATAAATTGACAGGGTACATCCTAAGAGGCTATTTTCCTTGGCAGGAGAGTCCCTAACTCAGAGTCTCAAGGTCAGAAGTCACATGACACCAGATTAAATTCCAATAAGTTTATTTGAAATCACAAGCTTTCAGAAATGCTGTTTCTTTGTCAGGTGAAGTGACCTGACAAAGCACCTCCAAAGCAGGATCTCAATATAAGGGGTTGGCTATTTTAGGTTAACAGATAATTATATATGAGAATTTTTTAAAAATGTTAAAGAACAAAAGAAATAGGAGTTAGGATAGGCTTAATTGTCTATTCCAGATCCAAGGTCAAGGCTGTTATTTTTGCACCATTTTCAAAGATGAAGGGAAAAATGCGTAAATGTGGAATGAAGTGGGGAGAGATTGATCTGTTACTGCATTGGGAAATGCAAATAGTTCATTTGAAATTTAATTTATGATGGGAAACTTGAATGTATCATGTAACTAAATGGAATATTACTGATGGTAAAGAGCAGACAATCACCTAGTGGTATTATCGCTAGAGTATTAATGCAGAGACGCTGGTAATGTTCTGATGACCTGGGTTCAAAACCGGAATTTGAATTCAATAAATATCTAGAATTAAAAATCTAATGATGACCATGAAACCATTGCTGTTGGTCAAGGAAAAGCCAGTCTAGTTCACTAATCTCCTTTATGGAAGGAATCTGCTGTCCTTACCTGTTCTGGCCTACACACGACTCCAGACCCACAGCAATGTGGTTGACGCGTTTCTGGGCAATTAGTGATCGTAATAAATGCTGGCCCAACCAGCGCAACCCACATCCCATGAATGAATAAAAAAATCCAGGCACAAATCCTTTACCACTTAAAAGCAGCAGTGCACAATGCATATATAAATGAAACAGATTTCTAAATACAAAATAGATTGATCTATATTTACTAAATCAAATTGTGAATTTTATATTTCAAAATCATTTGTTTGGGTTCAGATAGAGGAACAAATCTTGGAACTGCAGTTGCATGCAATCGGTTTTAAAAATCAGATTCTTGACCTGTAACTGACTGCATCAAAAGGTTGTGATCCGGAGACTGATTGTTTACTGAAATTTGAACTACCAGCTTTTTCATCACATTGTCAGGTCGTAATGCTCAATCAGCCACTTCTAAAATGGGGAACTCCTGATTTAGCAACTTTTTGGAGAGGTTTAAAAGTCAATCAACATTTCAGTTTTTTGAAGTAACACTTCTTTATGTCATCAGATTATACTCACAAATGGTCCTTGAACATTGTTCTATTGAGCTTTCTTTGAAAGTTTATGATTATTTTCACTGAACCATCTTTTTGATATGATTACAACACATAGTTGGTTCTGATGGATAGCTATAATAGTTATCAAAACAGCTATTACTTTCAGCATTGCCACAACCACTACCTGTGTAAAATTTAACAACTTGAAGTCACCTATTGTCGTAGTTTAATGTGTTATAAATCATTATGAAAAAAAAAGTTCCAATAAATTGAACTCCAGAAATTTACTTTGTTTTTATATTTCTGCTCCTAAAATGATTAAATTCCTGAAAAAATTCCTTAAGAGCTGCACTGAAACTAAATACCTGCCAACATGACATTTCTTTTACATTTTGGAAGTGCATTAAATAAAGTAAATGTTTTGAAATAAAAAACATTTTCAGAAGTATTTCATCAATTAAAAACCTGATTTCACCCTCACTTATATAAAACAAAACTCTGATTTGGATCTGGAAGAGTCGAAAATTGATGACAGAACTTCAACCAATACACAGAAAATGCAATTCATCACTGGCAAAGCAAATGATATCTTTCTCATTCATCACTAGTGCAACAGGACATATTTTAGCTGCATCATTAAACAACTTTACAGCAAGGGCTTTGCAGAGTTGGACTTAATGTCAATCAATATTTAATATTTGCTGTGAGAGGAACTGTTTGTACACCAATCATCCTAATAGTCTCAAGAAAAAGTGTGTCTGTGAAAGCAAATGGCAATGCATCAATCCTAAATAGTTTAACTGTAATGAGCTTCAGCACTCCTTCAACTAACGTCATGTTGTTTGTCCATGGGATAAGCTGATACTGATATTCCAGCACTTTAACAGTAATAAAGTAATCCTTCTTATGATCTAAATCAGACCGATAACTTCTAAACTTCAAGAGTCGAGATAATTTTCAGAACAAAGTCCAAGCTGTTATTAAGTACAAGTCTGTACTGCAACAGTCCTGCTAATTCTGTGCAATACATTGAATTTGACTGTGTACCAGCATGATACCAAGCTCACCCACTTTCTTGAACTGCCTACATAAGCTTCTGAGGGTGAGATGGCAGACAAAATACTCGACCCTGAGATACTCACTCAAGCTGACATACCACCATCCACACTCTGTTGAGGTAGTCACAACTGAACTGGGCTATTCATGTAACTAGAATGCTCAACACTTCCTCGCCAAAACAAATCTTTGTGGAGAACTTGAGTCTGAGGTGTGCTCTCATGCAGATCACACAGTTAAGACACACTGATGGTTTCATCAGGAATTCTGATGCTGACTCAGTGTCCTGGGAGAAGCTTGTTCAGGACCTCTGCATCTGCTGGAACAAAATAAAAATTGATGTCTCTGCCAAAAGCAAATGCCGAATCAGAGGCAGAGAGAAAATCCTAACCCAGAAACTTGTACAAAATTCATTGTTATATGTTACCCCTGTTCTATTTGCAACATAACCTTCAGAGCACAAATTGGCTTTAGCAGTCACCTACATTCCCCAGAACCCTACTAAATACCCCAGATGATGAATGTATCTTCACCCTGAAGCATGAACAATTAGTAATGAATATTTTCCATCTAGCACCTTCAATCAGTTAAATTAGCACAGTTGATATGAAGAGTAGGGTGGGATAAGGTAACAACTGAAACATTGTTTCAGTTCAGTTCAGTCCAGTCAAATTAATGGCAATCCTAAACCAATGTGACTAATTCATATTACTGTTAATAGGGTATTCCTTTTTTAGTTTGGGGAAAATAATTTATACTCCTTTATTTGGAAACATAGAGACATAATTTCTCTCACGGATTTTTAATCACATTTACTGCAAATGGGTTCAGAAGCAAAGCTGTTTAAAATTGGGAGACCTAATGTTTATTCTGCTTGCTGAATAATCTACTTGCTTCTAGATATTTTCTAATCAACCTGTTTAGAGATGTCAGTGTACACCTCTGGAGCAGGTGGGACTATCTCCTGATTTCAAATTGGATTAGTGCTCAAATTCTGTTACAGTAAATTCTGCACCAAGTAAATGTGCCCACCTTGTGATGGCTATAGATTAATATGAGTAATTAGTAATGAAACAAATCCTGTCTGCATAATACTTTTTAGTATTACTTGGAAGAAATTGAACTGCCTGGTCATTAGATGGATCTCCACAAAAATCTAGACAAAGTAATTTTAACTTGAGGAGAAATGTAACGTAATAGAATAGAATAGAATTGAATAGCCTTTGCCACATGCGCTCGAATGAGTGCAGTGAAAGTTTATAATGTCACCCCTCGGTGCCATCTTAGGTAGAGGGTACCTAGGTGCAGATACTTTAAGGGTTATTAGAGAATTGAAATAGTGGGAAAAAAAAGACATGTTTGGGAATACAGAGTTTTAAGAAGTCCAGAATGAGATTAAGAAGTATCTTTAAACTACTCAAGTTATAGTCCTTGTTCGTTGAGTTCACGCCCACCAGGCTTCAGAACACAGGCCGCGACTCAAGTCCCAGCATGGTCCGTGCTCGTGCTGCTCCCATTCTAGCTGCAGCTCGCTTCCAGGACTTGGCTTGTGCTCGCTCTGCTCCCGCTCCGGACTCTGGCTGTATCTCGCTTCTGGGACTCGGTCTACGCTCGCTCTCCTCCCATTCTGGCCACAACTCGCTTCCGGGACTCAGCCCTCACAGGCTCTGCTCCCACTCCAGACTGAGGACATAACTCATCTCCGGGTTCATTTTGGACTCCACTCTCCATTCCGTCCAGGTAGGGTACTTGGAGACGTTAAAAGTTGGGGTGTGGGGCGGGGGGCGGGGTGGTGTGTGTTGGTGGGAAACACTGAAGCACGAAGTAAAAAAGAAGAGAGGGAAAGGAGCTGGTGAGGAGAGGAACTCCGGTTGGAGCATCTTACTCTGCCGCCATCATAACCAGAAGCTCAGCACTTTTCTACTGCCCTAAAAATTACAAAGCAACAACAATTTCCATTTACTTTGTGCCAGAGGCTAAAATAAAGGGCAAAAATGCCTCAAGATGTGTAAGAGATATACAATAGCCTCTTCATCTGGTCACTCAAGAGAATTCTGTAATTATTTCATGAGTGTATATTTGTTCTCTACAAAACTGATGCCATAAATCTGTTAATGAACCAGAAGCTCAGCACTCAAAGGAGTATGAGAAGAGACGCTAACAGTTAAGTGTCAAACTTTACAACCATTACAACAGGGTCCAAAAGGGCTAACAATCTTTATACAGCCTTCAGGAGTACTTGTTGGGAACTTCTGTTATATTTATTAACTTCTTGAAATGGAGATATTCCCTACCAGGTATACAACAGATTAAGTAGTTACCAAAATGGGCTTTTTGGAAGATTATTACAAACATTTGCATCCCTCAAGTGTCTAGCGAAGACCATCGCCAACTACAGGAAAAGAATCTAACCATCTTCCCTTGACCTTGGTAGCATGTTGTCACTGAATTCCCTGCTATCCATCAAAACCATCTCAACCTAGAACTATATCACCATTCCTTTACTGGTGGGCTAAAAATTGGGAACTCTCTTCTAAACAGAACTATGTGTGTACATACACTAGATGGACTGCTGCAGTTCAAAACCACCATCTCACGGACAATTAGCAATAGACAACAAATGCTGGCCTTGTCAAGAACAATCAATTTCCAGGAAGGCAATTAAAAAGAATTACAACAAACATATTTGAAGTTTCATCATATATTTCTCCTGGGGTTGAAACCATTTGGCCCTGGAGATCTCTCTGTATTAAGTTCCTCTTCTTTTTCCCTCTATAGCCATCCTTTCTTTTAATGACATCTATAAATTTCACCCAACTCAGTTTTAGTTTACTTTGTTTCACTAATTCTTCTCCGCTGCTATGACTGTCAAAATCGACACATTAATAAAAACAAATTGTGCCATCTCCTTACTGTTTATTAAATACAACATTGTAATCTGCCTTCACATCCCTTTACCACTCCCTCTTTCTTTGTAAAAGCTTTCTTCCTATAAGTATCGATCGTTGATTTAAAATTGAAGGTAATCCTAGACTGATTACATGCAACTTGTGATTTTTGAAGTTGAACTAGTGACTATGCACAAGGATCGATATAGGACTCTTGGAGAATGGCTGGACAGAAATTTTTAAGCTTCTAAAGTTTTTATAGGGCACATTGACTGAAGGTGCCTTGAACATGGATGAAAAGGAATAGTGGAAAATGTTGGATGATAGGGAAGAATTAAACCCCTCCCCCCTTGTCAAGTCATCAACAGTTGTGTCTACTTCTAATGCTTGGTTAACAAAGATATTAATGGTGATTAATAGTAAGACTAATCCTCGAGTACAGGATTTTGATGAAAGGGAATGAAATGATACATACCATCTCACACTTGAGGTCATCTATTTATTTTCATTAGCTTGGAAGAAAAAGAGATGGCTAAGATTTTGAAGTCATGTTGGAATACTTTGTTCGTACATCATTTTGTCTGAGAAAGAAGAGTGAACTACTGTTTACCTCTGTAACTCAGTTACTGTAACAACTGGGGCTTTGGTTAAGCTTTGAAGGCTACTCGAGGGGTAAGAATAAATAAATGAAGGAATAAATTTAATTTAACAAGGTCACAAGTCCTGCATTAACTCTTAAGCAATCACCAGATAACAGGTTATTTTCATTTAATTGGTAGGTACGTACGATTTTTCAATTACTTAACCTCAATAATGCCTATTTGAAAGAGTTGTTGCATGGAAATCTATCATAGAAAGGACGGGACATCAAGGAAAAGTGTAATAACAGTGAAAAAGTGGACTCTGTGAACTGCGAAAGACTCTGAGAAATCATCGCCCAGTGTAGCACATACTTTAAAAGGGATAAGAAAACAAGGCAAGAATAAGGAACAAATAAAGGGAATAATATTTATAATTTACATGATCCACATTTGGTGTTTCTATTTAATGTAATTTTCTGATGAACTGAGCAAAAAAATTATGAAAAATGAAAGACTATAATTAGGAACTTTATGCATTATTGATAAATACACTTTTCTCATTAAAGAGTTAGAAATTCTTGCTTTTAATCTCTGCTCATTAAAAAATTAAATAGAAATAGTCTAAAATGTAATTCACCTCACAGTGGTATTTCTTTTAATTGGGAGTTAAAAGCCAGGCATGGTTTATACCAGTCTGAAATTCCAATACTAAACTCAGCAATATTGGAAGGGGGAAAATGTGCCACGAGGTAACCACCTATAATCAATCAGCTTGCATAAGAAGCTACATTGAAATGATTTTAGATTTACAAATTTCACTTGCGGAAATTGTCATATTAAAGATGATGGCCTAATAATCAATCACCGGTAACAGATTGATCAACTCCGTGGATTCGCTCATTTAAAGCAGAAAAATACACAATAAATTATGAAGCAGGGATTACAGCAACCTATTCAATTCTGTGAAGGCAGCTTGCAGACCCACAGCAGCCACAACATTGTACACACAGCACATCTAGTCCTTAAAGGTGAATTCTCAATGGCAAGATACACATGCTGCTTGGCCTGCTGTGTTCATCCAGCCCCACGCTTGTTATCTCTTATCTCTCATACAACACACATGCTCATTTAACAATAGTGGGCCAGGCTTTATTCACATCTTCGTCATCATCACTCAAGTTATAATATCTCAACTCCTAAAAACGCCAACAGTTCTGCAGTTGAAAGCACAGAATACAAACATATTTTAACAGCTGTCCAAAATTCCGATTAATTTGCTATCATAAATGCTTGAATCAAACATTTCTTAGGTGTTTTTCATGTCAGTTTGTTTGTGTCCTTTTTATAGAGAATGACACACTATATAATGTACTTCCCAAAAATAGGTTGATTTTAAACTTTAAGTGATATTTAGATTTGGCTGTACGTTGATTTCAGCTTACTCTGAAACAACAAATTTCATTCAACTCATTACTGACACAACATGTACAGCTATAGTTTCATTATTATTTGGAAAAGAAGGAGAAGCTAACATTCTTGTTTCCATGTATTTACACAAATGACTCCACTGTTTATTTTGCAGCTAAATTAAAAGAAAAAAAGCAATAGAATTTCTTTTAAATGTTTATGAAAACATTTTTATCATTAGAGCAACTTTTACAATTATTTATAAGTAATGAAAAACTTGTAGATTATATTTTTAAATTTTGTTTTAATTTTCTTGTTATGATTGGCAACGTTAGGGTATTTGGAGCACATTTTGATCTGACAATGTGAAGATTAAGTAATGCACTCAATTCAAGAAACATCCCATCACAATAGGACTCCAGACTCTCCAACAATTTACCATTTTCATAATTTTTAAACAATTAAATTATGGCTTTGTGTGTACCATGGAAAGCCCTGTGAAAGTTGAAAGTCCAATTTTACCAAGAAACGTATATAAACACATCTTAGGAAACAGATTGCAGGGTCAGATTCCTAAAATATATAGCTAAGACTTCCCCCGCCATATTTTTAGCAACTTAATTGACCATTACCAATTGGATTTGATCTACTGTTGTATTATCATACCAAGATTAATCTTAAAAAAGCAACACAGTTGAAAAAGTTAAAAAAAACTTCACCTATCAAGAAATAGAATAACATTTAGTTAGAACCTTCTTTGTAACTTTAACATGGAATATAGCTGATAAATATTTGATAATTAAGAAAATAGAATAAGAAATCTCTCCTTTTGGAACACTTCAGGAAAACAAAACCTATCTCAATCACACTTTTGACACAGAAATGGAACAAACTGTGTCTTGTGCTCACAATTTACACTACAAATTATGATAAACATTATCTTAGCAAAATGTTTTCATTCAAAACACTAAATTTCAAAAGAACTTTGTCAGAGTTAAGGTGGTTAAGGTGCTCACATTGAATTAATTAAAGCAGGGCTTATTTTGGAAGACAGGATAATGGTTGATCTCATTCCCTCTGTCATCCATAACCTAAATCCAAACTTTCTGACAATCTCAGGGACATTCTGTGAACCTAGGCATATTTGCAGAGAGGCAGAGGGAATTAAGGTTTTCAATGCCTGTCTGCTTATGGCAAGGTCTTCCAAGGAAGTAATTAATTACAATATTTGCTTGAAGAGCATCAATAATGTGAACCATCTAAAATCTACATCTACACACTGACAATACTCTGTTACTGATGAATGACCTCAGCAGTTTCATGAATTCTTAGGTCATAACAAAAATGGAGACAAAAGTTTTCATTGCAAAATAATTCTCATGGTTAAAATAACAATCTTACATTTTAAATGGATGTCTTAGTCTTTAATATCCAGAGATATTAATACCTTAGTGATATCAAATGCTTCATTTTAATTTTTACTTTCAAATGATTGAAGCTAGAACAGTTTTAGTTTCATTTCATGTGCCTTTTCAACAACTTGTGCTTCTTTCCCACATTCTCCCTGCAGGTTGCTTAACTTTGCCCCAGTAGAATTTTGAAAAATTACTTTTCTTGACTTCAAGGTCAATGCACTACTTTCATCCCTTAACAATAATTAAAAACATTCAATATTTTTGTATTTTATAATGATTTTAAAATTGTGCAATGCTTATTTTGATCTGTAAAACTTTGCAATTAGAAACACAAAACAGGAGGAGTAAGGTATCTGGTCCATTGGGCCTGTCTGCTATTCGTTATGATCAAGTCTGATCATTCTACTGTTCTTACATTCCCCCATATCTTTTAAAATGAATTAACCAATCGAGTAACTACATTTCTATTAGCTACACTCAATCAGAAGGGAAATATTACTGTTCCTTTCTTCAAAGCAAGAGCTAGAACCAGAGAAAATTAAATGGGTAATGTTGGGGAGAATGTGGGTCACTATCATTTAATACTATCAACATAGTTGAGGTTGGTTGGCTTGCCGAGCTGGTTTCTTGTTTCGCAAACGTCTCATTACCATGTTTGGTAACATCCTCAGTGCAGCCTCTGATGAATCGTCGGTGTGTTTTCCCGCCTGGTTTTTAAACTCTGGGGTCCATTGAGAGGGATTGCCTCACTTCCGGTTTTCCTTCGTAGTGGAATGTATACGGGGTCGAGTTCAATGTGTTTATTAATAGCCTGCTTCGTGGAGGGCCATGCTTCCAGGAATTCTCGTGCTTGTCTCTGCCCAGCCTGTCCCAGGATCTTGGATCTTGGTGTTGTCCTAGTCAAAGTGGTGGTTCTCCTTGTCCATGTGGATTGAGATGAGTGAGTATTGGTCGTGTCTTTTTGTAGCCAGTTGGTGTTCATGTACTCTTGTTGTTAGTTTCCTTCCTGTTTGTCCGATGTGGTCTCTGCAGGGGATCTTGTAGATGACACTGGTCCTGTCCATGGCGGGGAGTGGGTCTTTAGTTCAGGTGAGCAGTTGTCGTAGGGTTGACGTGGGCTTGTGAGCCACTCTGATGCCCAGTGGTCGTAGGAGTCTTATGGTGAGCTCCGACGTGTTCCTGATGTAGGGTAGTGTGACGAGTGTGTCGGGGCATGTAGTATCTTTCTGATGCTGTTCGTGTAGGCATCTTCTGACCCAGTTCTTTGGGTATCCATTATACTTGAACACTTTCGAAGAGGTATTCTTCTTCCGCTTGCTGCAGTGTGTTGTTGCCCTTTTAAATAGTGTTCGCACACAGCTTCGTTTGTGTGTGCTGGGAAGTTCAGTACCTGGTCTAAAACCAGGCGGGAAAACACACTGATGCTTCATCGGAGGCTGCACTGAGGATGTTACCAAGCATGGTAACGAAACGTCTGCGAAACAAGGAACCAGCTTGGCAAGCCAACCAACCTCAACACCCACAACCCGAGCTACAAATCTACTCCAAAACCTAAGAAACCATCAATATAGAATTGTTGTCTAAGAGTTTTGAGGCACATAGTGTCTCTACATCTGGGACAGAGCAGTCCTGTCTCTCCTACCTTCCTCACAGCCTATCTGATCTCCCTAACCTTCCTTTCACCCCCTGCTGTTGTTTTCCACCTTCCTTGCATCCTCCGTCTCTCCACCCCCCACATTCCTTGTATCCTCCCTCCTAGCTTCCTTGATGTTGTCCTGTCTCTGCCCCCATCTTTCTTGCAGCCTCGCTGGCCCCCTGCCTTCCTTGCAATATGACTTCCCTCATCTACCATGGCATTTCCTTCTCACCCTCATCTTTGTAGTCTCCGTAAATCCCCAGCAATCCAGGAGCCTCCTTGTCTTCTCCCACCTTCCTTATAGCTTCCAATCTGCCTCCTACCTTCCTTGGGTGGATGCTCTTGTGACAATTTCCTCACTGCCAACACTTATAGACTTAACGTGGGGGGGAGGCGATGGTCTAGTGGTATTATTGCAGGACTATTAATCCAGAGACCCAGATAATGTTCTGGGGACCCGGTTCAAATCGTACCACAGTAGACAGTGGAATTTAAATTCAATAATTATCTGGAATTAAGAGTGTAATTAATACTATAAATCCATTGCTGATTGTTGGGAAAAACCCATTTGGTTCACTAATGTTCATTATGGAAGGAAACTGCCATCCTTATCTGGTCTGGCCTACATGTGACTCCAGACCCACAGCAATGTGGGTAACTCTTAACTGCCCTCTAGGCCATTTGGGATGGGCAATAAATGCTGCCTGGCCAGCGACGCCCTCATCCCCATGAATGAATAAAGAGAAAAAACTACTTGCTGCTCCTCCAACCAGTCATCTGGGTTTGTTGCAAAGTTGAGCAGAGTACTTACGGACTGGAAGGCAGGATGCTAAAATTTGGTGTTTGTAAAATATTGATGTTTATAAAATGATAGGGGGAAAAGCAGTGTGTGGTCCCCTTAAAAGATGATGTGTGTTTTCTAGGCTTGGAGAATAAACAACGTCTGTGGGCAGCTTGTGGGTTTGCAGGTGCACAGGGCACCTGAACTATAACATTTGTATCAAAGGCTGGATGGTTAGCAGGCCAAGCCGCAGTTTTGTTTTGTTATCAAGGCAACAAGTTTTGATTTAGCCAATTAATTTAAACCAGGCATTTAGATACTAAAAACCAATTAAGTTTAAATCTGATGGTTTTGATAACCTAGGATCAATTCTATTGTAAGAAACTAATATGTCATCAAGGGTGTAAAAGACAGAGACAGTTGCAAAATCAGCGGAGAGCTAGCTGTCATCTGCTAAGGGAACAGCTCTCAGCTTTAAAGGAATCACTGACTCTCACAGAATTCTCTATGCCTTACAGTAAGCTCCATCCAAATTAAAGGTACTTACAGCACGAGTAGTTAATGTTCCTGACAAAAGAATTTGACAGAGAAGGCATAGAACATTCCGGAAAACACATAATCTGGCTGTAATTTCTGCAGACTAAAATCTAACTCTTTTATTTTATTTTATACAAGTGTGACTTGTATTTATTGGTACAGCACACCATTATAATCTTGTTTTATTCTGGAATACTTAGTAGTTAGAAATGGTTAATTTGGTTTGTTAATAGTTTAGCTAATTTGTTCACTGTTAGAGTTGGATAAATAAATTGTTACTTGTTAATTACAAAGTGTGTGTGTCGGGGGTTATTTTTAATTAACCACTCCTTTATGACAGATTGGGGGCTCTTTTAACAGATTATAAGGCGAGGTGCTACTCCCTGGGTGTTTGGTTTTAATTATCAGAGGGAGGTCAGCTCTGCTTTATTACAACCAGTAAACCTATCAGCATCAAGAAAGAAATAGAAAACCAGCCTGTGACTGGAGAAGCAGCTCAGCATTCCTCTCCATTCAACTTATGATGACAACTTTTCTTTGAATGTCACCCTCCTGAGTGAATTTTCCCAGGTGGATTAGCCCATTATTTTGAGCTGTATCATCAGCTAAATCTACTCAATAATAGCAAGTAAAAGGTGTCTGGTCTACTTCCTACAATAGCCTTAGTTATTCGCTGAAATAAAAAAAAATAAACTTGCAGTTGTATAGAATAATTTTCTTGGAACATCTGAAAGTGCTCACAACCAACAACCTGCTTTTGAAGTTACTACATGTACCGTTATGTAAGAAACCACGGCAACTGACTGTCCCACAGACAAAAGAAGGTTCTCTCACTTTTTTTAAAGTAAGTAAGAAGTGCTCATTAGTTCACTGGCAAAACAGCCGGCCTTATTTTTTTTTAAATATGCCATTCGATATTTTAAGTATGGCTTCAGACATTTGAATGTTCTAAAAGATGGTACCTCAAACAATGCAGCACTTGCTCACTATTGTGCCTTTTTAAAATAACAGCATTACACAGATTGAGGTTAAAATAAATTATAAAGTGCAGGACTGCGCCAAAATATAATGGTAGTTTGGCAATACATCACTTTGTTTGAAACTGTGACTATGCAGTTAGAAAAGTATCTGTCTTAGCTTTTACTTTAAAATAGCTTTTCCTTTCATTATTTGTATTACCTGCAATCAAAATT
This sequence comes from Ginglymostoma cirratum, assembly GCA_024137785.1. Taxonomy (NCBI): domain Eukaryota; kingdom Metazoa; phylum Chordata; class Chondrichthyes; order Orectolobiformes; family Ginglymostomatidae; genus Ginglymostoma; species Ginglymostoma cirratum. The sequence goes on along the minus strand of JAHRHZ010000021.1, from coordinate 24,797,733 downwards.
GTCCAGTGAAGGTAACTGAGCAACTTGTAGATCTTCTGGCTGCATTTCACGAACTGCTTCCAAAATTTTCCGTTGGTCATCAGGATCAGTAATTTTAATCTGCATTAGAATTAAATGTCAACAATTCTCAGTGAGTCTATGCATTTTTTTCATAGTTCTCTACAAATCAACAACTATTAAATGCATTTTCACATTTTATTAGGTTTTCTCAGGGCAATTGTACACAAAGTGATTCGTAGGCAAATAATTTTGTAATTACCTTTTATAAGATGAATATTACACACTGTATCAACTTTCAGTTAGAATGCTTAATTTGTCATGTTTACAAATAATATGTTTCTGTTAAAAATTAACTGTTAAGAAACTTGATTCTGCATTTATCATATTTAACCTTCTTTACTGCCCTCAGCATCTGCACTGAGAGGTGGACTGATCCTCGATGATTTCAATCTTCCATTTAGCTCTGCTTAACTTTTGCTGACATCATTGCCTTCGTGTCCTCCCTAAAGGTTTCCACTCATACAGACTCTCCCACCCACAATCAAGGTCACCCCTTCAACCTTGCCATAATTTCTGGTTCTGTTACACCAGAGCTACAGTGTGTTCTATTTATAAGATTCACTAAAGCAACTTAATGTTTCTTCACCTGCACCTCAAACAATAACGCATAGATCACTGACCGTCATGCCTATGCTATCCCCACGCTAGAACCACACACCCTCCAGCTATATACCATCTTGACTCGGATGTATAAAGTGGTTTCTTTCATCATCACAGGGTCAAAATTAAATAGCACTGTGAAAATATTCTCACATAAAGACTTCAGTGAACAAAAGCAAGGCAACTACTTTTTGAAGAACAACGAGAGAAAGACAGCAATTATTGGGCTTGTATGCATGCCCACATTGGCTGACTAAATAAAATTGATTAGGCCATTGCTGATCACTTCTTAAGTGCTTCACCATCCATATGCCTTCACTTCCTTCCAACCAAGGGCCCTGTGCCCACTAGAAAATAATTCTTCAATCACTGGAAAAACGTGCTTCCAAATTTTCAACTACCCATCCATTTGCAACAATACTTCTGCAGTCATCAGTTTGTTTGAACACTTCCACCACTTTTGATGCTCTTGTCTGCAACAAAACCCTTCTTCTCCACTGTATCCCAAGTATGGGCCACAGCTTCATTCCCTAAATTCCTCATTCACTTTGCAAAGCTATCCACTCTTCCAGGAGACGAAAAGATAACAACTCCATTTCTCTTCTCTATTATGACCTTCTTCAAGCCTCTTCCCTATCTCTCCACTCTCATCATCAACAACTGTCATGAGCATAGGTTGTCTTCTAGCTTGAGATGATTGTTTTCAACTCTTGCTCGCTGATCCTTGGCCCTAAGATAAATGTGTTACAGTCGTACAGCATGGAAACAGACCCTTCAGTCCAACCAGTCCACAGCCACCATGTTCCCAAACTCAACTAGTCCCACCTGCCTGCGCTTGGCCCATGCACCTCCAAACCTTTCCTATTCATTGACTTATCCAAATGGCTTTTAACATCCTATCCACATGGATAAGGAGAATCACTAATTCGATTGGAACAACACCAAGATCCTGGGACAAGCAAAGCAGAGACAGGCACTGGAGTTCCTAGAAGCCTGGTACTCCACAAAGAAAGCCATCAACAAACACATAGAACTCAACCCCATATACATTGCATTGTGAAGGAAGACCGGAAGTGAGGTAATCCAGCTCAATGGACTCCCGAGTTTAAAAACTAGGCAGGAAAATACAATGGCTCTTCATCGGAGGCTGCACTGATGATGTTACCCAGCAGGGTAACGGAACGGCTGCGGAACAACAAATCAGCTCGGTGAGCCAACCAACCACAACATCCACAACCCTTAGCGTGTCTTTTAAACTCCAATGAATTCTCGAACTTAATTTGAGATATTTGTAATTCTTATGAAATGAATGCCAAGTGCAACTGATATATCATGGCTTAGATGAAATGGTAATTAGGATGGCAGTGAAGAAAATATATACTAAACCATACTATATAAAATTATATACAGAGATACAAGGTATAAGGCACCATGAAGCTAAAGTTTTCTCTTTCAAAACATGAGGACAAAAATAATCAGACAATTGTTGAGAGTTACTGTTTAAGGATCAGAATACACAATGTCAGGTCACCCTGTTTACAAAAAGATCCAAAAGAATACAAAGGAATAAATGCATTGGAGCTAAAATATTATAGCTACGTTTTCTAAAATGCTCGGAAATGTGATAAGTATGAAGTCAAATACTCTTCAGGATCTCTAATTAACTTGGCAAGATTTTCCTTTTGCTTTGACTCAAACTCCGATCTGAAAATCTAGGTTTAACTGTCCAAGTTCACACTTGAAGAATGCTAAATGGTCATTTAAATGGGAAAGAATTATCTACCATGACAGCTACCAGCGGAATGTTTGATCCTAGAATAAAACAGAATCATAGAATTGTTACTGTGCAGGAGAAGGCCATTTGGCCCATTATATCTACACTGATGCGTAACAGGATACTGGCAATATTGGGAGTTTTTACCTTGAAATACGAAGTAGAATAATATTCAACCGTAGGGCTCTGCCAACTGCATTGGTCAATGAATGTTTTAATGATTATTCATGTGAAATAGTTACTCAAACAAGTTATAGAGAGATTAATTTCTGTTTCACCTGTGCACAGGGACACATTGGCACATTGATCAAGGTGTTGCTTGCTGTTCATTTTTAATGTATGCACGTACATTAGCTTTCTTTGCTCAAACTCCAAACTCTTGCCTTTTTCTAGCTTCTCCCCATCTCTCACTTCTCCGCTACTCCCCACTCCTTACCATGCCCTCCCTCAAGCCCACCTTACCCATGATCCCATTCATACTAATCAGTGACCACCCAAAATCTTTTACTAGTCACCAAACTGGTTATCTTCGTAAATAGCTCCCTCTCCTCAGATGTTGCACCTTTTCTTTCAACACAACTGTGATTGGTTTGGTGGTCGTGTGGGAATGGTTAGGGAAAAACCAGAAACAATTTGAAGATGATCAAATCCTAGGGAGGAGGAAGGAAATGTTTTATTGTTGGAAAGAGAGACAGAGATAACAAAAGAAAGCTTTTTTTGGAGACAGTTGGTAACGGTGAAAAGATAAGGTTACATTAATCTCCTGAAAGACCAGAATACTGAGCAGTCTGGTCTCATTTGCTCGAAGATGGCTAAATCAAACAAGATTCATTTTTAAGAGTGAAACTATCTTTCAAAATTCGATATGTCAATGCTGCTAAGTGCAAGTTGCCCTTTTATTTGTGCAAAGAATGTAGATGTCGTTGGCTCAGGCAGTGTACATTACCCATCCTTTGCCCAGAAGTTGCCTCTTGAAAAACTGCAGAACTTCTAACATATGATCACCTACAATGCTACTGGGAGGGGGAGTTCCAGGATGTTGACCCAACAACAATGAAGGAATGGTGAGATAGTTCAAGTCTGGATGGTGTACTAAATATATGGGGATGCAGAGGCATTTTAACAGGGAGAAGACTTGCAGAAATTTCCTTTTTAAAATTAAATACGGTTCAGTACATGATAAATCTTTGGAAAGTATGAGTTCAGTTGAACGAATGGCTTTTTATGGTCAATGTTTCTGGAACACTTATTGGTAGAATTGATTCAGAGATAGTAGGAACTGCAGATGCTGGAGAATCTGAGATAACAAGGTGTAGAGCTGGATGAACACTGCAGGCCAAGCAGCATCAGAGGCGCAGGCAGGCTGATGTTTTGGGCCTAGACCCTCTGAAGAAGAGTCTACACCTTGCTCTACACCTTGTTATCTCTTAGTAGAATTGAAATGTGACAAGGGACATTCAAACACAGAATGAAACATACCAGTACGCTGAAAGCTTTGTTTTTTCAGTGATTTTTAGCATGGACACTGAAGTGAGAACAATTTTGTCCACGTGACCATTGAATGAACATTATTTGTGGTATTAGAAACAGTATCAAGAAATCTTGTGAGCTTAATGATTCAATTACGTGTCAAATCATAAACTGTAAAATTTTGACTAGTTTATAGCCTGTTAGCCACAGACAGTTTAAATGACTTCAGTACAGTGCAAGGCAGTGTTTTTAGACCCAGATATAGAACTGTGTACAGTTTCCAGCAAATGTTTGGTGAACAGAGCACATAATGATAGGAAATTACTTTTGTGTTTATTTAAAATCTAATTCGACATTTAAAGTTATTGAGTGATAAGTTAATGCTCACAGATGTTCAGGCAGACATCAAACTTACGAAATTCCCTTCCTATCCCAAAATTCAACTGTAGTGTGCATTTAGTGTAATAGAAAACATTCTCCCAGTAAATGGCAAACCCTTTTGTAATTGAAACCTTGACAAATTTAAAACAAATTAAGCTTTTTCCAGGTAATTAACCACTTTTTGGGATACCTAACTACACTGTCACAGGGAGAGGTCTGTGGGCATCAATGTAATATTTGTTAATCATGTTATGACTGACTTAAACATTGCTCTCTAGAGGTTAAATTCTTAGGGCAGCAAGGTAAGGATACAGACTAGAATCCTTTCAGGATGCCTGAATGAGTGTTACAGACGATGAAAGACAATTTAAAATAGATTAATCGTGGCTTTTCCATTCATGGGATGTAAAATAAAAATGTTTCACTGATTTACAGTGAGTGTCCTCTCACTTAAGTGTTCAGTTGTAGTGACTTTGGAGAAATTGAAAACATAAATGTGAAAGAGAAAAAAATACACTCCATCCACTGTGTGGTTAGTGTTATTGCCTTGAATTGCATGATTATACTGGCAGCTGCCAACTAAAATAAAAAAAACAAGGGGATACTATCATCGCTTGCTCCTTCTTAATTTTGAAAAAAATCTGGACAAAAGGGCAAAATGCAGAAAGATACTGTCAAAATTAAACATGTCAGAGTAAGCAGATGAACTAAATCAACAGCCTTGCAAAGGGTCTTGTAAAATTTTAGAAAACATTGAAGAATAAGCTGACTTAACCAAGTAGTAGGTGGAAACTTTATATTTTCTTTCAATTAATATTTAAACAAATACCTTATAATTGACATCTTCCTCAGCGTTTTTAATTGAAGTGCTTTTCTGGTTTCACAATACAGAAATTAAATAACTTATCCAAACAATCATATAGATTGAATAAAGCATCTGCCAATCCGAAATGATTAAAAGCATCATACATTCTCAGTTTGCTAATCAGCAAACAGTCTAACACATTTATTAGAACATACATGTCTCAACTGCTTGAGCTGGGACAGAGAGAGGAAACTGCCTGAGAATGGCTAATGTATTCTCAGGTTGGTTCAGATGGCAGCCACGAAGTGATTACAGTGCATCTGATATTACCAGGTTCTTTCTCTAAGGTGATATTGAAGCAAATCATTATTTTGCCCTAAATGCTGACCAGATTTATCTAACTGCGGAGGATATTGGCTAGATCAATCAAAAAGGTGTGCATGGATCCAGTTACTACAAGCAGTGATCTGTGAACATATAGGTCCTTCTGCTCCTGCAAACCCCTTAGAATTGCATCCCCCATTTTATATGGCCTTTCAATGTTCTTCTGACCAAAGTGCATCACCTTACACTTTTCTGCATTGGACCTAACTTGCCACCTATCTGCCTACTCCATCAACCACCCAAAGACCTTTTGTACAATGAACTGGCCACTGAATCATGACCTCCACAGCATTCATAGGTCTGTGAAAAGTACATCTGCAAGTGAGGTAAGATGATAGTGGATACTGACATTGACAATTGGCAGACAGTTGTTGACAGCTGTGGCCTCTGCTGGCTGACTATTTGGAAACGCATCAAAAGAGGTGAACAGAAATTAAAAACTTAGCTGGTTGAGAAGAGGTCCCAGAGAAAATTAGAGGTCAGTGAATTCTGCACCTTGTTAGCTCAAAGCCTTCAGCTGCAGCAAACACAACAGGAGAGTGTAATGCCAGAGTGGAGCTCTGTTACATCAGCTTTTTATTCAGTTCATTATCATAGCCCAAACCATTGACGTACAAGATAGAAGACTGCCAAATTGTTACTTTACTTTCACCCAACCTCGGTGAATGGGTTGCAAGTAAGACAATTACAGGATATTTGCTCCTTCTTTACATGAAAAACTGGGTAAAGTCACATGCCTGACAAAAGTTTCCCACATTAAGAACTGTGAATAACTACTGAAGCACTCGTGGTCAATTGTTGGCTGGAATATATAAGTTGTACAGAGAATACAGATGTACACGTCTGCTCATCCACACTGTTTCCTGGGTTAATTATGAACACAGTTATGAGAGGTGGTCACAGCAGCAGTAATTTCAGGGAAGCTTGGATAGTAAAAACTGCAGCTGATCAAGCTGATTATACACTCAAGGAGAAGTAGTGCTATCAAGCAAAAATAACTTGGCAATCGCTCAGTTTGGACCATCCATCTTCTGACTTGATTATGACCTTATTTCAAACATGGATGGAACAGGTAAATTCCAGAGATGAGGTGAGAATGACTGTCCTTGATGTAAAGGTGCAATTGACAGTGTGACAATAGGAAAATTCGAATCAATGGGAATCAGGGGAAAAACTTTTCCTTGACTACAGTAATAGCTGTTATAAAGGTGGGTGAATTCGTGTCAATTCTAGGACAAAAAAAAGAAAGAACTGTGGATGCTGGAAATCAGCAACAGCTGGAAAAACTTAGCTGAAGGAGAGTCAATTCACATGAAGCGTTAACTCTGCTTTCTCCCCATAGATGCCAGACCTGTTGAGTTTTTCCAGCAAATTCTGTTTCTCGTTTCAGTTCTAGGGCATCTCTGCATGAGTTCTTTAGGGCAATATCCTGATCTCAACCATCTTCAGCTGCTTCGTCGGTGAACTTCACTGCACCATAAGGTGATATTTGCACAATGTTCAGCACCATTCACCACTCCTCAGATACTTAAGCAGTCCAGGTTCAAATATAGCAAAACTTGGACAATATCCAGGTTTGGGCTGACAAGTAGTAAGAGACATTCATGGCACTAGGCTCCAGTCAATGACCATCTCCAACAAGACGGAATTTCACTATTGCCCATGGGGATTCAATGGAATTATCACCACTGAACTCTCCACTTTCAATATCCTGGGAGCTTACACTGACCTGAAATTGAACTGTACTACACACACAAAAACAATGGTTATAAGAGCAGGTCAGAGGCTCAAAATTCTGCATGCAATAACTCACCTTCTGACTGTCTGAAGCCTGTTCACCATCTACAAGGCACAAGTCAGGAATGTAATGGAGTATTCCCCACTTTCCTGGATGAATGCAGCTACAAACAACCCTCAATAAACCTGACACCATCCATTAAAAAAAGCAGCCACTTGATAGGCACCACATCTACAAACATTTACTAATTCCACCAGCATCGCTCAGTAGTACCAGTGCGTACCATCTACAAGAAATTCACCAAGACGGCATAGATAGCAACTTCTCAACCGATGCTCATTACCATCTGGAAGGACAAAGGCAGCAGAGACATCCAATCATCATCATATTCAAGTTCCCATCAAAGTCATTTACCATTCTAACTTGGAAAAATGTCGCCAAGTCTTCAGTGCTGCTAGGTTAAAATCCAGGAACTCTCTTTCTGATGGCGTTGTGGGTCTACCAACACCAATGGATTGCAGAGGTTCAAGAATGCAGCTCACTACTATCTTTTCAAGGGCAATTAGGGTTGAGCAATAAATGCTGGCCCAACCAACAACACACACATCCCATGAATGAACAAAAGAAAAGTTATAACCCATTTTGATTAACAGATAATTTCTCACAAATTACCACCCAAATGTTATATGCAGCTCCCTTGTACACATAACATGCTCATAGCATTCATGTTAACCATACTGATTACAGGTGGCTCTCACCATTAAATGACATCCTAATAGAATGGTATCACGAATAAAATAAATGATTAATTACCTGAAGAATGGAGAGGCACATTATGACATATTAAGATAAAACAAATGGTGCAGTTCTGATCAAAGACCATTGCAAATGTGGTTCAAGGCTTGAAAATAAGGTCCAGAAACCAAAGAGTGTCATAATTTTAATATCCTACTATAATGGGAATTATAAATAATGCCTATAGTGGCACGCACTCTAACTGTTCAAATGTTAGTTAGGTAACATCCCCCTTATCCTAGTTGCAATACTAGGGTCAGTGCGTTCACAGTGTGACAGAATCGTTATGGCATGGAAGAAGGCCATTTGGTCCATCATGCCTGCACCAGTTCTACTTCCCAATGCCAATCTCCTGCCTCTTCCCTATATCCCTGCACACCATTTCTAGTGAAATAATCATCAAATACCCTCTTGAATGCCTCAATTGAACCTGCCTCTACCATATTTCCAGGCATTGTTATAACTACCTCATTTCTACCTTATTCTTAGATACAAAGTAATGCTACTGCTGTGCTTTTAATCCTCTTTTGTATAATAAAACTATTGTTTTTTACTCTGGAAGATTTGTACCTAGGTACTTGTATTTAAGATGGTGCCTTTAAAAGGCAGCCATTGTAAAAACCTTTCACTGTGCTCCTGTACTGGAATACAAGTGACAACAAAGGATATTCATTCATTCATTCATACATACCCTAACCATGCACTGCATGAAAAATCTCCCTTGCTTCATTTGCAAATCACTTTAAATCTATACACTCTCGTTCTTTTCTCTTTTACGAGCAAATTGACAAATATTGAAACACAACATTGAAAAGATTTAAAAGAACACAGAACTCAATTATGAATAGGAAAATATATAATGTAACTATATAAGGCAGCGTGGTGGTTTAGTGGTTAGCACTGCTGCCTCAGAGCCCCATGGACACAGGTTCAATGCCAGCCCTCGGTGCCCCAAGGAGTTGACATGTTCTCCCCGTGTCTGTGTGGGTTTCCACCAGGTGTTATGGTTTCCTCCCACAGTCCAAAAATGTGCAGGTTAGGTGGACTGATCATACTAAAATGCCCAAAGTTTCCTGGGATATGCAGGCGAGGTCATTAGCCATGGTTAATGTGGGGGTTGGGGTGGGAAAATCGGTCTAGTTGGGATGCTCTTCAGATGGTCAGTGCAGACTCAACGTGCCTAGTGGCCTTTATCTGCACTGTCAGGATTAGATGAACATGTTCTTTATTCATTTATTATGAAGACACAGACTAGAATAGTTTTTTAACTAAAAGATGATTCTTAAGAAAAACACTGGTTAACAAACCTTTTCTAGGTCTTCTTTCCCCATTGTCAGAAGTGCTCTGAAAGATATCTCATTCTCCTTCAGAAGGTAATAAAAGAAGACACTTTAAAGAGTTAGTATATTTTACAGACGTTTTTAATAGCATGGACCTAAACTCTAGTGGAGGGACATTAACTTGCAACTATATCATAAAATATCAATTACACAGTTTGTAAAATCTCTCCTCATTAACATTTCCACAAAGAATTATAATTAAATTATGTGTTCTGTTATATTCTAACTACCAATTTCACTTACAACTTAAGACCCTTTTGCAAACCATTTACAAGTCAACTTCTATATTGGCCACATTTGGGACTTCTATTCTGTAATTGGTTAAAAGATTTCAAGCTTTGAAACTTATAGCTCCGTAATGAAAAATACTTATTGTCTTCCATTTTACAATTGTAACTCACCTGCACTTGAGAGTATATAAAATGTATGATATTTATCCAAAATAAAAACTAAAATTACAAAAGCAAGGTAAGAATATGGGATATTTTAACAGAGAGTTTGGTGGCTATATAAAATATCAATGCCAAGAGAATTACTTTTGGCTATCAAAAAATTGAATAAAACATACCTCAAATAGGCCTTGAAGATGTTCAAGTTCAAGTCCAGACAGAAACAGTTGTACATCACCAAAAGTTGAAGTTGAACTGTGAAAATTGATTAATACTTTAATATACAATGGGAAAACAATGATTAAAACATAATTTTTTACACAAAAATTAAACCATAATTTCTATTATACATCTAAATTTATTTTCCTAAATAACATGGAGCCCTATGTATATTAGTAAGGTAGGAAGATTTGAAACACATCATATTTGATTGTCCCAAACATTCAAAATGACATTAGAGCCATTCCAAATTAAAATGAATGAACGTAATGAATGAATGATTTTGAGGTAAATGAATTATTTTATTGTCATATGTATTTTAGTGAAAAATACAGCAAGGTAGTGAAAAATTTCACCGTCACCATGATCTACCACTATTTTGAATAGTGAAAGAATAATTTTTTAAAAAAAGAAATAGCTTAAAGAGAGCTCAAAAATAAAATGAACTCTTGTTACTTTTCATTGCATGAAACAGAAGAAAAATATTAAGTTTATAGTACACAAAATAACATCAAGAAAGACTGCAGAGATACTGGAACCTTTTGTTCAGGTCTAAAAGTCAGTGAACTAACTCAAAATCTATGAAAATATGTGCTTGCCTATAACTATTTTGTCATTCATTATTTAATAGGGATTAAGATGGATTAAGAAATTATTTCCCTTTATGTGCAGTAATCTTTTGGAAACATTTCTGTGCAATACCTTCTTATTTTAAACAGACTGATATTTATTCAAGCACATTTAAAACGGTTAAAATAAGTAGCGTTGGAAACTACATAAACCGTGAGAATTTTTCAAGTTGTTTTATTTCACAGGATTCATTGTCTATTACCATATTCTGCTGTTCTTTCCTGCATTAGAATGATTTATGACATATTTGAAAATCGCCTCCTCTTTCGATACATTCTGCAGTTTTCCCAATAAGGATGAATTTGAAGTCACTGTGAGTAAAGACGCTAACTGGAAAGAAAATAAAAAAGGGCATTTATAAATTTCACTGAATTAAACACTGATCTTAATTACACATTGTTTATTATTAATAGTCCACTTATACATTTCTGCACAACAGTTTTGAATTTGAATTTAAGTTTCTTTAGATTTCTAATAAATTTTTGTCAAAATAAAACCTATGACAATAATTTATGGGTTACAAATCTAATATTAAGCATGGACAATAATGAAATAAACATATTAAACACAGGAGTGCTTTAGTTATGTTTAAGCACTTCCATTTTACTGCTAATCCTATTGAATGCACATTCTGAATTATGCAGCTGTACCAGCTAAACATTTGACTAGGATTTCAATTGTTAATGTTGAATACAAAAATTCAGTCATTAGTAGTTCAAATTGTTCTGCTGATCGATTAGTTCTCAATAACTTTGGGTTTATGGACTTGGTTTGATTCTGGTGGTTGGCAGGGAACATTCAAATGCTTAGGAAATTATTGTCGCTCTTCTGGGACTTCCTTATCTAATGTATAGAGAGCCAAACGTTACTGTTACATCGCCAGTAAACTCAGACAACACAATCTTGATGACCCAATTTGTACAGAGAAACAGGTGAAAATTACAGCCCCAATTCCACATTTATTGGCTGCAATTTTTTTTTTACCTGCGAATGATGATTTTTTTCAGCTATATCAGTTGGCGTCTCTCCATTTTTGGTCTTCAGTGTTTTATCAGCTCCTAACTCAATGAGCTTCAGCACCGTACTTTGGTGACCTCGACAAGATGCCCACGTCAGTGCCTAAGTTTTATGGAGTAGAAAAGTCTATTACAGACCACATATTTCGACTCCCTATATAAAATTAATACAGAGGTTGTAACATTCCTATACCCTGGTAACATTAACCTGGTATCTTATTCACATTTTCCCCCCAAAAGCAAAATGTCTCTATCATGGTGTAACAAAAATGGCTTTCATTAAAATGTAGTCAAATAAAGAGTGGAGATACTTTTAAGCAAAGGTATTTTTCAAATATTAATGCTAACAATGAAACTTGACCAAAATTGCATACTGTGTAGCCATTTTCATCTTGAATATTTATTTCTGCTCCATGAGCGACCAGCAGTGTAATAGTCTGAGTATGTCCTTCTCTAGCTGCATACATTAGTGGGGTCATCTGATTCCTGAAAGGGAGAATAAAACAATTGAACTTGCAACCAAAACACAGCAGATTAATACAACGTAGCAGCTAAAGAAACAATCGTCCAAATAAATTAGAAGAAATTTTTTAATTGATATTTGCTTTCCGAAAAGTAGTGCTTCACTGGTTCCAATCTCACCATTCTACTAATCTTTGTTTCTACAATCGATTTAAATAATTTACTCCTGTGGACAAACAGCTCACAAAAAATGGACAAAAGAAACCACTACATTCCGTAATGTTGACATTTTGGATAGATGGCACCATCAGATTATTTGGTAATCAATGTGAGATCTTGTGTTCAAGTGACACACAACTGTAAAAGATAAAACTAGGATACATTTAATTAAGAGAAATGCAATGGCTGGCTATACTCTTGATGACTTGCTGGTTAAAGGAATGAGCATCTGAGTCAGACAAATTACAGAGTGAGCTGAACTCCAAAGGACAGGTTAAGAAGGTCAACTTTTAATAGGAGTGCATAAAGTATGAGATCTGGCTCGAGCTTGCCAAAGGGCAACACAAACACATTGAAAACATATCCAGGGAAAAGAGATAAAAGAATGCAAACAGAAGAGAAACTTAAAAAAAAATACAAATCTTGAGGGTGATGCATTTTTGTTTTAAATAAATTACATTTATAGTAGTTGTACTTAAGCAGTCTTAGAATCTAAACAGCGATGCTAACTCTTGGTGATATTTTATTCAGTAAAGGTGTTCATTAATGAAGGGCAGTTGGAACATTATATTTTAAGGTTGTAATAAATTGTCCTGGTACCAATGACAAATCGCTTTACTTAAAACAGTAAACCATATTCATGGGGCTATACCTTGAAACTAATCTTTCTCCTATTTGATAAATACAAGGCCAAGTTGACCCTATTGACAGCCATGCCATCAAATGGACTTCTACAGAATTCAGCCCATTTAATGCAGAGCACTGAAGCTCCTTAACAGACAGTGAATCAGAAGTGGAGTCTTCAGCACCCTTTAAATTTAATGGGTTCTCTTTACCTATGGTAGTTTATACAGATGAAGAGTTGGTTGACCATTATCCTTAGGCTTTTTATCAGTTATGTCAAACAATGACAAGTGTGAAATTCTGTAGGGAAACTATCCAGACATATTTATTGTTAATCCACTTCAGAGGTTTTGCTTTAGAAAACTGGTCTTCTCTTATTAGGTACGGAGACCTCTGCAGTCATTTTAAAACATAACTTCCTACCTCATTTAAAGCAGTTTTCCTTTAACCAAAAGTTCTGGGTATGAAAATTAGACAACAGAAGCACCTCCTGGTGTTCTATGTAATATAGCTGGATCTGACATTAGTAGCTTAACCTTCTGTTCACCATCTCCTTTCAAGTCGGCATCACAGAGTAGAGTCAGCATGAAGCACCAATGAGCTGTTGTCTGAGTTTGGAGACAGGTGAAGCAAGTCAAGTCCAGGAGCTATGTAAAGACAGAACAAGGCTCTTGTGGTGCAGTGGTAGTGACCCTACCTCTGAGGCAGGAGTTCAAGTCCTATCTTTTCCAGAGGTGTGTCATAACATCCCTGAGCAGGTTGCTTAGAAAACATAAATATAGAGTACTGGAGAACGTAATGACGGAAGTATTTTGGAGGAAGAAAGACATGGCAGATGTACAGAGTCAATTGAAAACTTAGCAAGATGACAGTGGTGTTGAAGGGCACCACAAAATCCAAAGCAGAGGTTTATTCTTGACCTCAGGTGAGTGATTTTCTGGTTATTAACAGAGTTTAAAAATCCAGCACAATCAATGGCCATTCATAGGCTCAGCAGGAAACTGAAGTCACTCAGTCACAGCAGGGAAGGGCTGATCAAAATCATGCAGAATATTACAAAACAGCAGGAAATCACAGACTGGAGTTGGTACAGCATAAACAGTGTAGTCTGGCAGGTAAAGCATCTTGTTGGAGTTGAGAGAAGTCCAGGAATTAGAAACTAAAATTGAGGAAAGATCTGGATTTTTCCAGATCTTTTATACAGTTCAAAAAAAACCCAGATTATTAAAAAACCGAGTTTATTCCAATATACTCCAGTGCAGAAGCATGGTCCTTATGTCCAAATAACGTACAGGAATTTGAAGCCATATCTGAGCGAAACTGCACATTCATGTCTTTACCAGAGCTCATGAGGGAAGATTAGGGAACAAGGTTCGAGCTGTCATACACAGGACGTTTAAACAGTTGACTTTGACGTTTTAAATAAAATCTACCCATTGTTAGAATCAAAGGAACAAAAACACAAAAGAAAGAATTTAGTGACAGAAAGAACAATGAATGCCAGCAGACGGCTATGGAGAGACATACAATACCAGGAGCTTCCAAGGGAACCAAGTGTCTAGGAGCCATTTAGAATCCACTAAATAACTGAATTCAATGACTTTACATGACCTACCATTCCCATATTACTCACAAACTGCAACAAAATCATTTTGCCCTGAAGCGAGTTATATGTAACAAAAACCGAAAGTGCTAGAGAAACTGAGAAGGTCTGGCAGCATCTGTGGAGAGAGAAACAGCATCACGTCTGACTCAAAATGTTAATTCTGTATCTCTCGCAACAGATGCTGTCAGACCTGCTGAGTTTTTCCAGCACTATATTATTATTTCAGGTTTCCAGCAGTATTTTGCTTTTACCTGAAGAAGGCACTCAATTAGTTCTCTGAAAGTTTGATTAAGGAATCAACTACAGGGATAATGGAACTGCAGGATATGATTGCTGTGCACACACTGGTTCAAATGTTCCTTAAAATGTCAAATCAAATACTGCACAAACTTCTGTTCATGAGGAGAAGAACCGTTTCAGTGTTCAGGTGAGGTATGATTGACAGCCTTTGTCATCAAAGCCATATCCAAGGCAAAGCAGCCTGTTTGGCTGGCATCACATCCTCAAGCATTTAATCCCTCAGCCACTGACAGTCAGTAGCGGTAGTGCATATTATCTACAAGATGTGCTGCTAAAATTCACTAAAATTCATTAGGCAGCACCTTCCAAATCTACGACACTTCCATCTAGAAGGACAATGTCAGCAGATACATGGGAACACCACCACCTACAAGTTCCCCTCCAAGCTACTCACCATCCTGACTTGGAAATATATTGCCATTCCTTCACTGTCGCTGGGTCAAAATCCTGGAATCTCTGATGGCATTATAGGTCAACCTACAGCAGAGGGACTGCAGCAGTTCAAGGAGGCAGTACACTGCCTTCTCAAGGGCACTCGGAACAGTGAATAAATGCTGATTAGCCCGAATTGATGCCCGAATTGAACAAAAAAGATTAAAGTCCATCAAATTCTATGATGTATTACATATTTCCACCACCAGAGGTCCTCTACGAGCTTTGCAATCAAAGCTATTCAAAATATAAAGAAACGTGTTTTTGTTAGTGCAATACGTCGAAAAGGTCGTGAGATGCACAAGTAGCATCCTTACCTTTGAGGTAGAAGCTCTAGATTCGAATTCCAAGTCAGGATTTGCTTGTCATGGAATGTTCATAGCATGGTCAGTTTGATTGACACACTGGATGCCAGGTGGAAAGAACAGGGTTTCCTGGTTAGGCACTCTGTAGAAGGCAATGGCAAGCCACTACAATATTTTGCCCATTACAGTGGACTAATGGAAGTCCATACTGCAAATGCTCCAAAATCAGTATGGAGGAAAAGATAGACAAACACTACCTTTAATACAAAGTTGAAAGCTAGCTATTCTCAAGAAACCTCATTGCCTAGAATCTTTTTAGAAAGTTAAAGCGATTTTGCAAAAAAACGAGGAATGTAGTTAAGGCATTGTGCAGGAGGTCTTTAAAGAAGCAGTTTTTTAAAAAGGTATGATAAAGAATATTTAAACATGTGCAAAATTAGCAAACTTTAAAATTAGAAACTGAAAGAACTTCAACTCCCAAAAAATATAACAGAACAATGGACTCAGTCACTGATCCCTTAAAATGAAACTTGATAAAGATCTATTTAAGAGCAGAATTACAGGTCTCCTCCTGTCTGTGTGGGTTTCCGCCAGGTGCTCGGGTTTCCTCCCACAGTCCAAAGATGTGCAGGTTAAGTGGATGGCCATGCTAAATTGCCCCTAGTGTCCAAGGATTTGCAGGCTAGGTGGATTAGCCATGGAAAATGCAGGGTTACAGGGATAGGGGGTTGGGGGTCTGGGTGGATGCTCTTTGAAGGGTTGGTGTGGACCCGATAAGCTGCATCCACATTGTGGAGATTCTATGATTCTGTGATTTCTTTACGTTCTTCTCCTATGACTGTTGATAACTAGTTTCTTAAGAGATGTTGATGCCATTACCATGGCGGAAAAGGTCCTGTTGAAAACTGTAGATAAGAATGCAATGGAGTAATTCTGCTTTAAGCAAAATAACAGGAGTGAGACTTTTTAAAATGTATTCCATTCACCTCCTGAGACTCCAATGAGGTTTCCAGGAAGCAGCTGAGAATTCCATTTCCTAGTAGGCTGACTGTTCCAATGCATACACAGAGTGGGACAGGCCATCCGAGTTATCAGAAATCACACTGTGAATATTGGGAGCCACGGAATACAGGGTATTCTGTCTGACTACAGTTTACTGGTCGAGTTATCCTTGCCTCATGTTTATTTTTGATATCGGTGTATAAGGTAGGTATTGTAAGCTAACTTACTTTTTTTGCTTGGTGAAGTTATGCATAGTTGTTCAAAGCTGTGAAGTTGTGTAACTTTACACTATTAATGAGGAATTCGAGATACCTAAACTTCAATTGCTTTAAATAAAAAGTTACTTAGCTGGCTGGATCATAACCAAATTTGGGGATTTTTCCAGAATCATCTTAAAGGTTAAAAAGCAAGGAAAATTGAAGACCATTTATAAAGACGAAAAGAATAATGGTGGGACTACCTGGAGAATGTTCCTTTTGTAGGTGCTCCAAAATGCCAGAATTATTTAAATACTTTAATTACGTCATTCTTTGCTAAATGGAAGGATATTGGAGAATTGAGGTATTTTGAATTGACTGTGCGTGCAATTAGTGTTTTAATCAATAAAGTGACTTTATTTTGTGTGCAGCCAGCCTTTCAAGGTCCTTTCTTTTATTTTTGGTCTATCCAATTTGTTTTTTATTACCTCCTTTGCAGCGACATTCACAGCATCCCATTTGGATGTCCTTCCTTTCTCCCTCAGGGATGTGTCGGAACTGATCAAATGAGCTGGCACATGAAATTTTATGCGAAGAGTTATGATTTGATATAGTTTGGGAGGAAGAATGATTGGTAATAATATAAATAGTGCAATTTCAAAGTGGGTATGGAAGTGACAAGATCTGGACAGGGTGGAAGTACACAAATCATTAAAGATAATAGAACATGCCAAGATGACTTTTCTTTAATAGGAAAGTATATTATGGAATTCTTTATAATATGGTTTAAAGCATAGAGTACAAAATAGAGGGCAGCATGGTGGCTCAGTGGTTAGCACTGCTGCCTCACAGCACCAGGGACCTGGGTTCGATTCCACCCTCGGGCGACTGTGTAAACTCCACACAGACATTCTCCCTGTGGGTTTCCTCCGGATGCTCCGGTTTCCTCCCACAGTCCAAAGATGTGCAGGCTAGGTGGATTGGCCATGGAAAATTGCCCATAGTGTTGAGGGATGTGTAGATTAGGTGGGTTATAGGAGGATGGGTATGGGTGGAATGTCCTGAGAATCAGTGTGGACTTGTTGGGCCGAAGGGCCTGTTCCCACACTGCAGGGAGTCTATGATTCTATGAAACCAAGAATGAGCATAGAGAATCATCACGGACAAGCAATGTGCTGAGCAGAGACACTTGGACAAGGTTGCACCGCAACAAACTTTGTGGTCGCAAAGCAAAGGGTAATGATTCCTCAGTATGACAATGCTGTTTCCTAGCAACAAACAAATATATAGGATTTTCATGGTATCACTGATTTCAAACAAATGTTTTAAAATCTCTTACCTGTTACGGACTGTTTCTATCTGGTTCTTACTCCTCATCAAACAGGATTACCTTGCATTTGCACTGCAACTTTGACCAGAAATCTATGAATGTCTACCTATTAACTCCACTGAGGGTCTAAATGGTATTCCCTGGTCAACATCCCAGAAAGTTTTCTGAAGTTCACTGTCAAAGTGAAATGATGATAAACATTAAGCTCGGTATCAGGTCTTGAAGCTGAGCGTTTCTCAAGTGCTTAGTTGCTGCAATTACCAAGCCACCTCAAATTATAGTTATCGAACATTTTGTAAGAAGGTAGAATTATAGGCAGTACATGCGCAAATCAAGATTGTGCAGAATCATTTTTACTGTTCCCATCATCTCAAATCTCTTTGGTGATTTACTTTGAGACTTCTGCCAACAGCGCAGTTGTGATTAAAACAGAATAGCAACCTTACAAGCAAGACTGAATACTTCCTTAGATAACAAGCGTGGGGCTGGATGAACACAGCAGGTCAAGCAGCATCATAGGAGCAGGAAAACTTGACGTTTCGGGCCTAGACCCTTCATCGGAAAAATCATCTAGGCCCGAAACGTCAAGTTTTCCTGCTCCTA
>JAHRHZ010000021.1:24744847-24759052 GCA_024137785.1 Ginglymostoma cirratum | reverse complement strand
CTCTCCTCTATCCATCCTCTATCCGCCTCCCCCTCTCTCCCTATTTATTTCAGAACCCTCTTCCCCTCCCCCATTTCTGATGAAGGGTTTAGGCCCGAAACGTCAAGTTTTCCTGCTCCTATGATGCTGCTTGACCTGCTGTGTTCATCCAGCCCCATGCTTGTTATCTCGGATTCTCCAGCATCTGCAGTACCTTTTATCTTTATTAGAAAAAGGCTTAGTTTTCCCTCCAGAGAGTTCGATGGCAGTGAAGGTACTAATAAATGGGATTGGTGGCAAATACATTTTCAGTTCAATTATACAAGTACAATTGGAATATGTTATTATTAGAAGAAGTGATTGTTTGAGCAGTAAAGATATTGCCTATTGAGGGATTAAATTTACTTCTTGGGAACTTCTGGGTTTGCCCATAATTGTAGAATGGCCAAAGGAGGTTCAAGAAATAGGACAATTACAGGAACAGTTTCTGGATACTTTTACCCATGGGTGGGACAATCAGATTACTGGTTAAATAAAAACAAAGGTTGATACAACTCCACAAATAAAAGGGTAGAAAGGTGAAGATACTTGAGAGGGAATATTTGGTCGGACATCACTAACTGAGGCACAGAAAGCAGACCCTAAAATAAATAAATTAGCACAATTCACTAATTCTGAGGTAGAAGTCAAAGGAGTTCCAAAGTGCTATTACCAGGGTGCCAGAGAGGACGTGGAGACCCCCTTACAGATCCATAAATGGAGAATGGATGGTTGTTCAACAGATAGTGGTGCCACCAGCTATTGTAGGGAGATATTGCAAGTAGTACATGAAATTTCCATGGTAAGGATCCAACAGACTCAGGCACTCATAAACAAGTATTTTAACTGGCCAAATTTGCATTAAGGTAATGTGCAATTTTGTAAACCATGCCATACTTTTCATGTTGCAGGTAAAACTCAACATACATTTAAACCAGCACCCGGTTCCTATACTAGTGTTTGAAGAACCATTCGGTCATGTACTCGTGAATTAGGCAGGACCACTAAAATTGATTAGACATAAATTGTCATGCCAGAAAAATTAATCTTCAATGTTTGAGTACATGTCCACATTTTTAAGAAGGTTGATAGGAGTGTTAAGGAGCGCAGGAACAGCTCAAAACACAGTGGAAGAGTGGGCAGGTAAACATGTGACAACTAGAAATTTCAAAGTTGGAGATGAAGTTTTTGCACTGTGTCTTTACAAGGTGAGCCACTAAAAATGAAGTTCTGTGGTCTCTACAAAATAGTTTAAAAAATTAGTAAGGTGACATCCATAATTGATAGCCCTGATCATAAAAGAATTGATAAGTCAGGTGAACATGTTAAATGGTACTATCATAGAGAAGATAATGAGGAAGTACAGGTATGTCAAATAGTAAGTGTAGTCAAGGAGAACACAGAAAGGATGAGGGCAAAGGAGAAATGACCAATTCCCAAAGTGAACTTCATACTATTTGACTAACAAATTTGAAAATATTAGAGAATTTAAATGCTGTTTTCATGTCTGGGCAAAGATCAACACAGGAATAAAGCAAGACTGTTCAGGAGACACAAAGAAGTTTGCAAAGATACATTTGGGTGTACTATATTAACCAAACATGATGCTGATGTCTGTAATTCAGACCACATAAAACAAAACCGATGTTAGTTAAACACAGATGCCCAAGGAACAAAAGATATGCAATGTACTTTAAAGCATCAACTACTCAAACCAAGCCATAGTAATTGGTGTTCTCCAATAGTACTGGCTCCTAAGTCAGATGGTTCACCTAGATCATGCACAGCCTATAGGAAAGTGAATCCAATTACAAAACGGAATCATATCTTATTCCTAGCTAGAAGATTGCAACGATAGCATTGGTGGTGCATCATCCTTATCTAAAATTGATTTGTTAAAAGGATACTGGCAGGTACCGTTGACAACAAGTGCAAAACAAATTTCCTCTTCTGTCACACCCAATGGACTGTGCCAATGTTGATTTATGCCATTTGGATTTGAGAACGTCCCAACCACAATTCAACAAAAATTGCATGTTGAAAACTTAAGAATGTAACCAAGAAAGTTGTATGCTGATTAAGATTCTAGTGTGAGGAAGAACTGAACTGCTATAAGTTTTGTGTCTTTCGTCATTTAAGTGTTACTAACCTTGTCATGAAATGAATTCTTCAAAGACTGTTTCATTCTTTTGAGGATGGAGGCATGTTGAAATCACCACTTTTTTTTCTCATTTTTGGTTTGGAACTGGGTTGCAGTTGACAATTTAACTGGAATAGCAGTTTTTTTTTAAAGAAAGCGAGAACAGGAGACTGACATTTGCTTTTGGGAACTGGCCTGGAAAGATAATACAGACAATTTACTGCTCTAAGAATTCTGTAGATGATTCTGCACAGAGATGCTGCTCTGCTCAGGGACTGGCAGCTGGTTGCATGTTAAATTGGTCAATCCAGAGAGGACTTGTGCTGGCCAGCCAACAACAGAAAATGTTGAAAAAGGAAATAAAAAAGAACTGGTCCCGACTGGATTTTGGGCAGGAGGCAGTTTTGCTGTTGAGATTGCTGGACCGGAAGGGCATTATTAGTTTTGCTCTCTCTAGTTATTCTCCAGTAATCGACTTGATGAAAGAGCCCAATCTGTAAGAACCAAGTAAGAAGTCGCCATGGGTCTGCAGAAGCTGTTGGCATTGACCAGTGACTTCGGAATTCAAGCAAGACATAGAGCCCACTGTGCCTGTAATATAACCCATTAAAGGATTCCATGAAGGCGTGGTATTCATTTGTTGAAACTGTTAGTGAACTGACAAATTATGATTTATTTTCTCTAATTTATTCCTTAACTATGTCTGCCCGACTGCATTAGTGCGTGCACATCAGGGGGTGGGCAAGTTATATTCAAAGAAGATTGAGCTTAGAATCTTAGGTATTAATTAGATTGCCTTGCAGTTTATCTGCGTTCTGCTAAAGTTATATTCTCAACAAATTGTTAATCTTTGTCTAAATTATGAACTTGGTGTCGAAGTGTTTTTATTTGGGGAGTTTGGTGAGGAACAATTGAACAATGTTGAGGGTCTTTGTTCATTTTAGGATCACTGTGTTGTGAATCATTGATTACTAGGGTGGTAGGATCAATCTGATAAACCATTGTTGCACTCTCTTCATTGCCAGAACATCTTTTCTCAGTTAGTGTAATATTATGTCCATAACTACAAAGGACATCCAGAATAATTGACAAATTTGACATTGATTTCACTTCTAAATATTCAACTATTTTATAAGTAAAAATTGGTGATTAATAAATTCTGGCATCCACACCCAAACATTCAAAGAGAAGGTAACGAACTCCATCGTTTGCACTTATGTCGAATCAGTACCACACATTTACTATTGCTCCATCGGCTGCCCTATGCCAAACTATATACTCTTCCAAAACCTGAACATTAGTAAAGAATTAGTCAAAACAAAGATATATTCAAGCCAGGAAGGATTCTAGGGAGAGTGATAAGCCAACAATGGCTAACTATGGAGGTTAAGGATAACATCAAATTGAAAGAAAACTTACAAATATGACAAAGATTAGTGGTAAGTTTTATAAACCAACAAAAAAAGACCAAAAATAAGGCAAGCTTGCAAGTAATATTAAGATAGATAACAAAAGTTTTTTTTCAACATTCAAAATTGAAGAGAGAAGTCAAAGCTAACATCGGCCCCTCAGCGAATGAAGCTGGGGAAATAATAATGTGGAGCCAGGAAATAACATAGACGAAAAGAATAAATACTTTGCACCAATCTTCACAGTAGAGGACATTAATAGATTCCAAAATTATGAAATAGTCAAGGGTCAAAAGGAGAAGAAATAAACGGTAGAACTATCAATAAGTCTAAGTGCTAAGGAAGCTAACGGGGGGTAAGGGCTGAAAAATCCCCTCACTCTAATGGGATGTATCCTAGGATATTAAAGGCAGTAGCTACAGAGATAGCAGATACATTAGTAGTAATCTTCCAGGAACTCTTAGTTTCTGGAAAAGTCCTTCAGGACTGGAACACTGCCATGTAAAACTTTCATTTGAAGAGACAAAACAATGAAAACTACAGGCCAGTTAGCTTAAAACCTGTTGTTGGAACAATGTTAATGTGTTTCTAAAAGATGTGAAGGCAGAGCATTTAGAGATATATAACATGATCAAGCAGAGTTAAAACAGCCTCACGAAAAGAAAATCAAGCTTGACATATTTATTAGAATTCTTTGAGGAGGTAACAAACAGGATAGATAAAGGGCAGCAGTGGATACAAACGAATTTTCAAAAGGTGTTTGATAAGGTACTACACATTAGACAACTCAACAGAAGGCCACCATTTTGGAGATAATGTATTAGAATGGCTTGTCTAATTATTAGAAGACAGAGTCGGGAAAAAGGGGTATTTTCAGGATGGCAACGTGTAACTGGTGAAGTGCCAGGGCACACAAAAACAGGTGAGAAGCCATATGATAAGGATAACAGTGTCCGCAGAGAGATATAGACAGATTCGATGAGATTGAGGGCAAAAACTTGGCAGATGGAATATAATGTGGAAAAATGTGAGGTTTTTTTTCTGCCGAAGTACATAAAGAGAGGAGCAGGATATTATTTAATTGGAGAAACACTGCAGAAAAGTACAGAACAGAATGATTTGGGAGTCTTCATCATGAATCACAAAGAGCTGTCATTCATGTTCAGCAGGCAATAGGGAAGGGAAATGAAATGTTAGCCTTTCTTTCAAAGGGAATGGAGAAAATTTTACTAAAACTATACAAGAGACTAGTCAGACCACACGAGGCATACCATGAACTGTTTTGCTCCCCTTATCTAAAGAAAGATATGCTGGCATTACAGGCAGTCCAGAGAAGGTTCACTAGGTTGATCCCACGCATGGAGGGACTATTTTATTAGGGGAGGTCAAGTAAATTGGGCCTGTAGTCATTGGAATTTAGAAGGATTAACAGGTGGCTTTATTGAAACACATTCTTAGGAGGCTTGACAGGTAGATGCCAGAAGTTTATTCCCCCTCATGGAAGACTCTAGGACCAGAGGGCATGATTTCAGAATAACGGAACACACACACACATGAAAGATAGATGCGGAGAAATTTTTCCTCTCTGAGGGTAGTGAATGTGTGGAATTATTTACTGTAGAGGGATGACAAGGCTGGATCATCACGTATATTCAAGGCTGAGATAGATTTTAATCAGTAAGGGAATCAAGAGTTATAGGGAAAAGGCAGGAAAATGGAGTTGAGGAATGTCAGATCACCCATGACCTCAACGAATGGTGGAGCAAACTTGATGGACTGAATGGCCTTTTTCTGCTCCTATGCCTATTGTCATGTAATTAATTATTACAAATTTAAATTACAAATTTAATGTAACTGATAAAAATTACACAAAGACAAAAGATTTAATCCATAATTACCAGGCACTGTTTTAATTTTATACTTTTGAACCAGTCAAAAGAATACTTGAGATAGACCAACGTTGCAGAACAACATTTAAGTGGCTAGGTGGGAACAATGTTCAACGTAAGATGGTAATGTTTCCTTTTAGCAGTTATAGACATGTGGAAAGAATCTGAGGATGAGGCATGGTGTCTCAGTGGTTAGCACTGCTGCCTTACAGCACAAGGGCCCTGGGATCAATTCCCCCCTTGGGCGACTATGTGGAGTTTGCATATTCTCGTGTCTGTGTGGGTTTCCTCCAGGTGTTCTGGTTTCCTTCCACTGTATGAAGATGTGCAGATTAGGTGGATTGTTCGTGCTAAATTGCCCACAGTGTACAGGCTGTGTGGTTTAGCCATGGGCAACATGCAGGGTTAAAGGGACTGGGTAGGGGAGTGGGTCTGGGTGGGATGTCTTCAGAGGGTCGGTGTGCATTTGATGGGCTGAATGTCCTACTTCCATAAGGCAGGGATTCTAGCAGGAGAGTTTCAAAGCTGAACTGTGAAACTGGGCATCAAGTTATGCAAAATAACTGCCTTTGCAATAAAGGGCCAGAAATACTGATGATGATTGGAACAGGTTCAAGTGAAGGTAATTCTCTTTAAGGTTACCCTCTTATCTGTTCGTGAATCCTCCAGCCAGAATTCTGAGTCTGGCCTGTCCTGAAAATGGAGGAAACAGGGGAGTAATATACACAGTGCAGGCCAAGATGGCACTTGCTATTGTATTTCAGGACAGAAACTATTCAAAGGTCCCAAAGTCATTGTGGCAGTGACTGAAGAATGGCATGTGTAAAGTAAGCAAGGGGTAGGGTGGCAGATGGACGAGGTTCTAGGATGCTAGGTGGAGGAGGGGACTAGGATCCTGGGCCAGTGGATGAATGCTTAGGGAGGCTGGGGAGGGGAAGGGGTAGGTCTGGACTCATGAAAGTTGGTGTTGAGAGGCGGTTTCAGTGGCAAGGGGGCAATGGTAGGTCGGGAGTCAAGTTTAATGATCACCCAGGAGTTACACTAACTTTTCAATCCTCCAATTTTTCCTGGCTGACGATTAAACTGAATCGACAGAATTTTTCCAACGTAAGGAGCATTATCAGGAGGGTTCCACACGAATGGGAATTGCCCATTAGACTTTTCAATTCCCAGGCAATTTCCTCAGAGCTGTGTCAAGAATTCTATAAGATCCCAACACACAAATCCAGTCTACAATGCAGAAATAACTACGTAACCTTTGGAATTTCTAGGCAATATCTGAGAATTTTGGAATGCTGTCAAACACAATCCAATGGTGTTGATTTTCTCTATATAATTCAAAAAAGACTTGCTTGCTAAACCATGGGAAAAAAAACAATATTGTACTACCTACTAAACTAAAACAATTACGTTTGTAGCTGGAAGAGCAAATTATTATTGTAACCCATCTCTCCTAGACTACATTAGTACAAAAGGTAAGGCCTCTTACATTTTCTTTCAAAAATTTGGTGTGACTACATGTGTGGAACAAATCAAAAATGTAACTATAAATGAGGATGAAGTTTTTTTTAAAATTGTACATACCAGCAAAATGAGTCAACTTTACTTTGAAGATGTGCAAATGTATCAATATACTACCATAATACCACATAAACCAGATGATAACAATAAAATGTACAGACAATTATTCATAAGATTTGATGGTACTTGCCATGTTACGATTAATTTGGTGTGCTTATGAACAAAGTGTACATAACTAAGTCAACAACTGGGGGTGTTCTTTTTAAAACTACTTATGAAATAGGCCTAAAGCATTCAAGTTCATCAAATAATGCTTTCCAAAATTCTAAGAGGTAAATTATCAAGAGGTTCTGATCTTAACTGCTACACACAGGAACGGTAGCTGACTACAAACATGTACTTGCAATAGACCTTTCTTTCAGATGCCAAGAACATCAAGGAAATATAAAACTAGTACGGTTAGTCTAATTTGCCAGCTCATTGAGTAGCAGAAAGTGAACTGCATGTACTATTGTATATGCAAAATAAATCCCTTACAATGCTAAAGTTTGAGACACAAGTATACTTGTAAAATTACAAATGAAATTTACAATATAGTTTTTAAATATAACTCTCCCACCTGGAACTTTTACAAACAAGATCTTAAAAGAAACTGCAGATTAACAGTTCCAAAGAGTAGCAAAGTTACACTCTGGAACAGGGTGGAATTTAAAATTTGATGCTTTTATTTTGAAACATGTTAATTTGGACATCAGTTACCAATACCTGTTAGCCAGCATTGGCCGTTACAAGCCTAAATGTAACCCCCTCATCCTGGCAGCAGATTTGTAGCCCTATAGATTGATACGGCCTTACAAGTTTGTTGCTTGCGTAAGGAAGCTCAATTTAGTAGAATGAGCACTGGAAGTTATTCTACAGGTGCCAGAGATATAAACCACAATATTGATTCGTGAAGTCAATCAGTGGGCAAGAGTTAAAACAAGCATTAACATTTGAGGTCCTTGAACAATAAGCATTAAAAGTGCTGCCAGTAAACTTTGATGCAAAAAAAGTGATTTGCACTGACTAACAATTCATTCATCCTGACTGCAAATTTGAACAACCAGCTGTTAGAGTCAGAGAGAGAGTCGGGAAACAAATCCTTTGTCCCAACGAGTCCATGCCGACCATAATCCCAAACTAAACTAATTACAACTGCCTGTGCTGGGCCCATTTGCGCCAAAAACATTTCTTATTCATGTACTTACCTAAACATCTTTCAAAAGTTGCAACTGTACCTGCATCCACCACTTCCTCTGGAAGTTCATTCCAAACACAAACCACTCTAAAACAATTGCCCCTCATTTCTTTTTTAAATTTTTGTCCTCTCGCCTTAAAAATATGCTCGCTGGTACTGAAATCTCCCACCCTAGGGAAAAGACACCAGCCATTCACCTTATCTATGACATTCATGATTTTATAAAACTCTACAAGGTCGCCCCTCAACCTCCTATGCTCCAGTTGAAAAAAGTCCAACCCAACCAATCTCTCCTTATAACTCAAACACTCCATTTCCAGTCTAGTTAATCTATTTGAACCCTCTCCCACTTAATAATATCTTTCCTACAACAGGGAGACCAGAACTGGGCATAGTACTCCAGAAGGGGCCTCATCAACATCATGCACAACCTCAACATAACATCCCAACTCCTATTCTCAAAGGTTTGAGCAATGAAGGCAAGCATGTTAAATGCCTTTCTTAACCATCCTATTTACACGTAATGCAAACATCAAATAATTATGTACCTGAACCCCTAGGTCTTTGTTCTACAACACTACCTAAGACACTACTTTTAATTGTACAAGTCCTGTCCTTGTTTGTTTTACCAAAATGCAATACCTCACATTTACCCAAATTAAACTCCATCTTCACTCCACAGTCCATTGACCTAATTGATCAAGATCACTTTGTAATATTAGATAATTTTCTTCATTGTCCAATACACCACCAAGGTTGGTGTCATCCACAAACTTACTAAGCAGGCCTTCTACGTTCTCATCTAAATCATATATATGAATGGCAAACCAAAGTGGATGCAGCACCGATCACTGTGGTACATTGCTGGTCACAGACCTCCAGTCCAAAAAACACTCTCTGTCTCCTGCTGTTGAGCCAATTTTGTATCCAAATGGCAAACTCACCATGAATCCCATGTGTGTAACTTTACTTCTAGCACCTTTCTAGCAAAGGTGATTGGTCTCAAGAACTCTAGGTGATTCCTCTCCCTGACATTGACATGTAAGATTTAATGGTCCTTAGTATATATAGACTCAGGATCAAACATGCACCATCCTGCTGATATGTACAGTTCAGGTGAATGTTGGCTTAGTCACCTGAACAACATCATAAGTTTATTAGAGATAACAAGGTGTAGAGCTGGATGAACACAGCAGGCCAAGCAGCATCAGAGGAGCCGGAAGGCTGACGTTTTGGGCCTAGACCCTTCTTCAGAAAGTTTATTATTCAGTTTTGCAAATGTAAAGTATTAGAGATTGTGACTTTAGAAACATGGAAAAAAAAAAGAGTAGGCCATTCAACCCTTTGAGCCTGCTCTACTATTCAACATGATTGTGGCTGACCTGATAATCCTCACTGCCACTCTCCTGCCTTTTCCCCATAACTCTTGATTCCCTTACTAATTAAAAATCGATCTCAGTCTTGAATGTACTTAACAACCCAGCCCTATGCTGTAAACAATTTCATTAACTAATCACCTTCAGAAGTAATTTCTCCCTATTCCTGATGAATTCAACAACATTTTCAATAATTGCCTCCATTAGACAGAAATATAGAAAATAGCAGGAGTAGGCCGATTGACCCTTTAAGACTGCTCTGCTATTCAACTCAATATCCTGTTCCCACTTTCTTCTGGTATCCTTTGATCCCCTTTGTCCCAAGAACTGTAACCAACTCCTTGAAAACATTCAATCATTTGGCCTCAACTGCTTTCTTTATGGCAGAGAATTCCACAGGTTAATCAATCTTTGGATGAAGAAATTTCTCTTCATTTCAGTCCTAATTAGCCTGTGATTCCAGTTTCTGAACTCCCTGGTCGTTGAGAATGTACTTCCTGCATTCACCCTGCCTAGCCCTCTGAGAACTTTATAGGCTTCTAAGAGTTTTCCCTTCTCATTCTACTGAACTCCACGGAATATCATCCTAACCAATGCAGTCTCACTTCATATGTCAATTCTGCTATCCCAGAAATCGGTCTGGTAAACCTTTGGTTGCACTCCCTCTATAGCCAGAATATCCTTTCTTAGATAAGGAGATCAAAAGTCCACACAATACTTCAGGTTCAGTCTCAAAGTCCTGTTTGATAGCAACAAGACACAGCTGCTCCTTTACTCAAATCCTCTCCCTACAAATGCCAATGCAGTATATGCTTTCTTCACGACATGCTGCCCTGAATACTCGATTTCAGTGACTGATTACAAGGGCACTCTGGTCTCATCGCACCTTCCCCTTTCCCATTCCCAATCTATTGCCATTCAGATAATAGTCTGCCTTCCTGCTTTTGTTACCAATTTGGAAACCCTCACATTTATCCACATTACACTGCATCCACGCACTCAATTTGTCTAATCACGCTGAAGCATCTCTGCATCTTCATCATTGTTCACCCTTCTAGCTAGCTTTGTGTCATCTGCAAACTTGGAGAAATTACATTTGGTTACCTCATTTAAATCATTCATATATATCATGACTAAATGGGATAAAGCCAATCTTGTGTGTAGAACTGAGAAATTTGGAAACAGGCTGTTCTTCCAATCGCATGCAGCTTCTCTCCTGTGCTTCTACTGATGGAAGGGGATGGGGGTGCAGTGGGACCCAGCTGGTCTGATATGCAAGACCAGGAGTGGTGGGAGAAGCCTGCAATTGGCAAAATTGAGGCATTAGCCAGTGGATGCAAACTTTGAGTGGCACAGAATGTGGCTGGAGGAATGTCAGAAGGGGCTGCAAAGAGGGGATAGAAGCACACCGCTGCAAAGGGGAAGGGGGAGAGAATTGAGTGGTTGCAAGGGAGGTGTGGGAGAGTGACTGAAAGAGAGACTGGTTGGAGACGGATTAAGCAAGTCATTGTAAAGGCGAGATGGAGAGAAGCCAGTAGCTGCAAAGGGAGAAAGGAAGGGAGACTGCCAAGGAAAGGGAATGATTTAAATCCAACCAACAAAGGAAGTTAACTGGGAGCCAGGGAAAAAAATGGAGTCACTGAGGTAATGCCAATTACTGTGATTCGTATAAAGTGTTGTCAGCTATTTTGGGGAAAAAAAAACTGTTGTTTACTTGTGCCGGTTGTCCTGTGCCAATTTAAATACTCTGAAGTATATGAAACTAAAGCAAACCCTGTATGCTATATTTTCTCTCTCACAAAGGAGGGCACAAAGTCCTAAAAATGTTGGGGGCACAGCACCTAGCATGAGGGAGGAACTGAAGGAGATCAATATTAGTAAGGAAATAATGTTGGGGAATTGAAAGGAACAAAAGGATGATAAATGACTAGGCCCAATATTCGATATCCCAGCATATTTAAGGAAGTGGCCTTCAGAATAGCGGATGCATTTGGAACAGTTCCTTTGGATTGGAGGATAGATAATGTAACCCCTCTCTTTAAACAAAGGCAGAGAAAAACAAGGAATTACAGAGTGGGTGGCCCGACATCAGTAGCGGGGAAAATGCTACAGTCCATTAGAAAAAATTGAATAGCGGAGTAGTTGGAAAACAGTGACAGGACTGGACAAAGTCAGCATGGATTTAGGGAAGGGAAATCATGCTTGATAAATCTACTGGAGTTTTTCAAGGATATAGTTAGTACAATTGATAAGTGGGAGACAGTGGATGTGAAAGCTTTCAATTAGGATCGACATGAAATTAGCATTAAAATTAATGTGTGTGTAAATAGTGTAGTGACATGGATAGATGAACTAGTTAGCAGACTAGGAACAAACAGTAGAGATAAGTGAGTCTTCCCCTCCACCCTAATTAGCAGGCAGTGGTTACTGCAGTACTGCAGGGATCAGTACTTGGACCCCGTCTATGTTTTCAAGGAGCAGTTAGGTATAGTTCTTAGGACTAAAATGACCAAAGGGTATGGGGAGAAAGTCAGACCAGGTACTGAATTGGATGATCAGTCATGATCATATCGAATGGCAAAGCTCGAAGGGTGAAAAGGCCTACTCATACTCCTATTTTCTATCTTTTTTATGTCATGGAGTGGTGACAATTACTGAACATACTGTTAAGTTCTTCCAACTGTATTTCTGCAAGAATCCAAATACCTCGTCAATTAAAAAATAGAAGGTATTGTTATTATGTGACAAAAGCTAATGTGATGAAAGCATTAGTGAGGAAGGAAAGATAGCCCTCAAAATTAAAGTAAGCAAGCCCCAGGAAAGGCCCAAGAACAGCCTCGAAAACACGAGTTTGACCCCAGTTCCTATACTGTCAACTTTAGTTTTAACAACATTCCCCTACTGGCTCCAATTAGTGCTGCGCTAACCAATTGGTCACTTTACAGTTTTTGACCATTTGCTGATGAGTGCCAAATATTAAAATACAAGTAGTGCCACACAGGCAGGGATGGGAAAATAGTAATGGTTCAACTGATTAAGTGTAATTTGCATAAGTTCCAAACTCAATAAGATCTGAATAAGAATACCCTTGGCAGACTGGAAAAGATTTGTAAAACATAGTGTTTCTACAACTCATGTTAATGTCTAAAGCAGAGCATTTGGTTGTGCTACATTTACATAGTTAAAAACTAAATTAGGATATACATACGCATGATATTAAAGGGCAATGGATCTCCTCTACCTGCTTTATTGTCTATATGATAAAACATAAATGCAAATGATTAAGCTCTGCACGCAGATTTTCCGTATTTGAAGCGTAGGAAAGCTCAGCAACCACACACAAACTTATCACTATTGATTCAAACGATTGCCTTTTGCTCTTGAATTGAAGAAAACCTCAATTAAGAATTTTTACAAGTATAAATGAACCAACTAAAATATACCAAAATGCTTACTTTCTAAAAAGGAACAAATCGTCATTCCTTAAACTATTTGCTATTGAAAATTTTAAATACCCATAGCATAAATGCTCAAATTCAATGCAAAACAACAGCGCTAGCAATATACAAAAAAACTGAGTCTTTTCAGTTTTGCGTAATTTCAAATTTGCCAAAGTAGAATACTCTTCAAAAACATGTATGCCCAATTTGTGGTAGGAAATTAACCATCAAAGGGGCTTAAGTCAAATTCATAATATACATGTTTTAATCAATATTTACACATACATAAACACTGGATAATTGGCATTGAAAAAAATTCCAGGCCCTTACTACACAAACTCTAATTGTCTTTTTAGTGTACTTCACTGCCACCTGTTGGAACTGTTTACCAAGCTCTGTGAAACAGTGAATTCCACTTCTAATTCTGTTCCACATTACTTAGGTAAATAAAGACGTTTTACGGCAAAGTTAGACTTCAGGGATTTTGGAGGATGGAAGGCCAGCAAAAAAGACATTGCAAAAGACACTTAGAACATCATGATTGAAGGTTTTAGCAGAAGGGCTGAAACAGGCTATGTTGTGATGTGCAATCAGCGGGCTTGGTAACAGGAAAGAGATGACATTTGAAATTCAGACCTTAATTAACCAAAATGACAAGCTTTCACATTGTGTGGTTCTGCCTCAGTGTCCCTGGAGAATGCAATACAGTCAATGGCACTGTTGTGGTGCTTAGGTTAGGTTGAAGATAATAACTTTGGTCTCCATGATACTCAGGTGTAGGATGATCTGACTCAGTCACAACGTGGAGCAACACCACAAAGATAAAGCTGGCCATTATCAACACACATATTGATGGTCACCTTGTGTTCAGATCAATATCACCTAGAGGCAGCAATAATTAGGAAGAGAAGAAACCCATGGATTACCCCTGATGCAGTGAGAGAATTTAGTGATAGTGTTCATTTTACATAATTTTTGAAGACTTAATGTTGAAAGGATGCTATCACCACAATGCTTGTTAGTTAAAGTTACTAATTCTGATTGCTAATTAACAACACATTCATTTACAATGCATTGAAATATCTCAAAGGCACTTCATACAATGGATGGAGTGTTTCCCATTCTCCTGTCTGGGAAGGGGTAGGGATCTTTCCCTCCCTGTCTGCGGGGGGGGG
>JAHRHZ010000021.1:24707753-24734847 GCA_024137785.1 Ginglymostoma cirratum | reverse complement strand
ACACCCACCGGAATTACAGACGCCCAACCACCGGGAATTACTGACACCCCACACCCGAGGATAATTAATCCCATTCCCCTGGGTATATTTAACCCCATACCCCCAGGTGTATTTAACCCCATCCCCGCGCATGTATTAAACCCCATACCCCCAGGTGTATTTAACCCCATCCCTCCGGGTATATTTAACCCCATCCCTCCGGGTATATTTAACCCCATACTCCCAGGTGTATTTAACACCATCCCCCGGGTGTATTTAACCCCATCTCCCTATGTCTATTTAACCTCATCCCCCTGAGTGTATTTAACCCCATACCCCTGGGTATATTTAACCCCATTCCCCTAACAGGAACAGGAACAGGAGTAGGCCATTGAGCCTGTTGACTCTGTTCCACCTAAAATGAAATAGAACAGTACAGCACATGAACAGGCCCTTCAGCCCACCATGCTGCCATTCTAAACTAATCTCATCTGCTTGCATGTGGTCTGTATCCCTTTATTCCCTGCCTGTTCATGTGTCTGTCTAAATGCATTTTTAATGTTGCTATCGTATCTGCCTCTACTACCTCCCTGGCAGCATGTTCCTGGCACCTATCACCCTCTGAATAAAAAAATTTGCCTCCCACATCACCTTTAAACTTTCCCCCTCTCAGCTTAACGCTCCCTAGTATTTGATATTTCCATTCTGGGAAAAAAGACTGACTATTTGCCTGTCCACGCCTCTCATAATTTTATATAATATCATAAGCTATAAGCCATTTGGCCCATTGAGTCTGCTCTGACATTCAATCATGGCTGATATGTTTCTCATCCTCATTCTCTTACCTTTTCCCCGTAACCTTTGATCCCCTTACCAATCAAGAACCTATCTATTTCTGTCGTAAATACACTCAATGACTTGGCTTCCACAGCCCTTTGGAGCAATGAGTTCCACAGGTTAATTACCCTCTAGCTGAAGAAATACCTCCTCATCTCAGTTCTAAAGAGTCTTCCCTTCGCTCTGAGGCTATTCCCTCAGGTCCTAGTCTCTCCTACTACTGGAAACATCTTCTCCCTATCCACTCTATCCAGACCTCTCAGTATCCTGTAAGTTGCAATCAGATCCCCTCTCATCTTTCTAAACTCCATCAAGTACAGATCCAGAGTCCTCAGTTGCTCCTCATATGACAAGCCATTGTCCCCAGGATCATTCTTGTAAACTTCCTCTGGACACCCTCCAATGCCAGCGCATTTGCCTTAGAAATGGGCCCAAAACTGCTTATAATATTCCAAATGTGGTCTGACCAGAGCCTTATACAGTCTCAGTAGTACATCTCTGCTCTTGTTTGTAGCCCAATATACTTCTATCAGGTCTCCCCTCAGCCCCTGAAACTCTAACAAAAACAATCCAAGTTTGTCCAACATGTCTTTATAGCTACTGCACTCCAACTCGAGCAATGTCCTGGTAAACCTCTTATGCACTATCTCCAAAAGCATCACATCCTTCCTATTGTGTGGTGGCCAGAACTGCATGCAATACTCCAAATGTTGTCTAATTAAAGTTATATACAGATTATTTTAAGTTCCTCCTTCTCTCTCTTACTTTTACTTCTTGATTTTCAAGCAACTTTGTGAGGTTTGCTCAGTCTTCTAAAGTGAACTTAAACATAAAAGACCCGTTTAATGCCTCCATTTTCTTGTTTTTCCTTATCAATTCCTTAGACTTCCTCTCAAGAGGACCAGTATTAGCTTTGGTCACTTTTCTCCTATTTAACTATGTGTAGAATCTCTTACTGCCTGTTTATATATAACTAGCCAACTTTCTTTCACACTCAAACTTCTTCCTCTTTCATTGTTCTTAAAATCTAACCAAATGCCTGGCCTACCATTGATGTTTGCTGATATGAACAGTGTTTCTTTCGATGTGATACTATCATGAACTTTCATATTCAGCCACAGTTGACACATCCTTTGCAGACTCTTTCTCATTGTTTAAATCTTTGCTGAGAGCAATTAATATCTCTTTAAATTTTTGCCGCTGCTCCTTTACTATCCTACCTTTTAACCTAGACAAACAGAAGGTCTGTACAGGTTAAACCAAACTCCTATGAATGACCAAGTTTGTTTTTATTAATTCATGGAATGTGGGTATTTATAGTTCAGCCAGCATTTATTGCCTATCTAAAATTGTCCTTGAGAAGATGCTGGTGATCTGATGGTGATTTAATACTGCAGTCCTTGTGAAGTATGTACACCTACAGTGTTGATAAGAAGGGCTTTCCAGGATTCTATCCTCATAATAATGAAGGAATGATGATATATTTCCAAGTTCATAGATCATAGAACCCCTAAACTGTGGAAGCAGGTCCTTTGGCCCAAAAAATCCACACTGAACCTCAGAGCATCCCCCTATAACCCACCTAATCTACACATCCCTGAACACTCTGGGCAATTTAGCATGGGCAATCCATCTAGCCTGCACATCTTTGGACTGGGAGGATACCAGAGCACCTGGAGGAAACCCACGCAGACACTGGGAGAATGTGCAAACTCCACACAGACAGTCGCCCAAGGGTAGAATCGAACCCAGGTCCCTGGTGCTGTGAGGCAGCAGTGCTAACTACTGAGCCACCATGCCGCCACTGAGCCACTTTGCCACCCCTGAGCCACAGTGAGCGTCTTGGAGGAGAATTTACAGGTGATGGTATTCTCATCTATCTGCTGTCCTCATCTTTCTAGGTGGTAGAGGTCATGGGTTTGGAAAGCACTATCAAAGGAGCCTTGTTGAGTTGTTTCAAAGAATCTTGTAGATGGTAGACATTGCTGCCACAGTTTATCAGTGGTGGAAGAAGTGTATGTTGGGGGTTTCAGATGAGATGCTAATCGAGTATGCCACCTTGTCCTGGATAGTATCAAGCTTCTTGAGTGTTATTGGACCTGCTCTCATCCAGGCAAGTATTCATCACATTCCTGACTTGTACTTGTAGTTGGTGGACAGGTTGTCAGGATTCGGAAGTTACTCACCGTGGAATTCTTAATGACTGCACTTGTAGCAACATTATTTTTATGGCTGGTGCAGTTCAGTTTTTGGATGTTGATTGTGGAGGATTCGATGAAGATAATGTCCCTCGAATACCAAAGGGTGATAAACGGATTTTCTCTTATTAGAGGTAACCATTGTCTGGCACTATGTGCCATGATATTTGTCACATATCAGCACCAGCCTTGATATTGTCCAAGAGTCTTGCTGCTTTTGCGCGTGGAGTGATGAATAGTGCTGAACATTCTGCAATCATCAGCAAACAGCCCCAGTTCTGACCTTGGGGAGGCAAGGCCATCAATCACACAGCTGAAGGTGGTTGGGCATTGGACACTACCGTGCGAACTCTTGCAGAGATGTCCTGGATCGGATGATTGCTTCCAACAACCACAATCATCTTCCTTTGTGCTAAATATGACTCCAGCCAATGGAGAATTTTTGCCTAAACCTCATTAACTGCAGTTTTGCTCGGGCTCCTTGATGCCACACTCAGTCAAATGCTGTCTAGATATATCAATGGTTGCCATCCTCACTTCCTTCTTGAGTTCAGCTCTTTTGTCCACATTTATACTAAGGCTGTAATGAGGTCAGGAGCTGACTCGCCCAGGCAGAACCAAAATGTAACATCAGTGAGCAGGTTATTGTTGATTAAATATTGCTTGATAACTCTGTTGAATACACTTTTCATAATTTTGCAGATGATTTGAACTAGACTGATGGGTATTAATTAATCCGTTTGGACTTGACTTTCTCTTTGTGGACAAGCTTACTTGCAGAGGCAACTTTCCATTTTGACAGGTAAATGCCAGTGTTGTAAGCTGCACTGATACACACAAATGGGGAATATTCTATCACATTCCTGACTTGTGCCTTGTAGATGGTCAGCAAGCTTTGAGGAGTCAGGAGGTGAGCTGCAGTATTTCTAGCCTCTGACCTGCTCTTGGAGCCACTGTGTTTATGTGGCAAGTTCAATTGATCAAAAGTGCTGCTGTCAAGCCACTCTTAGTGGTGGACATTGATATCCCCCACCCAGAGGACATTTTGCACCCTTGCCACCCTCAGTGCTTCCTCTAAGTGTTGTTCAACATGGAGGAGTACTGATTCACCATTGGAAGGAGGGTTGTATGTGGTAACCACCAGGTTGTTTCCTTGCTCATTTTTAAACTGAAGCCGTGAGACTTCATGGGGTCAGAGTCAATGCTGAAGACTCTCAGGGCAAGTTCCCCCAGACTGTAGACCACTGTGCTGTCACCTCTGCTGGGTCTGTCCTGCCGGTTAGACAAGACATATCGAGGGATGTCATGGTGGTGTCAGGGAATTGTCTGTAATGAATGATTCCATGAGTATAACTATATCAGGCTGTTATTTGATCAATCTGTGAGACAGCTCTCCCAATTTTGGCACTAACTCCCAGACGTTAATAACGATGGATTTGCAGTGTCTACAGGACCGGTTCTGCTGTTGTCTTTCCCGGTACCTAGGTCAATGCCAGGTGATCCAGCTAGTTTAATTTCTTTGATGAGACTTTGTAGTGATTGAGTTAAACCATTACTGTGGTTTAGGAGTCTCATGTGGTCCAGATCAGGTGACGGTGACAGATTTCCTTCCCTGAAGGACATTACTGAGCCAGATGGGTGTTTTTTTGACAATAAGCAATGGTTTCATGGTCATCAATAGATTCTTAATTCCAGGTTTTTTTAAAAATTGAATTCTGCCGTGGTGCGATTCAAAGCGGAGTCCCTGTAACATTAGTTTGAGTTTCTGGATTAATACTCTAGCAATAATACAACAAGGCCATTGCCTCCCTGTAAAACAACTCGCTGGAGAAGGAGGCTCCACAAATATCCCCATAGACAACTTACTGGAGATGGAAGAGGAGGTTCCACAAATATCCCTGTCCTCAATGCTGGAAAGGCCCAACAAATCAGTGCAAAAGACTGAATGCTTCCTCTGTAGTAGAGAATGATACAAAATATCAGTTCAATTCATCTATTTATGCCCCAAGACTAATTCCTCAGAATCATTTTCAATGGAATCAACACATATTTTGTTAACTTTTTTTTAAATATCTAAAGTAACTTACCATATTTGGTTTTCTATTTTGGCTAACTTTCACTTGTAGAGTCATGTTTCCCTCCCTGTTAATCTGTTAGAAATTCTTTGCAGTTTTTAATAATCTGTCAAAACTTCTGATCTATCATCTATCTTTGCAGAATTATATGCCTTTCCTTTGAGTTTGATACTATCTTTGACATTTTAGTTAATGGCGGATGGTGGGTCTGTCCCTTGGATATTTTCTTATAATTAGAAGGTAACTATTTCGCACTTTCATGAATATCCCTTTAAATGTTTGCCACTATCTTTGTTGACTTACCCCTTAACCTAAATTGCCAGTTCAGTTTTGCCAGCTCTGCTTTCATGTCCGCACAATTGCCACATTTCTCACCCTTAAACTGTCTGTAAAATTTATTTATATTATTGTCCTTGATACCCAGGGGCACTTGACTATGAGATTAGTAATTATTTCTGTATTGTTGGTCACAACTAGTCTGGTATAGCCTACTGTCTGTTTGGTGCCCTAACAGGCTGGTGTAAGAAATTGTGCCAAAAATATTCAATGAATTCTTCCTCTAGACCACATTTTCCTATCTGATTTTTCTTGTCTCTGTAGAGTAAAATCCCCATGACCCTTTTGACAAACTCCCATTATTTCTTTCTTGATAGCCTGTCTTACCATGTGGTCACTGTTAGGGAGCCTGTACACAACTCCCACAAGTGGCCTCTTGCCTTTATCGTTCCTCATTTATATCCTGGTTTACTGAATTGATGTCATCCCTTTCTATTGGTCTAACACAGTCTTTACTAGTAGAGCAAGTCCTCCACCCTTTCCTAGAAATCATGACTTTTTAGATACATTGTTTTGAGTGGCTGAAGTGTTGGTAACCAAAATGAATATATGTAAGGTGATTAGCAAAAGCACGGTGGCGTCATAGGGAAATATCTTTTTTTAACAATCAGTATTTGGGATTTGGAATGTACTATATGGCAGGATAATAGAAATGGATTCAATAGTGGCTTTCAAAGGGGATTGTATGAATACTTGGAAGAAAAACAATTGGAGGAATGTAGGAAAATTGCCAGGGGTTGGAACTAACTGGACTGCTCTTTGAAAGAGCTAGCATAGACTCGTCAGAACGAATGACCTCCTTCAATACTGGCCTTTGCTATGATTCTGTGACTAGTTTGCCC
Organism: Ginglymostoma cirratum; assembly: GCA_024137785.1. NCBI lineage: Eukaryota > Metazoa > Chordata > Chondrichthyes > Orectolobiformes > Ginglymostomatidae > Ginglymostoma > Ginglymostoma cirratum. The sequence goes on along the minus strand of JAHRHZ010000021.1, from coordinate 24,728,580 downwards.
TGTGTTGCAACTTCTATGAATTTCTATGTGCTGTTTGTGAAACCTTTTTGAGATGCTCTGCTGCATAAATCAGGGCGTATAACATAATATTTAGTGGTGGTAGACATCTTCAAAGGATCATTTGTAGCCAAGGCACAATGCTTGAAGTTGCCCTACTGTAGATGGTTCAGTCTAGCATCAATAGGTGCATTTACCATTGAACCATCAATAGCATCATATTGTACTCACTGGAGTAAGACCTTATACAACATAAAGCTGCTTTCTATGCTAATGCACTTTGGTTCTTTAATAATATTAACCTGTCAAATTGATGTTTAGTCATTGTGGTATAAAACTTTAATTCATCATGATTTTTTTTGCAGGAGTCTACTTTTTAATATGAGCTAGATGTTACAGTCTGTTGCTACTCTGATGAACAATTTTGTTTCTTTCACCACATAAACAAGGAGTGCTGTGTATGTTTTTGTTTTCTCTTCAAAGCAACAGCTGGCTCGTGACATATACTTGACCGGAACCTCCAGTCATAATTCAGTGCAAATAGGTCAGCTGTCCTGAACCTCTGTTATATTTTAACTTGATGCTTTAGATCAATGTACATTCTTCTAACCGTGGTGAGCAACCTAAGATCTACAAACAGCAAGATATAATTCCATTTACAAGTTTCTTAGTGACTTAGAAAATCTGCATATTTATATCTAGTACACTTTGTATTGATTGTAAGTTGATATAACCATAAAATTGCTTAATGTATAGCGCACAGAAGGAGGCCATTTTCTACTTTATTCTTTTGCAGGATTTAGGGGTCACTAGTCAGGCCAGCATTTGGTGCCTATCCTTAATTCAACTAAGTGACTTGCTTGACAATTTCAGAAATGGCAGTTATAATTCCGTCACATGTACTGTGTGTCTGGAGCCACATGTAGGCCACATCAGATAAAGACAGTAGATTTCTGTCCCTAAAGGGCAGTGAGAAACTAGATAGGTTATAGTGACAATTAATAGTTGACTAAGACTAACTTTATATCCCAGAGTACTTGATTGAGTTTACAGTGGGATTTGAACCAATGTGCCTAAAGCTTATCCTGGGCCATTGGGCTTCTAGTCCAGCAACAGTATCACTGCACTACCCTCTCCTCATATCTACATGTGGTCCCTGAAAACAGGCTAGTGCCATTCCTCTAGTTTTTCACTGTAGCCCTGCAAATTATTTATCTGCAGAAAATTATTCAATCCTTGCTTGTAAACAATGATTAAATCTGCCTTCATTAAAATTTTAGGATTAATCACTCATGACATAAAAATGTTTCTCCTCATATTGCCTTTTTTGTTTTGTTATTTGACTTAAACTGTTATTCTCTTGTTCTCAACCTTCTACCAATAGATACGTATCTCTCTATTTATCCATATCCAGCCTGCTCGAATCCCTGTTGACCTCAAACATTTATATCAAATTCCCTCTCAAACTTCTCTTCCCTGAGGAGCACAATCCCACCTTCTCCAATCTATCCATGTAACTGAAATACTTCATCCATGGATCTATGCCACTAACTTTTCTTTGTGTGATACCTTCACATTTCTCTGAAAGTGTGAAACCTGGAGTTTCATACAATACGAGAGGCAAGGTTTGAATCAATGCTTTGTAAAGGTTCACATATAACATCAAAACAAAACCAAAATATTTCAGATATTAGAAATCTAAAATGCCAGAGGAAGTGCTGGAGAAACTCAGCAGGTCTGGTAGCATCTGTGGAGAGAGAAACAGCTAACATTTCAAGTCAAATATGGATCTTCTCTGGAACGATTTGTAGGCATAACTGCTGCAATTTTTTAGCACATTCAGTTTTTAATTCACTATTATGTTCTTGCTTTTGTACTGTATGATTCTATTTATAAAACTCAGAATCTGATGTCTTATTAACTGATTTCACAACCTTCCCTGCTGCATTCAATAACTTGTTGTCATATTCCCAGATCACTCTGCTTCTGAAGCCCCCTTTTGAATTGTAAACTACTTTTCTACATTTTCTCTCCTAATTCTTGCCACCAAAATATGTAATTTCACTAAAATAAAACAAAAGTTTTGAGAATGTTGGAGGTCTAAAATTACAAAAAGAAAGTGCTGGAGAAATTCAGCTGGTCTGGCAGTATATGTGGAGACAGGAACAGAGTTAATGTTTTGCGTTCAACTTGACTTATCAGAACTTTATTGGATACCTGTTTACACGCATTGCTTCTGCCTCATTTTACTCTGTTTCATTCATTATCTAGGGAGCTCTGGCTTTACTTTCCTACCTTTCCCCTCAATTTACCTCAATTATAGCACTCTATGTCCTCTTTATAGATGGCTCATTACTCTATCCAATTTGTTTTTCAGTTTTTGATTCCATTTTACCTGAACCATATCAATTCTCAAGCCATTAAAATTAGCCCTACCCTAACTAATTATTTTTACTCTTGATTGTTCTTTGTCCTTTCCTATAATTAACTAAGTGATACTTTGATCACTGTCCTCTAAATGTTTGCCTTCTACCACTTTATTCACTTGACTTATCACATTCTCCAGAATCAAATCCATCAATTTCTTGTTGGGCCAGAGCAATACCCATTTGTGAAATTCTCTTGTACAAACTTTGGAATCTCTTGCCACTCTCTTTCGTACAATTACTCTCTACTCTGTATTAAGATAATTATTAATTAGATACTGAAACCCCATTATAACTTCTTGGTAACTTCTGCATCTCTGTAATTTTTTTGCAAATGTGTTTTCCATATCTTTCCACTAACTGTTTGCCTATGGGATACACCCAGTAATGTATGCATTTCTCAGAGATATATGTAATGATGTCTCTTTTCATTTTTAATTCTAACCAGATCTATTTATTGTTGATCATTCGAAGATGTTCTCTTTTTTCTAACAGAACCATATTTTACTTAATCAACATTGTTGTTTCTTGCCTTTTATTTCCTCCTTTTCCTTCCTGAATACTTTGCATCCAAGACTATTTAGCACCCAGTCCTGCCACTGGTTGAGCTGGATCTCTGCTGTCACCGCACTAATATATTTATGTGGATATACCTGTACTTGAAGCTTGCCAAACCTATTTGACACTTACTGTGTGTTCACATACATGCACTGGAAAGCTAAGACTTCTCTCCGAGATATCCCAGTCCTTTCCTCCATCACTCCCAAGACCTCTTCAACCTTCCCATGTCATCTTCATATACAATCGTAGAAGATATAACACTTGCCCCTTTAGCTTCTCCTTCCTCATTGTCCAAGGCCCCAAACATAACTTGCAGGTGAAGTAGTACCTTATTCAATCTAATCTATTTGCTGCTGACATAGGCATGGGAAATGCAGGGTGACAGGAATGGGGTGTAAGGGTCGGTATGGACACAATGGGCTAAATGGCCTGTTTCCACACTGTAGGGATTCTATGTTCTAATGTTAGCTGTGTCTCCAAATCCTTTGTAAATTTTGTTTTACTTTTTGACTATTGCTTCCTGTTTCCCAAACCGTGCCAAGTTAGATAAACTTTCCCCAATAGCACAAGCAAACCACCCCACAAGGTGATTGGTCCAAGCTCTGTTCATGTGCAAATTGTGCAACATGTACATATCTCATTTGTTACAACCAGTTCCAATGTTCCAGGAATCTAAAGCTGTTTCTCCTGCACTTGTTCATCAGGCACATGTCATTTATTTGATTCTTTTACATCCGTATTCACTAGGACATAGCATTGGGAGTAATCCAGAGATTACTAATTTCGAGGTCCTGCTTGTTAGTCACCTTACAGACCCTCTAAAAGTCGATTGAAGGACATCATCCCTCTTTCCACTTACTAGTAAGAACTGTACAACCTTCGTACTTAAGATGGTCTATGGTCCCTTTGGTGACATTGTTGATCTTGGCAACAAGGAGGCAGCATGTCATCCTTAATTCACATTTGAAACACCTGTCTGTTCCCTAACTATAAAATTGTCTATCAAAAATGTTTTTCCAAACTTCCTCCTGGCCCCCAGCTGAGCCAGTCAAGAAGCTGTGGGCTTGGCTCTGGCAGCATTCCCCAGTGGAACAATGGCTCTAATCAGGATCCAGGTTAGAGAACAAAATCTCTCAGGGGGACTTCTGCACTACCCACCTGTTCCTTCTTGGCTACCTTCCAGTCATCCACTCCTTCTGTATCTGCAAATCTATAATTTGCAGGGTAAACACCTTTACAAATATAGTACCCACAAGCCTCTCAGCCTCTGATGCACTACAGTGACACCAACTTCTGTTCAAACACCAAAACCTGGAGCTTGAACAGTTCTTGCACAGGTGGTTTTCCAGGTCACAAGAAGCATCCTGGCATTCTCATACACAACAGGATGTGCACTTTGTGGGATAGCGATTACATGCTAAAACTCTGTTTATGAAACTATGAACTTAATTAACAAAAATATAGTTAAGACCTAAATAAATAAGCACTCACCGGCCACTCATTTAACACTAAATGAACAACAACTTCTAATGCTATAATATAAACTATTTATGTTGCCACTGACTTTGGAACCCACCAAAGACTCTACGCTTACCAACATTCCACTCCTCAGCCATAGTCTCAGCCTCAATCTCAGAATCCTATCAACCTCAAACTGAAATTTCCACCCAATGTTCTGTCCAGAACACAGGCTACACATTTGCAATTTTGCACCCACTTTTGCTTTTTCTTCCGCTTTCGACATTGAATCACTCGTCCATACCTTTGCCACCTTTAGACTTAACTACTCAAAACGTCTTCTGACCACCCATTGTCCAAGTGACACCCCCTGTAAATTTCAGCTACTCTAAAGCTCCCCATAACCTATCTTGCACTGAGTCCCATCCACTTACCACACTTGCTGATTGACACTTACTCCACAAAACATTCTTATCTTAATGTTTAAATCTTTGGCTCTGTCACTCACAACTCCTCCAGTTCTATAAACCACAGTACTCCTCCACAACAAATTCTCTTTCGTTTAACACAGGACTCTTTTGCATCTTAAAGAAAGCAAAGCACTAAGTATTTTGGATAACTGTAATTTATTATGACCAGTCTTGGAGTGAGGTTCTGCATATTGTTACAAATCCAGAGAGTCCAAATTGTTAAACTCCTGGGTAAGGATAGATGAATTGGTTCCCCTTCTTTATCCACCCACTCCTCATTTGAATATTCCAAATGTTCCAAGATTAATTTACAAAGAATTTCTCCCTTGTGGATACCTTTCTCCCAAACCAAATTGTGTCATTAAAAAGTTGCCAATTTAATTTTGCTTTCTTGAATTAACAAGAGTAAGCTGCTAGCTAAGAAGAAACAATGATGTAATACAAATACAAACACAGATTAGAAATGAGAAGGGAGTCTAAAAAGTATTAAAGAGAAAAGACAGTTTCTATGGATCAGTTTCTATCTGTAGTTCATAAAGGACAGTTAGTGGAATGCTAATAGTTGAACAATTGGTTTTGGGATCCTTGGCTTTGGGTGTTTCTTGAAGCTCTTTTGTCTTGTTTCCTTTTAATGATAACTGGCTGGCACTATGCAGGGTGAGAGAGTCTTTCTTTGGTCCGGTTTCATTTGGATTGGCTTGCTGGCTAGCTGACTTCTAGGACTCAGACTGAGAGGCTCATTTGCCTGCAATGCAGGAGTGATTAATGTGTGGTTTTTTGACTGTGACTTTGACAGCAAAGTAGCATTTGAGCCCACACTAATACACATGAGTACTTCAGCACATGGCACACACAGATGCCACCTTCTTTCAGTCACACACAGACAAGGGTAGAACTGGCTTTTAACCATGTTCTTCTGTATTCTTGAAAGGAAAATTTTGAAAACATATCTCTTGTCTAGACTGCTGTCTTTTCTCCCATCATGTACAGTCGAAACTAACTCCAAGGATGTTGCAGTTCGGTTTGTAATGAAATTTGTCCCTTTTAAGTCCATTCCTTTGAATTTTCCTTGACACCTTGTTAGGTGTAACATTCCATCCTCTCTCTCCCTCCATACAGCCACTGGAGTGGTGGATGTGGGCACAATTACAATGGTTCAAAGACATTTGGATAAGTACGTGAATAGCAAAGGTTTGGAGGGATATGGCCAACAGTAGGCAGCTAGGACTGGTTTAGTTTGGGATTATGCTTCAGCATAGACTGGCTGGACTGAAGGGTCTGTTTTCATGCTGTATGACTCTATGACTCTGTGCCTGATAGCCACAGTCATATTTTGGCTGTATATCCTTTTTGTGAAAAAACACATGTTGTGATACAAAAAAAGGTATGTGAGTTCTTTGGGATTCCTCCATCATAATTAAAGACACAATGTTGATCAGATCAGATAGCATCTATGGAATGAGAAAGAGTTCAGATTTCTGGTCAATGATCTTTTGTCAGAACTATTAATTAAATAAGTTTTGATGAAAAGTCATTGATCTGAAATGTCAGCTCTATTTCTGTCTCCACACATGCTCTTTGACCTGACAAGTATTCCTGAATTTTCTACTCTTGTGTATCCCTTTGTCCCAAAATTACAGACCACACGTTCCATTACTTGGGCCTCAGGCTTTCACATCTGCCCCTACCTTGTGTTCTGTAGGAACTTCTTTCCGAAGCATCTCTCTGACCAAACTTTTGATCACATCTCCTAAACTTTCTTCTTTTGGATCACAACCTATAATTTTAACAAGGAACCTACTGAAGAAATTTTACTTGTTTAAAGTGCTATATAATATTATTCTCGACAATAAGTTGCTATGGTTGACCTGGCATTCTACTGATGCAACCAAAGTTAATTTATTTAATCCTGATTAGTGGACAAGTTGGACAATGGAAACAATTTTCAGCCTGTTAAAATGCTGATGTTAAATAAAATCAGAAGAATTTATGTTACAAAAACGCAAACGGCTAGCAGGTCAGACAGAAATTGTGGAGACAGAGCCAGAGTTAACATGTCAGGTTGATGACTTTTAATCAGAAATGGATGATGTTAGTAATGAATGTCTTTCAAGCTGTAAAAAGGATGCAGGAAAAGAACAAAAATCTGTGATAGGGTAGTGAGAAGCTTTTAATATATAGCCAAAGTGATTATAGTGTAAGGTGAAAGGATGCGTTAATGATACAAATACAGAAACAGAAGATGGGTTCAATGGAGATGCAAATGATTACAGAATAGTAGGAGGAAAGCATGCAAAATGATACAAGAAAGAATAAACTGCCATGGCTGGAAACCGATGGTATAGAAACAGAAAGATGCTGCAGTGAGAATCACACTAATGGCTATGTACTGATAGGAGATCTTAACTGTGTTTTGAAGATATAGTTCCAGTTTACAAAATAAAATTTGTTGAACCTTAAACAATGAGCATAACACAGTTGGCAAGTAAGATACAAAGTAATAAATTCAAGAGAGAAAAATTGTAGAGCAGGAAACATGTTTTAGATTTGTAAATGTTTAATATGGATCAAGTATAATTTGTGAATACTAAACAACAAGAACCTGAATTTATATAGCACATTGAATGTATTCCAAGGCACCAAACAAAAGGAGTTAGCAGATAAAATCACATAAGATGGAATTAATGTATTGACTACAAGTTTGGACTGAAAGGTAGAGTTTAGGAAATTTTGAAGAGGGGAGAGAAGTAGAGAGCTGGAGATGTTTAGAAAGGGAATTCCAGAATTCAGGGGACTGACAGACAGAGCCTTGGCCATGACTAAGGACATAAGAACATAAATAATAGGAGAAAGAGTAGAAAATTTGACCACTCAAGCTTGCTCCACCATGCTATAAGGTTATAGTTGATTTGTGATGGCCTCAACTCCTGTTTTATGCCAGCTCCAGGTCTTCATAGCCTTCAACTCTTTAACTCTTCAACTCAAAAATCTACACTTTAAATGCTTTCAGGGATTTAGTCTATGTAATACTCTAGGCTGGAAAATTCCAGAATTTCACTACCCTCTACCTAGTTCAAGATATCCCCACTCATGGAGACATCTTCTCAAAACCTACCCTGTCAAGCCACCTCTAAATCTAATACTTTTCAATAAGTTAACTCCTCATTCTTCTAAATGCAAATAAATAAAGGCCTACCCTGTTTAACTGTCCACAATTTGTCCACCTTCATGCCAGGAATCAGTGCAGTGAATCTCTATTGAACAGCCTCAAACGCCAATATACCCTTTAATAAATACACAGACCGAAAGTGTATACTGGACTCTAGATACAGCCTCACAAAGACCCTGAATGGTTGCAAGGGTTAGTAGGAACTGCCGATGCTGGAGAATCTGAGATAACAAGGTGTGGAGCTGGATGAACACAGCAGGCCAGGCGGCATCAGAGGAGCAGGAAAGCTGATGTTTCGGGTCTGGACCCTTCTTTTCTGAACCTTAAACTTTTCTGAAGAAGGGTCCAGACCCGAAACGTCAGCTTTCCTGCTCCTCTGATGCTGCTTGGCCTGCTGTGTTCATCCAGCGCTACACCTTGTTATCTCTGAATGGTTGCAAAATGTTTTTCCTCTTTTTAAATTCAAACCCTTGAGCAATAAAGACCAAAATTCCATTTGGCTTCTCAACCAGTTCCTTCAATAACTTTGGTATTTCATGCACAAGGACATCCAGATCCCACTGTGCTGCAGTTTTTGTAGTGTCTTTCCATTTAAATATTCAGTCTTTTGATTCTTATTACCAAAGTTTATTTAGTCCCTTGGCCTGCCTGTATCACCTTGCAGATTCTGTACACTCTCAACACAACATGCTCTTCCACCTATTTTGAACCATCAGCAAATTTTGATGTCTCCTCCTCAATATAGATGGTAATTAATTGAGGCCCAAGGACTGATCCTGGTAGCACTCCAGTAGTTACATCTTTCCAACTTGAAAAAGATCCATTAATCACACTCCCTCTTCTGAGTGTTAACCAATCCTCAATCCAGTCTAATACATTGCCATCAATGTTATAAACTCCTATCTTGTGCAGTAATATTTTATGTGGCATCTTATCGAATGCCTTTTGGAAATCTAATACTCTCTATCTACCAGTTCCCCTTTGTTAGCTCCGCTCGTTACACCTTCAAACACATCTAGTAAATTTTTGGACATGATTTCCTTCTCACAAAACCACGTTAAATTTTTCTAAATGCCCTGCTATTTCTTCCTTAACAATGGACTCTAGAAATTTTCCCACAACAATTGTTAAGCAAACTTACGGATAATTTCCTGTTCTCTCTCTCTCTCCATTCCTTCAACAGCAATGTCACATTTGTGGTTTTCCAGTGTGCTGGAACACTCCCAGAATTCTGGAATATTTTACTTACATCTCCACCTGGCCCATTTTTTGTTTCTGCAGTTGTATCATTATCACATCCTTTTGCCTTGTTCTATCCTCACTTCAATTATACAATAACAGCTTCTCACCATTCTATCACAGATCCTTTCTATGGTTTGAAAGATATTCATTTCTAACAACATCCATTTCTGATTAAAAGTCATCGACCTGAAATGTTAATTCTGGTTCTGTCTGGTATGCTAGGTGTTCATGTTTTAGCAGCTTATCTTTTCAGCCTTTAAAATCTTTGGCTGCAGGCTATCAAGTCACCAGGTCATCGGACTTCTCTGCCTTTAGTTCCATTACCTTTTCAAACACATTGTCCCTAATTACAAAAGCTGTTAGAAGACATTTCCTCACATTAGCACTCTGTTTGTTTGATATCTTTGGAATGTTTATATTGTCCCCACCGTGAAGACCAATACAAAATATTTAATTTTCTGTCATTTCCTTACCCCACTGAGTTATCAATTTCCCAGTCTCAACCTCAAACGGTCCCACACTTTAGCTACACTCTCCTTTTTATATACCTTTGAAGCTTTTGATATCTGTTTTTATATTTCTTATGGATTTACTTTCAGAATCAAATTTCTCCCATTTTATTAGATTGTAGTCATCTGCTGCTGGTTTCTAAACAGTTTTCAATCCTTTGGTCTGCCAAACACTTCTCACCTTTTTATATGCTTCACTTTTTCTTTGGATCCTCCTCTTGCCTGGTTTTGTTAACCATGGGTGTTTCATCCTTCTCATTGAGTCCTTCATTTTGACAGGAATAAATTTTTGCTTACTGTTATCTGCTTGAATATAGAGTCACAAAATAATACAGCATGAAAACAGGCCCTTCAGTACAAACTGGTCCATGCCGACCATGGTACCCACTCAGCTAGTTCCAATTGCCCACATTTGGTCCATGTCCCTCTCAACATTTCCCATCCATGTATCTTTTTCTTTACATGTTGCTGTTGTACCTGCGTCAACCACTTTGTCTGTTAGCCTATTCTATATATGCACCACTCTCTGTGTGAAGAAGTTGCCCCTCAGGCTCTTCATAAATCTTGCCCCTCTCACCTTAGACCTATGCTCTCTAGTTTTCAATTCCCCAACCCTAGGGAAAAGGCTATATGCATTCATCCTATCTGTGCCCTTATGATTTTATACACCTCAATAAGGTCACCCCTCATTCTCCAACATTCCAAGGAATAAAGTCCTATACTGGCCAACCTCTTCCCATAACTCAGGTCTACTAGACCTGGCAACATCCTTGTAAATCTTTTTTGCACACTTTCCAGTTTAACTAGTCTTTCCTATAACAGGGTGACCAAAACTGTACACAATACTCCTAGTGCGACTCACCAACAACTTATACAGCTGTAACATAACGTACCAACTTCTAATCTCAATTCTCGACCGATGAAGGCCAGCATGCTAAATGCTTTCTTCACCACCCTGTCTACCTGTGACGCCGCTTTCAACGAACTATGGACTTGTACTCCTAGGTCGCTCTGTTCTGCAACACTTCTCAGAATCTTACCATTTACTGTATAAGTCTTACCTTGATTTGACTTTCCAAAGTGCAACACCTCACACTTATCTGTATCCAATTGCATTTGCCAATCCCAGCCCACTTACCCATCTGATCATGATCCCTCCGTAATTTTTGGTAACCTTCCTTTCAATCAACAATACCTCCTAATTTTGTATCATCTGCAAACTTACTCATCATGCCTCGTACATTCATATCCAGATCATTTAGGTAAATAACAAATAACAAAGGTCCCAGCACCAACAGCTGTGGCACACCACTAGTCACAGGCCTCCAGGCCAAGAAACAATCTTTGACCATCACCTCTTCTCCCTACCATTGAGCCAATTTTGAATCCATTTAGCTAGCTTTCCCTGGATCCCATGTGATTTAACCTTCATGACTAGACTGCCATGTGGGAACTTGTCAAAGGCCTTACTAAAGTCCATATAGACAACATTCACTACCCTACCCTCATCTATCTTCTTGGTTACCTCTTCGAATAACTCTAAAAGATTTGTCAGACATGACTTCCTGCACACAAATCCATGCTGACTATCCCTAATCAGACCTTGACTATCCAAATATTGGTTAATCCTGTCCCTCTATATCCTGTCCAATAATTTGCCTACTACTGATGTCAGACTCACTGGCCTGTAGTTCCCTGGCTTGTCTTTGCTGCCTTTCTTAAACGATAAAACAGCATTAGCCACCCTCCAGTCTTCTGGAACTTTACCAGCGGCTAAAGATGAAGCAAAAATCTCTGTAAAGGCCTCTGCAATTTCTTCCCTAGCCTCCCACAACATCTGAGGATGAACTTGATCAGGCCCAGGGGCTTTATCCACATTAATGCGCTTTTAGGCTATAAACACCTCCTCTCTGATAATATGTATATAGTCCAAAACATCTCCACTTGTTCCCCTTATTTCCTTAGCATCCATGATTCTATCCTCAGTAAACAGTGAGGAGAAATATTCATTAAAAATATCCCCCATCTCCTGTGACTCCACATGTAGACAGCCATGCTGATCTTTAAGGGGACCTCTTCTCTCCCTAGCCACTCTTTTACTCTTAATATAGCCGTAGGACCTCTTGGGATTTTCTGTAACCTTATTTGCCAGATTAGTTTCGTACCCTATATTTTTCTTCTGACTTCCCTCTTAAGTGTACTCCTACACATTTTCTAGTCATCTAAAGATTCACTTGAGCCCACTAGCTTAAATCCAAGGTATGCCTTCTTCTTTTTCCTGACCAGACTCTCACTATCCCTCATCAGCCAGAGATGCCTAAACCTGCCAGCTTTTCCCTTCACCCGAACAGAGATATACTGTCCTTGGACTCTTGACACTTCTAAAAGCCTTCCATTTGCTATTGATTCCTTTCCCTTCAAACAAACTCACTGAATTGACCTCTGCTAGATCCTGCCTAATGGCACTGACCCTCCTCTTAGTCTATCTTTCAGTCAACTTAAAGAATTCTGTTGACATACTCTGTAATTGACCTAAATTATGTTGAGGATGCAGGTTTGAGACCCAAATTTCTCTCTCTCAAACTACATTTGAAATTCTAACATGTCATAATTTCTATGCCTTAGGTAAAACTTGATGACAATGTTTTATTAAGCCTAGTTCATTACACATTTCTATACCTAAAAAAGTATGTTTTGGATAGGTGTGCAACATATTACTCTACGACGAAATCACTGATTCATTTTACAAGTTCATCTGCCATGTTACACTTGCTCATCTGATTGTCCAGTCAATGCAGATTAAAATTAGCAATAGGGATTAATGTGCCATTCTTACACACCTCCATTATTTTCAGATAGATACTTCATCCTATAATGAGATACCTCTTTGGAGGCCTCTAGATGCTTCTAATCGATGACTCTATCCCTTGCTATTTGATCCAATTATTACTTCGACCCAACTGATTCCACATTTCAATCATAGAATCTCTGCGTACGCAAAGTGGCCACTTAGTCACACTAACCCTTCAAAGAACATCCCGTGCACATTCATCCCATTTACCATGAGTAATCCACCTAGCCTGCATATCCCTGGACACCTTGGGGCAACTCAGTGTGGCCAATCCACCAAAGCTCCACATCTTGGGACTGTGGGAGGAAGCCAGAGCACCTGGAAGAAACCCACTGAGACGCATGGAGAATGTGCAAGCTCCACACACTCACCCAAGTTGAAATTGAACCTGGGTCCCTGGCACTGTGAGGCAGCAGTGTTCCTCACTGAACCACTGTGCCTGCCTTTCACCTATATCACTATTCACCACCGTACTGATAACTTCCCTTATTAATATCACTACCCCACTTACTTTTAATTTTTTGTTAATTCTTCCAGAAGTTGAATACCCTTGAGTATTAACTTCCCAGTCCTTATCATCTTGCAACCATGTATCCGTAATAGCTTTCGAGTCATCTGCATTTATTTCTATTTGTGTGGTCAACTAATTTATCTTGTTACAAATGCTGCATGCATTCTGATAAAGAGCCTTAAGCTTTGAATTTTTACTATTATTACTTGTTATGGTTCCACTTTCAGCTGCATTAGTCTGCTTATATTTTCTGCATCTTCCTGTCACACTTTGATTCTGGTTTGCCTCTTCACTAAGCCATGCCTCCTCTCTCGTTTCTTTTGACTGTTAAACTTCCCTTCAAATGAATCTTCTGCACCCTCCTCCACCCGAGTTATAAATTTCTGCAGGACACTGGTCCCAACATGGTTTAAATGAAACTTGTCCTGCTCATCAACTCTCTTTCCCCAGTGCTGATGCCAGTGCTGAATGAATCAGATGTCTTTTCTCCCACACCAATCTGTGAGCCAGACACTGACCCCTATAATCTTATTTACCATTCACTCATTTTTACATGGCTCATTTGCAGGTAGTCATCCTGAGATTATTATCTTTGTCGTTCTGCTTTTTATTTTAGCTCTGAGCTGCTCATTATCACTCAGCAGGAACTCTTTCCATGTCTGACTTATGTCATTGGTACCAATGTAGATGACAACAACTGCATACTTCCCTTTCCACTCCAAGCTCCTTTTCAACACAGAGAGATTTCCTGAATATTGGCACCAGGTAGGCAACACAGCCCTCAAGACTTGTCTTTTCCACAGAGAACAGAATGTATTCCCTTAATCATACTATCTTGTATTATAGCTACATTTCTATTTTCTCCCCCCACTTGAATGGCATTGTGCACCACATGCTTTGATGAGTTTGCTCATCCTCCCTTCAGTCTGCACTTTTATCCACATTGGGAGCACAAACCTCACGCCTATTAGACAAGAGTACTGGGTGAGGATCCTCCAACGCTAAATTTTGTATCCCAAAACTTGTCTCACTCACAGGTTATCCTATCTGTCCCTGACCACAGACTCGATTTGATATAATTAATCTAAGGAGTATGACTGTCTCCTGAAACTGAATGTCTAGGGAACATTCTTCCTCCCTAGTGTATCGCAGTGTCTGCAACTCAGACTCCAGCTGATAACTTTGAGCTAGTGTTCTGAGAGCAGTCAACCCTTAATGCAGATAAAAGCAGAGTAAGAAGTCAGACTTAGAGAAGTGAAGAGTCAATGTTAAGTTGTCAGGTTGTTGGATATTGCAGAAGTAGGAAGGGCCAAGGCCAGGGAGATATTTGCTAGAATGGGACCCAGTAGGGTTAAGCAAGCACAGACAGAAATTGTTGCATGTCAGGATATTGGCAGCAGACTTCTGGATGAGTTCATGTTTATGGACAGTGGAAAATGGTATGTGTAGTGATTGTAATGGGGTCAGCTAGGTGAATATCATTGACTATGAGTTCCCTGAATGGGACAAATAACCTGGTCCAATTAGGGAGCCACAGGTGACAAATATACACAGGAGTGTCAAACATTCTATTCACTTTGAGAACTCGGTCTGAGGAAGCCGGACCAGTGTAAAGTACTAGGCACATGTAAATAAAGGGTGAATTGGTCATGGAATACGGGACTCTGTGGAGTTATTTCAGTATGTTGGCCAAGAATGGAGTAGTCAAGTATGCATGTGACAACAACATGGAAGAGGATATAAAATGACTCCTTACCCTGGTATTAATATATTTCTATTAATGTAATTCTTGTGCCTCATGGCACTTGAATTGAGATTTTCAGAAAATAGCCAGCTTAGCAAAATATTAAACATTTTGGACAGAACTGCAACAATTAGAATGAGAAGCACATTTCACTGTCTAATGAGAGCAGTAGATTTTATAAATACTGGTTTTCCCTTGGACAGCAGGGGGTGACACATTCGGATCTGTATATCCAATGAATCATAAAACTGTGAATATTGATTGTGGATGGCATTTAATTTGTGTACATCATGGAGGAATTAGTTGTATTTTTTAGGGGAAAGGGGATAGTATCAGAACAGAGTAAGATTACAGCCTTTCCTGGGCAGCTCAGAGCCAAACTATTCCTTGGAGTTTCCATGATCCCACAGTTCTGCTTTGTTGAAAAAGGCATACCCCAAGGGGAGTGATATTTTGATTTTAACATTAGTACATGATCCTTATCAACGTTTGAAAACAATCTGGTGCCTGGACTTCTGGCAGCAAGAATTGACATAACACTATTAGATCATGCCCCTACTTGCACACAATTAATTATTAAACTTAACTAAAGATCGTAGAGATGCAGGCTCTGAAAGTTGTGGCTGTAAGATGGCAACTTCACATTGTGGATCAGAAGTAACTGTGGAAGTAAAATTATAAAATAGCTACTTGAGATTGTTTGCCTGTTCACCTGTAATCAGACTGCTTTTCTAGCCAGGAGCGAAGAATGGCAAGGTATTCCATGAGACCTCTGCTAATGCTGTTCTGCAGTTAGCAGATGGGACTGACTTAGGGTTATTCCGATCTGATTCTTTTTTCAAGAGTGGCAAGGTTTCTGGTGTGTTTGCCATTCCTTGTTTAGATTTCTTAATGCCATTCACTTTTCTACATTACGAAAGCAGCCAGCAGCAAATCTTAAACCAAATCTCACTAAATTGAACACGAGGGGAGGCATTACAGCATCTTTTGAATGATGATGAAGAAGCCTTTGGCCCTGCTCAACTGCATTGATGCAGGGTGCCACTGAAATCAAGAATTTAGCAAGCAGCTACCATTCAAGCTGTGGGTAGAAGTTCACTTTTGACATATGTTCAACTCACGAAAAAAAGAAAACTGCCCATTATCAACAATGAATCGGCCACGGTGACATTGATCAAGAAAAGTACTGGTAGAGAAGTTTTTCCACAAGGATACAAAATTTAAGAGGTCCTGGTAAGTGAGCCAAACTTGGTAATTACTGCCTTAATGATTAGACGTCAACATTGCTACCAATGTAATTAACTTTTCTACTTAACAACAGGCAGTTAGGAGAAGAAAGCGGCATTCAGCACAAGCACACACAATGTAAATACGATATCTCCATGATGGATTTGTACATTAATACACATTTTGAGAAGTATCCTTTCACATAGACAATGACTTGTTGACAATTTTGTATTCTAAGAAATCATGGGGTGAATTTTACAGCACCTGTGCTGGGATATTTAAAGCAGAAATCTCAGAAAATAAACTTGGTGACTGGCACACTTTGTCCACACCCACCCCTCACTGGCCCCACATTAAAGGGCCAGTGGGGTGTCGAAAAGCCCACCCTTAGGCCTGTTGAGGCCCCTAATGATCATTTAAGGACCTCGCTGTGCCTTTGTTGCAATAATACATGCATGTGGGGAAAGTGATGGGAAGGTATGTAGCCCAGTAAGTTTCACTGCATGTGTAAAGGTTGGATGGAAGGAATATATCTCATCATAAAATTTATCCACGTTTCCGAATGTTTCATGTTTCAGGTAGTTGATTGTGGAAAAAAAATTCTTCCTTATGTAATTGAAATTTTTATCATATTCTCAGACAGAAGGAGGGAAATATTTATCACGGACAAGCATCAACGTCATAGGAATGTTACTATCAAAAATATTGATATACATTAATGTCACAGATTTAGATATACAGTAGATAGTTCCAAAGTTGGCAGATGATGAGCAACGCAGAAGTAGTAACAGACATAGACAGATGAGTAAAATGGACAGAGACTTAGCAGAAGAAATTTAGTTAGAAAAATGTAGAGGCAAAATTAGCTAAATGGTGCAATTTTAAAGAGGGTGCAGGAACATAGGTGAAATGTACCCAATATTTTAAATGTGGTTAGAGAAGCAGAGACGGCTGCTAAGAGAAAAATATGAAATCCTGATTATCCAGGTAGGGTTGGGTACTTCAAATGATTTTGATTCCATATGAGTTAGCCAGGAGAATTTGGAGGATTAAAACCGGCAGTAACCCCTGGCTAACTACACACAGACACTGTCCCCTCTCCCACCAACTTGCTCACAGTGATACTATAATCACTCATATGTAACCTCAATAATTCAATTCTGTATCCCTGATACCCAAACACATGGCAGCATCTAAATTTCTCCCTCCAACCCAACACCTTCCAACACCTGACCCAAGCCTCTCATCCACTTACTTGGCAGTGCACTTTCCAATCATCTGCCAACATGCCCCCTCACTCACTTATCTGTCTTTAAGACCATAAGAAATAGGAACAGGAGTAGACCATTCAACCTCTCAAGCCTACTCCACAATTCAATAAGATTAGGGCTGATTCAAAAATCCCCCACATTCATTTTCCTGCCCTTTCCCTATAACTATTTATTTCCCTACTGATCAATCTCCCTATCTATCTCAGCCTTAAATATCCGTAAGGACTCTGTCCCCACAGTTCTCCGTGGCAAGAATTTCCAAAGACTGTCAAAGCTTTGAGAGAAGAAATTCCTCCTGATCTCAGTGTTAAATTGACACCCCTTTATCCTAAAACTATGCCCCCTGGTCTTAAACTCTCCCATGAGGGGAAATATCATCTCAGCATTTACTCTTGAAGATCCTTAACTATGTGATATCTTTTCAATGAGATCAGCTCTCATTCTTCAAAGTTCCAATGAATAGAGTCCCAAACATTTTGATCTTTGCTCATCAGATAATCCTTCCACACGGGGGATCATCCTTTTGAAACTTCTATGAATTGCCTCCCATCAATTAATATCATTCCTTAAATGAGGGAACCAAAACTGCTCATAGCACTCTAGATTTAGTCTCACCAGCACCTTGTACATCTGCAGTAAGACCTCCTTATTCTTATACTCCAACTCTCTTGAAATAACGGCAAACATTCCATTAGCCTTCTTGATTACCTGCGGCATCTGTGTGATAGCTTTCTGGTGTTTTGTTTACAAGTACCCCCAAGTGCTTTTGTGTTGCAGCTTTCTGCAGTTCTTCTCCATTTAAATAATCTTTTGTTCTCCCTTCCAAAATGAACGACATTATATTTGGAGTTAACAAGTCCAGTGGCCCTTCTTC
Organism: Ginglymostoma cirratum; assembly: GCA_024137785.1. NCBI lineage: Eukaryota > Metazoa > Chordata > Chondrichthyes > Orectolobiformes > Ginglymostomatidae > Ginglymostoma > Ginglymostoma cirratum. The sequence continues at coordinate 24,710,270 of JAHRHZ010000021.1, read as the reverse complement.
ATTCTGTTTACTCTCCACAGATGCTACTAGACTTGTAGAAAGCATAGAATCAAAGAGTCACACAGCACGGAGACAGACCCTTCAGCCCAACTCATCTATGCCAGCCGGTTTCCTAAGTTGTTCTAGTCCCATTTGTCAGCATTTGCCCTGTATCCCTCTAAACCTTTCCTATCCACATACCTGTCCAAATGTCTTTTAAATGTTGTAGTTGTCCTCTTGCCGCATTTCTCCAGCAGTTTCTGTTTTTGTGTATTTAAACTGTAGATTGTTGTATCTCTTTCACAACTTGCCTTTCCATCTACATTTGTGTCATCTGCAAATTTGAGTACAGTACATTTGCTTCCTTCCTCTAAGTCATTAATATATATTGTAAACTGTTGCAGTACCAGCACTGATCCCTTTGGAACCCACAGTGAGAATCCGCTCTGACTGTTTCCTGCCTATTGGCCAGTTCTCTATCTATGCCAATATACTTCCTCCAGCACCATGGGACTTTTATTTTATGAACTAATCTTTTGTGAGGTACCTTGTTGAATATCTTTTGGAAGTCCAAATGCAACACATCTACAGTGTCCTCTATATCCAGTCTGGCTTACTTGAAAAGGCTCTAATAAATTAGTCCAACATAATTTCCCTATCATAAAGCCATGCTGACTCTGATTAGATTATGATTTTCTAAATGTTTTGTTATTAATTCCTTAATAATTGACTCCAACATTTTTCCAACAATAGATTTTAGGTACTTGACATGTAGTTATCTGCTTTTTGCCTCCCTCTCTTTTTGAAGTGTGCCATTTGCAGTTTTTCAATCCTCTGGTACTTCTACAGAGTCCAAGGATTTTTGGAAAATTTCAATCAATACATCCAGTATGTCTGTAACTACTGTTTTTAGAATCCTAGGATGTAAGCCATCAAGGCCAGTGGATTTTCTGCCTTCACTCTCACAAGTTTGTCTAATACTACTTCTCTAGTGATGGCATCACCCTCCTACTTACCTAACATCCCCTTCCTTACCAGCTGCTCTATCACCTCACCCACTTCATACACCAATCCTTACGTAATTGCCAACCTAACCCCTCAACTGCAATCCTATCCCCTTACCAAACTGCCAAACTGCTCCCTCACCCACTTGCCACACCATTTCATTACCCACCTGACACCATACCCCTTTATTCATCTCTACCACGCTAACTCCCCATCTGTCACCTTGCCCCTTTACTGATTGTTAAGTGTATTAGTGACTTGAAATGCATCGCAAGATAAAACTTATCTTTTAACAGGGAAGGACCTATAACATACCAATCTTAACATAGCAGAATAGAAAGTGTCTATGTTATGGAACATGGATCTGATATTTCCTTTGAGTCACATTATTGTATTAAACCCATGTTCTAGGAAGTTGGAAAGAATTGACTCAGCTGTTATCTGTACCTCTAAAATAGTGAGCTAAATATTCAATCGTTCCCATGGTCACACCTCGTTATTATCCCACCCTTGGTCCCATGGACACAGGCAGCAAGCACATGCCATGAAGCTTCTGCATTTGAATGACTGTTAGTGTTCCTTCGAGCACAATCTGCAATTGCTTTCTGACTGAATTTCCAAAAGGGGTCCAGCACTATGTGTGGCTAGTGCTTATTTCGTTTTGCTTGCATATTTTAAAAAAAAAATTGTAAGGATGTGCTGTCTCCATGGAATTAGTTGTGAGGAGATGTACCTTAAATAGAGCAACAGGAAAGATCAGGCTTGTGGGGTTTCAGTAGTTGGAGGCCTAACAAACCCACAAAGAATAACCTGAGAAGACAATGGCAGCAAAGGGCTAAGAGGTCAATTTCTGAAGTCTTGCCACGAGGACCTGACATTAGTGTGGCAGAAAGTTCCATTGCCTCACATGGGTCGTTGTAGTGTATCGAAAAGGACATTTTGTATTTTGGCCAGTTTGGCAGTTATGGGGTATAGAGTGTGGCATTGAGATCGAGTTGTGCTAATGTTGAATTTTGGAACAGGCTGGATGGGCTAATAAGCTGGATAGCATACTCCTGTCCAATTTCTATACTTCCACATTCAGGAAGGTGGCTCACCTAATTAGGACGGCCAATAAATGTTGACCAAGCCAGTAATACCCACATCATATTCTAGATTTCCTCAACTGGTATTCGCTTATGAAAAATTATATCAACAATGGAAGAACAATGCATAATTTTGAATGTGAGACTACATCTTTGGAAAAAGTTGCATGATCTATGTGCTTTCTCTGAACCATCCATAGATTTAAATTAGAGATAAAAGGTACTGCAGATGCTGGAGAATCCGAGATAACAAGCATGGGGCTGGATGAACACAGCAGGTCAAGCAGCATCATAGGAGCAGGAAAACTTGACGTTTTGGGCCCAAACCCTTCATCAGAAGGGTTCCTTCACATTTTCTGATGAAGCGTTTAGGCCCGAAACGTCAAGTTTTCCTGCTCCTATGATGCTGCTTGACCTGTTGTGTTCATCCAGCCCCATGCTTGTTATC
>JAHRHZ010000021.1:24691026-24707353 GCA_024137785.1 Ginglymostoma cirratum | reverse complement strand
GGCCCGAAACGTCAAGTTTTCCTGCTCCTATGATGCTGCTTGACCTGTTGTGTTCATCCAGCCCCATGCTTGTTATCATAGATTTAAATTACTTTGCTCATGGAAGGTGGATCAAATCAACTGTTGAGTCAGTCCACCTTTACTAGAAGATGGAAATATGCTAAATTGCACAGGCTCCATCATTGTGTAGAAAATACTCCCACCCAATTTGAGATGGAGAATTCAAACAAGCAGCATTTCAGTGAAAAGTCGGGTTACCATGTATATTCCAAATTCCCGTGAGGTGGTAAATAGGCAGAGAATTGATGCCAAGAAGATTATATCTTTAAACCTATCAGTTGGAGATCTAATGGTCAAATTCCAGCTGAATTTCCTCTTTCTAACTCTCATTGCTAGTCAATGCCACTGACAATTAACCAAAGTGTACCTTTTCAATGATTGCTAATTTAATCAGGAGCCATAATGTTAAACTTTACAGCCTTCAGATTGAAAGCTAAGGCTGAGCATTATGTTAATATTAATTTTAAAAAACACCACTGCACCACACAAAATAATAATGAAACAATTGGGATTTGCATACTAGGAGAGGTCTCATTTCAATGCAAAAAAACCTGAAACCTATTGTTGTAAAATCTAATATAGAGGTTTAAAATTGGATCATTTTAATAGGGGTAAAACAGGGATCTGAAGGTCCAAGAAGGTAGACATGGTACATGTGCTCATCACACACAATGTGCAGATTCCACTGTTTTGGTTGGGGAGACCTCAGGAAGATTTTCACGTCAAACTAGTTTTAGGTTCTATATGTAAGCAAATGGAGGACCTAATGTCAGTTTCAAACTCTTTTGTGAAATTGCAGAGCAAATAACTGTACCATGTTCCTTGTATGCTGAAATCAGTTTCTTTAGATACTCAGCAACCAATTCAACAGTCTTTAAAGCAATTGCTGGAGGTTGCCATCCCTACCATCTCTGATCTTGACAAGTGATTGAAGGTACATTTGTCCAGTTGACTTGTGCTTATTGATGATAAAAATTGCTCCATCATGTTTATCAATGTACCTCATGGGCATACATTTAAAATGGTTGTATATAAAAGCAACACCTTTAAATCCTGGAGACTATCCTAATCAGCAAAATACCATTACTTGGAATCTCAATATGGCACAACATTGCAAAGTTATGAGAAATAGTGTTTATTAGCCCATTGTGTGACTCTTACGGAGTTAAACACAGCATATGATGGCACAGAATGGGGCAGTATACAATTCTCCCTCTAGAAGAGATCTCTGTAACTTTTCACCTCTGACCGATAGTTGAAATATTGATATTTTTATTCTGGTTTTCACTTTATGGAATTCTTCTTGCAATTTCAAACACCTTATGAATTTGCCTTACAGATATATCTAAGTATATATAAGCTCCTACAGTATTTTTTCCACAGATCTTTACTTATTGTTCAGGTTTCTGAGGCATACAGGAAAGTGAATAGAATAATTCAATTTATGATTCATTTTCCTTGTTGCAGGGTTGAGTTTTCCTGTTGTTAACACATCCTTCACCTTTGCAAAAATGGTTCTATTCTGGTCTTCTTCCAACTTTGGCATTGTATCTACCATGTTCAAATTTATCTACTTGTTTCAGTTTGACACTATCCACTTGAAACTTCAAATTAATTTCTCTTAATGTGTTTATTCTGATTACCATTTTTAAGCTTCTTGAGCCTTCTGAGAAATGAAGAAAAATTGCACTCCAGAATTCAGGGTAAGGTGAAATACAAAAATACATGAACAGGGATGATCTCTTTAACCCATCCAGTCATTTCATTGAGAAATAAAAATATCACAACATCTGAACTCAATGATAAAATCACCAAATTCCACCAATTTGTATGGCTACTGGTGATAGCCATTTTGGGTATTTGAGGTTGTTGGCTTCCTCGCCGAGCTGGCTGGTTATCGTATAGACATTGGCTATCTAGTAGGCACCTGCCGATGAAGTTGTTGGGATATCCGTTGTTAGCAAAGTCCTTGTACATGTGCTCTTCCTCCTTCCTGTGTAGTTCTGGCGTGTTGCAGTGAGTTGTAGCCCGTTTGAATAGTGTCCTTACACAACTTTGTCTGGGGACGTTGGGGTGATTGTTGTGGAAATTGAGGATTTGGTCAGTGTGGGTTGCCTTCCTATATACAGTGATTTGGAATTTCCTGTTGGTCATTTGTTCTACCTTGACATCTAGAAATGGAAGTTGATCATTGTCTTCGTCTTCTCTTGTCATCAACAGCATATTCACCGGGATCAAATTTACAAAAGAAAAGGAAGACTTAATTTACTTGTTATCAAGCAAAAACAGCAACTTGGTAAATATTTGACCTGGACATCTGTTCACCTATCAATTGCACCAGTTAATTATACCAGCAGAAAACAACAATAAGGAAGGGTAGCTTTTAAAAATATATAACACCGAATATTTGGAAAAATAATCTAAAATGGTGTAATAAGTGCCTTTTAGAATTGCAATTCAGAATCATGTTCATCCCTGAATTCAATTATTGTCTTCATTAAATTAACTCTCACTGAGCCCCATTAAATGGCGTACATGTGTAAATTGATAAGAATGTAGTGGCTTATGGAAGGTGCTTCAAGTACGTGGATTATTACTATGCTGCATTTACACTGGCTGATATGGAAGATTCTAATAAATATGAAAAGATCATCTTAAATCTCAATAAATCAATCCATTAATTAATAAAGTGGTCAAGTCTAGTTTACTTTGTGAATTTGCAGTGCGAAAAATTTTAATATGACATCAAAAGTAACAAAGTACAGCTTAGAATGGAAGGTTGGCCAGGAAATGTTGGAATAATTAGTCTCAATTTTATGGTGTGCTGTCATTTCCTCCACCACCACAACTAGCTCAAATGTTAAGGGTGTCCTACCAACAATACAGATGGCATTCCTGTGGCTAACTAATTTTTAGACTCGCATTAATTACTTTAAAATGAGACTCCTGCTTATTACTCAGGTTGTTGTCTTATCTAGGGAAGTTGATGACCAACTGAATGGTTAATAATTCTGTGCTGATAGCAGTGCTGGCCAGGAAGGGGGGTGCAGGGGGCAGTTGTCAGCTGCGTGTTCATGTTCAGATGCCTATCAATACTGCACCCAGCCCTGTGCCTTCTTCAATTCCCGTAAACTTTTCTCCCCTTTCAATTTCTCTGTCTTTTTCTCCCCCCTGTCTGATTGTGGTCTTCAACATCAGGATTTCTGACTGAGAGAAAGCAGAGGTTGGGATAAATGGATGGTGAACTGTAACTGGTGGGAAGCTGCAGGGTTCAGTTTTCATCCTCAAGCGTTTATAATCCGTATAAATGATCTTCAAGTAGGGATAGACAGTAACATAACAAAGTTTGCAGATGGTACTAAAATAGGTGGGAAAGCAGGCAATGATGAGGAGATTACAGATGGATATTGGTAGGCTAGGAGAATGAGCCAGAATCTGGCAGATGGAGTTTAATACGGCTAAGTATGAGGTTGTTCATTTTGGCCGGAATAGTAAAGGGACAAATTATTATTTAAGTGGATAGCAGATTCAAAGTGTGTCAGTGTAGAGGGATCTTGCTGCCTTTGTGCATGAATTGCAAAATATGTATATGCATGTGCAGCATATAATATTAAAGGCAAATGGAATCCTGGCATTTATTGCAAAACGACTGGATTATATAAGTAAATAGATGTTATATAATATAATTATATAAGGCACTGGTCGGATCACATCTGGAATATTGTATTCAGCTTTAGTCTCCTTACTTGAGGAAGGATGTGGTGGCACAGGAAGCAGTTCAGAGGAGGTTCACAAAATTGGTTCCAGGGACGAAAGAGTTGTCCTACCAGAAGCGGTTGAATAGCTTGGGTTTGTATTCGCTGGAGTTCTGAAGAATAAGGTGGGATCTGACTGAACTGTATAAGATGCTAAAGGGGATTGATAACGTGGATTTTGAACAAAGGCTCCCCCTTGTGGGACAGTCTCGAACAAGAGGTCATGGATATAGTGTGAGAGGTGGTAGGTTCAAAACTGAGATGAGGAGAAACTCCTTCTATCAGAGGGTTGTGAATCTGTGGAACTCACTGCCCCAGAGTGTATGGAGGCAGAATCGATCAATAGATTCAAAAACGAAATAGATACGTTTCTGATGAAAATGCGATAAAGGGCTATGTAGAGCAGGCAGCGAAGTGAAATTGAGACCAGGATAAGATCAGCCATGATTATGTTAAATGGCACAGCAGGCTCAAAGGGCTGAGCTGCTTACTCTCGCTCCTAATTCCTATATTTCCATGTTCCTTCCGAACTGAGTGGAGGCATGTTTTTTCCATAAATTTCAAATGTGATCCCGTCTTCAGCAGGGCTGCCACGAACTCAGACCCTTACACACATATACAACATCTCCTCCCAAGTTTTACTTTTTTCCATGGAGGAAAGCATCGGCAATTATATATCCATGTATATAAGTATCTTTGCCACTGCCCATCCTCCCTCAAGTCTCTCCCTTCGCAAATTTAGGCGGTCTGGAGATTTCACTATTCCCCCAGAATGCATTCCCTTTCGATGTGTAACTTTCAATTCGGAAGCTTGGGTAGGTCTTTGGGTTATAGTCTGTTGAATTTGATTCTGTTCTTGGCAACCTGTAACTTCCTTTAAACTGAAGGGTATATAAACTCGTCAATTTTCTTCACAAGACGGCTGTCTTGTTGAGACGGATGCTTTCGGTTTTCCGCATCTTAGATCTCTGGATCGGGTAATTTTCTCTTTTTGACACTAGCCTGGATCTCCAAACCAGGCAGTATCTTCTTGAGATAACAAGGTGTGGAGCTGGATGAACACTGCAGGCCCAGCAGCATCAGAGGAGCAGGAAAGCTGACATTGCGGGTCTAGACCCTTCTTCAGAAAGTATCTTCTTGATTTTGTTTTGAATCTGTAGACATCGGTTGTCCTGTCTCAAGGTGGCTTTCGAGGTAATTTATGCATCTTGCCTTTAACCTGCGCAGAGTGTTTTTCTCAGTCTGCTGGTACTCTAAACCCTTGTTATCAGTTCGGAATAGGGGCATGTACCTTCCATGGATAACACAAAACCTGGGTAGCACATTATTAGAAGTCGGCTATGTACAACAAAGTACCATGTGGCCATCAGAACCTGTCTTTTCAAAAAAAAACTGTTCTGGGGGTCACCTTACCAGCATGGAGATCCATGGGTAGCGAATCTGTGTAAAACAAAGAGTATGTGTAAATTGGTAGTGAAATCTGTATTTTCTTTGCTTTAACTTATTGCTTTCAGTCACTTAATGTAACTTTCATTCACTCTCCGTGATTAAATTATGAGTGATACCAGCATGCTTGCTTCCTCGGTTCTATTATTTGAGGACTACTTAATGTTTAGCTGATTGCAATGTGGTTGACTCTTAAAACCGCCCCCTGGGCAATTAGGGGTGGGCAATAACTACTGGCTTAGCCAGCGACACCCTCATCCCGCGACTGAATGAAAAAAAAAATCCTTGACACTGATTCTGAGGATTCTTCCCGGGACGATAAAGAAATCAAATTCTCTGTTTGAAATTACGTCCTTTGAATCACCTCAGCGTTTGACACCAAACTTAAATCTGTTCGAATGACTTGTGTTATACTCCAACTTACCTCACCTGGAGATTCATTAATGATTTCAAGTGGGGTATTCTATTCACTGGCTATCGGATTTCTTTTCTTGAGTTTTCTCACAAACCTGGCTGGTTGTTGCTGTTAGAACTCTCTTTTGTGTTGCTGGGAGTGAAAACTATTTCTGTCAACCTATTCACAATAGTCCCAGGTTCCAACCTTGCTGATAGATTGCACAAATGTTGTGCGCCAACCTAACTAATTTATCTTCTTTTTGGGTTTTGCCGACAGTCGAGGGAACTATGTGAAATCTGCTTATGATCTTTTGGTCAGTATTTGTATCATCAACAATTCAGTAGTTGTGCACTTTGTGATGTGTTCCATGACTAGTTGTTCCATGATAAGTTTTCCCACGATTGACTGTTCCTTGATCGGTTCTGTTATTTTTTTTATCAGTGGTTTCCTGACTTTAACTAATTTGAATCCTCCACCATTTGAAGGAGATTCGGGTCAAAGCATGCATTCATGTGCAAGAGTCAGACTTCTTGATTACTGAGGATATATGATCTCAACTTTCTGATACCCTTGTGTTGCACATTGCTGTAGCATACACTTAATCTTAAGTGCTATATCTCCTGGACCATGTAGATGTACTGTTGTCAGCTGTAAACAACATTTTTTTAACCATGACTTCAATTGCTTGTGAATGAATGTAAAAAAAAACTGCTCCTACAGTCCATAGGAACCTAACGCAATCTGGAATGGTCTTGGTGTGACCAGTTCTCAAGTTCCATGTAGTTTCTAACTCTGCTGCTGCTGCTGCACATCTCTTACCAGGTCTGAAATTTTTTTTTTATTCTAAGCTGTTGGTTTTGCCTTGTAGAACCTTGTTTTGAGGTTCTTCTTCCATTCAGCTCTTTCACCTGCGTTCTGCCTGCATGTGCAGCCTTCTTAAAGCTGTGTCTGAAGAGATCTTCAGAGCTCCACCACTATCAGTGTGTAGGATGCAGCTAAATGGACTCCACACTGTTTGCCATCAGACTGTAAAGTGAACCTTTGTGACTGTTAAAAGTGCAGTTTATATTGGTATGATGTATATCATTCATCATCGTTACAGAGACTGTGAGAAAGACCCAGAGAGTAGGTCTTACGGCTTCGAGATGACAACCTCTTCTGTCAACAAGGCCATGTGACATCACTATTGTAGGTGCTACAAAAGGAATTCTTCAGCATTAACCTCCAAAAGAGAGGAGCTCACCTCCCAGAGAACTCCCACTAAAAGCCACTCCTCCAAAGCCTGGTCTAAGGTTTCCACCAAGGTCATTGTTGTGTCTGTAGTCCAGAAGAATGGACAGCAATGCCATAAGAAGATAACTGATCTTCTCTGCTATGCCAAGGGTACCCCACTTTCCTCTCTGTGACTGCACACTCACTCTATACCTGCTACTACACCTACCTCTGAGGCTCATGCTCCGCCTCTCTCACTGTTGCCTGCGACATCTTACTTGACTTGGCCTCCCACCCTTCCCCAACACAAACTCCCACATTACTTGCCCTTCATGGTGTCTGCACTTCCTTGGACCACCTCACCACCTATCCACCATCTCCACCAGCACTCACCCAATTCCTCCCTTTCTTCCATTACAGGAGAAGACAGCCCATAACAGGGCAGAACTGGCCATAACAGGTGGAGGGGTGCTTGACATAAGGCTCCTCACCCTAGATGAGGCGAGAATCCTGGCCCTTGCAGGAGAAGACCAGGACCGTTCCTGCAGGAGGTAGAGACATCCATGTTCCACAACTGAGTAAGTACCCTTCTTTTTCTACTGCAGCTCTTACATTAACTCTCCTTTTGCTGTCATTTATTGCACACTACTTCCATCCATTAGCCTTGACACATTCTCTCTCCTTTGTCTCGCGGGTACCATGGGCATGTCCATCACACCCATGGTGAAACAGACAGCTTTGCCAGAAGCCTTCTCCTTGGCTTCTAATTTGAAAATGCCAAGGCCTCAGTGGAAGCATCGGCAAGGCTGGCTGCTGTACACCCCACCACTGAGATTAGCTGTAATGGTGTTTGGAATCTCAACCTGATGAGCACCTCACTGTGATAGTGCTGTGGCTGGTCAAGGGAAGAACATCCCAAACCATTGACACTCAAGGGCCAGAGACCTGGCTCCTGCTCTGCCCCACTCAGGAGAGTACCCTGTGGTATTGGCAATCAGAGACTTTGTCCAAATACATAAGGAGGAAGAGGAGCGGCAGGGATAAGTATTTGGGGTACAATGGCCCTCTTTGCCTACAAGCTGCAGCAGTGCAGACTCTTATATGATCATTTGTCTGTCTCCATGAACAGGATGGTGGCAGCCATGAAGACCGAGGTCCAGTGGTCTTAGGGTCTGTTGGAGATGCGCGCATAGCTGCCCCAGCCATTTGTCCCGAGATACAGTGGGAGGGAAAGGAAATAGAAAATTTATTGATGAGACTTTGGTGGCATGAGTGACAGTGCACTGTACAGTATTTGGCACAATTTTAATCAATTGCACTGCTTTTTGCCTTACATCTAGTGTGTGTAGCCCTGACCGCCATTGTTCCAGCATGAGGTAGAACTTCACGGGCACACAAGATGTACCAGGATCAATGTCTGTGGTGAGAGCCTGCTGCAGTAGCTGGAAACCAGAGGAATAAGGCTTATAGAGACCAATGGGTGCTGTTGACACCTTTGGCCCTCATCCTACAGCATCCCTATTCTTATGCAACCTTGAAGTGCAAATGTGTTGATGCAAATGAGTTGATGAGGGGTGACTGAGGCAGGGAGGTGCACAGCAATGGGGAAAATGCATTAGACTGACCAGGGATTAGGATCCCTGCAGACCTTTGTCCTATACAATATATGGGTCTATGTATATTGCTCTTTCCCTTTAAAAGCCCTAACATTGGTGGGTAGAGTAGATCTCTCCCTTGCAAGTTGAGTCATTTACTCTGCCCATTCTGAATGTGGTCACAGCCATTTTCTTCCCCATTGCGCACTTTTGATTTCCAGCGCATGGGAAGGTGATAGTGAGCACTCCTCAGCCAATGGCTTGCAGCCTGTCCCTTTACGTGTCACTAAACCCTCAAAGATCAAAATTCAATTCCTGGTAGCCCTACCTGCAAACCCCATAGACTTCAAGCCTCCCCACATTCCTACTCAACCTGCCTTCCTCAGCCTGCACCTCCCCACCTTTCTCTCCCATCCCCTGTCAGATGGGCCCTGGTATAGCATCCACTGCACCTCTCCAGCCACCAAATCTCTGAAGGCTCTGAAGGTTTCCCTGACTGTGGAATAAACCTCCCTCCAACACTCCCCTTCTTATGACCCCATTCCCATCCCCAACTTAAAGCATACCCCTTTGCAGATACTGTTGACCCCCTCCCTTCTCAATTGTCATCCATCCTCCCCAACCCTCTGCAGCTTGTAGTGCCCAGTCCTGAAGACTAACTTGTCAAGTCTTCTTCACTTGGCAGTGGCCCCCTTGTTCCTTGATCCCAAATGTCCTTTCCCCTTAGTTTCTTGGACGGACCCTGCAGACTGCCTGTGGTCCACCCTGTTGAGTGACCTAAGCGGGGCAGCCCCTGTCAAGAAGTGCCCAGACCCTAAATTAGTGTCTGTACATCTACCTAGCAGAATTAGCCTTACCCCTCAGACTGGCTGCTATTAAGCCACAGGACAGACAGTGATCCAGTCCCTGGACTGCAGAGACAAGGACCCTCCTGACTGAAAGCACCTCTATCAAGTACCTGACAGTGGGCAAACACCTTGACTTGTATGGGAGGTTCTCCTCATATGGGAGGTTCTCTTGACTTACTATACGGCGATCCTTTGACTGACTCATGCTTCCATGGACCTTGCTGAGGACGACTTCCTGAAGATTTTGAGACATGGCTGCTTGCTTGCTGCACATGTGTTTGACGGGTAAGCTGCTGGCATATGGTGCAGGTGTGTGTTGATGTAGCATGGTGCTATACAGCAAAATGTACACTCCCTTGACTGAGAACTGACGTCTAGCATGGTAAGCTGCCTGGTCGTGTGACAGCACTAATTGGCATGGCAAGTCAAAGTATGGACCATGCAAGCATGAAGGTTGGTGCCGAGTCAGCAAGTGCTAAGAAAGCACATGAGCAGTCCTGTACTGGAAGCCTGGTACAATCCATGTGCTGGATCCTTGTCCCTGTGCATGAAGTGTCCATGCAGCAATGTTTTAAAGCTAGTTTCCCTGGTGGGGCCTGCAATACGGGCTTGTGATTCCTGAGCACCCTGCCAGTGTATTGAAGAGGTATTATGATGATCATGAGGGTTTGGCAAATTCTGGATACCAGTGTCCGTGGATGGTTGGTGTATGTGGCTGTTGTCTGTGGGTTATGCACTGTGATACAGGTTTGTTGAATGCAACATAGAGGTCCTTTGGAGTAAGCTACGAGTTGAATTTGCCAGGTACCTGTTCAAGTTTCCATGCTGAGCTTTCTTGATGTCTCGCTTGTTTGGCTTATTTGATAAGGAAGGAAGCTGAATATTAATGGAGTGAGTTTGCCACTAACAAGGCAAGGTTTAACAAGCAATAATTCCCTTTAATTGGCAACTTGCTGCTGCCTAACGAAAAGTCTTCTATCTTCTATGTTTCTATGAAAGTCGCTGTGCACTTCACATTTCATCCAATTCTGCCACAAATCTCACACAGCCCATGTTGCTATGATCCTTACAAGATTCCTGTTGTCTCTAACTGACAATTTTTCAATTTCTGAAAGGGATCATACTGATTGTCCTTGATTAGTCCATGTCTTTTCGGATTATAATAAATGTTTTCAAATAACTGACCCAAAAACAAAGCTAACAAGTCTGCAATTACTTAGACTATTTATAAACAATGGTACAATGCCATTTCCACTGGCAAAGAGGTCAGTAACCATGGCATGTAGATTTAAAAGAATTGGCAGACAAATCAGGGAGAGTTGAGAAGAAACCCTTTCAACATGGGAAGGGTGGGAGTTTGGAACCCACTACCTGAAAAAACAATGGAGGCAGAAATTCTAATTGCATGTAGAAGTGGCTAAATATGCATTTGAAATAGTGTAACCTTCAGTGCTAAGGACTGCGAAGCAGGGTTAAGTTGCAGAACTCCATTTCGGCTGGCACAAGCATGGTGAGCCTAATGGCTTCCTTCTGTGCTGTCACTTTCTAAAAGGAGAATGACATTTTTTAAAATATTTGAACCCACTTTGGAAAAAAGGCTGATTTGAACAGGATCCCCTGAGCAATAAGAAAGTTTTTGAGAGTGATTTGCTTTGAGCGCATTTTGCCTTGGTCAATATTTAGATTTTGCTGGGTCACGTAATATCTTGTACCCTAACATTATTCATTAGCTAAATGTTTATTCAATACTATTTTCCCAAACCATGACCTCTCGTTCAATGATATATATTTTAGCCTTTGCTTATGTAATGATTAGGAGTCAAATTTGGAGCATGCTTCTTTTTTAATGCTACAATTTTTTTCTAAATTAGCTTACTGAGTGGAATTGGTGAAGCTAGTTTCAGATTTTTCATGTCATCTAAGGACTTTTCAATTACTGATAAGTAGGCAATATTACTTCAAAACTGTCCAACCAGATCTGGATTTTAATCCGAGGATGGTCATGAAGCATCACAGGACCTTAGTTTAAGACAATAATACAGCCAGATGTCCAGTAAAGGAAACATTTCTGAGATATGTGACGTTTACAGTTCAAAAGGAAGCAAGAATGTTCAAATCTGTAAATCTTATTGTTATTACAACTTAGTTTTACAGACTAAAAATCAAGTTTTAAAGTTTAAATCATTTAAAACTTGTATTTATGTTGGAGCTTTTACATATAAATATTACAAATCCTACTCATAGAAATGAAAAAGAGCCAAAACTCTTTCTGGCCACAGTATTGGGCTTAAGCAGACCATTCATAACCTTTAAGTTTTATTCAATGCCTAACTGAGTGTTCAAACCAATGTACTTTTCAGACTGATAACCACCAACTTCCATTTACATCAGATTGAGTGTGTCAGCCTCAGCCTATCTGTCGTTGAAACTCTCATTCATATCATGTTTGACTCCAGACATAAGTATTCTATTCAGAATTCACATTCAACATTGGTTTTGTACCTCATTTAAGGTGAGTTTTGCTTGTTTCCCATTGTAAATTAACAAACTAAGAATAGAGTTGAGCATTCTATTAACTAATGGACAGATTTATTGAGATTTTAAGATCATGTAGCCCCTTTTCATACCTGATGAATGGAAGCCTGCAAATCACTACAATGTGCATGTAGCATGGTGACATTCCAGCACTTGACGCACTTTGCTGCAATCACTATTACCTCAAATTAATATATATAAGGACATCAATTACTTGATGTCAAGGACTGCCCATCCTGGGGAAGGAAACAACAATAATCAAAACTAATTTGACTATTGCTACTTTAAATCAGCCTGCAAATCTTAGTTACAGCCTCTGAAAAGAGCATTTTTGAAACAGGAGGTACAATGTCAATAGCCAGTGTACCCCCATTTTTGAGTAATGCCATGGAGCAACTTAATAATGAAGTAAAGAGTGACTGATGCTGCATGCATCAAGTGATAGACAGGTGCCTTGTCAATTAAGACTGCATGCATGGAGATAGAGGACAAAGTTCAACAGTGGAATATACTGGTGGTCCAGGTGGTTTTCGAAGAGTTCGAGTTGAGGTGTGCTCCAAAAGGTCTCTCAGAGATCTTTGATGTTACTGTTAAATATATAGGGTTAAAGATTTGATAAGGCCCTTGATAGTCACTGGCAGTATATTGTTACCCTGCTCTGAAGCTGTAAATCTGATTTGAGAAGGCAGGACAGTTCAGCAATTAAATTTATTCATGGAATATGGGTATCTCTGGTGAGATTAACATTTATTGGTCATGGGGAAATTTTTTTTGAACCTTTTCATCTAGTTGTTTGATTAATTGCCTCACAATATTCATGATTGGATGTAGCAGGGCTGCAGAATTTTGACCTGATCCAGTGGTTGTGGGATTGCATTGGTGCATATGGGATTGCATATCTATGAAATGCTGTTTCTGCTGGCTAGTATGCCGTTCTGAGTATGTCCTCCACATTGACTTGAAATCTCATGTAGTCTCAAGGCATCAGAATAACTATGGGCAGGAAAACCACCCTTTGATTATCACTCAGCACCCTCCCTCAGCTAATGAGTCAAAATATTCCCACCACAGCAGCTGAACAAATTTAAATTCAATTATAATCTGGAATTGCAAACTCATCTCAATCATACTGATCCTGAAACTATCATAACTATCAACTATCATAAAGAGAAGATCTGGTTTCTAATGTCCTTTAAAGAAGGTAATCTGTCATCCTTATCTGGTCTGGCCTTGCCTACATGTAACTCCAGACCCACAACAAGGTCGATTCTTCACTGACCTGAAATGGCCCAACAAACCTTACAGCTCAAGGGAAATTAAGAATGTACAACAAATACTGATCTTGTTGGCCTCATCATATCCCATCAAGAATTTTTTTTAAAAATGTGATTTATGCTAGCAGGTGATATATATGATTATGATTCTGCTTCTGTTAATGACCCAGATAGTGTCATTGATGCTCAGTTTTGAGCTGGTGAATCTATTCTATGGAGTATGCTGGTAGTTCCATATCACACAATGGAGTATTTCCTCAAGTATGAAGATGGGATGTAGTCTCTATAAAGAATGTGGTGGTCGTCAGTCCAACTAATGCTTTCATGGACAAATGCACCTGCCACAGGTAGGAGCAAGGTCAAGAAGATTTTTGCCTCTTGTTGTTTCTCTCACTATCTGTTGCAGGCCTAGTCTGGAAGATTTATTCTTCAGTGCTTGGATAACTCAGAAAGTGGGGGTTCTACTGAACAATTTAAGACTACCACTCAGAATACACTTTGTGCCCTTACCACCCTCTGTAGTTCTTTTAGTGGTGTTCAACATGGAAGAGAACCAATTCATTAGCTGATAGATGGTGCTAGCTGATAATCAGGAGGAGGTTTCCTTTCCTGTGTTTAACTTGAAGACTTGAGATTTCATGAGCTTCATGTCAATGTTGAGGACTCACTCTGAACTCCATTGTGCCTGGGTATGATTGTGTCGGTACTATTTCATAAGGTTAATGGTTGTGAAATGGTTAATATGTGACTAGATGTGTAGATGAAGGTAGTGCACTTGATGTAGTCTACATGGGTTTCAGTAAAGAATTTGATAGGTCTGCATGGCAGGCAGATGAGGATGGTTGAAGTTTGTTTTTGTGACTGGAGCTTGTGCCCAAATTGTGTACCATAAGCTTTGGTGCTGGTTCCCTTGCTATTTATTGTGTACACTTATGATCTGGATATGAATATAGCTAGTATGATCAGTAAGTTCACAGACGACATGAAAATTATTGGGATGGTAAGTAGTGAGGAGGAAAGCCTTAGACAACGGGACAATATAAATGGATGGTCAGATGAGCTGAACAGTGGAAAACGACTATAATCTGAAAAACTGAGGTGATGCATTTTGGCAGACTAACAAAGCAAGAGAGTATCTATTAAATAATAGGTCGCTAGGACATACAGAGAATCAGAGAGACTTTAGAATACATGTCCAGAGATCCTTGAAGTTAACAGAACAAGTAGATAAGATGGTTAAGAAGGCAGAAAGGATACTTGCCTTTATTATTCAATGTATTGAAGACAAGAGCAATGACGTTATGATGAAGCTATGTATAATATTATTTAGGCCAGAGCTGGAGTGCTATGTACAGTTTTGGTCACCACACTTTCGGAAGGATGTGATTGCACTAGAGAGGGGGCAGAAGAGATTTATCAGGATGTTGCCTGGGCTGAAGTGATTCAGCTGTGAAGAGAGACTAGATAGATTGGAGTTATTTTCTTAAGCGTAGAGAAGGCTGAGGGGGCATCTGAATGAGGTATACAAAGTTCTGATGGGCAATGACGTGGGAGAGACGAGGGACCAGTTTTTATGTAAGGAGATAAAGGTTCAGTGGGGATTTGAGGAAAACCTTTGTTCACCAGAGAGTTGAGTGTATCTGGAACTCACTACCTAAAATGGTAGGAGAGGCAAATTCCATGAGCACTTGAAACACCATAATATATGAGGTTATGGGCTAAATGCTGGCAAATGGGATTAGACTAAATGGATGTTTGATGACTGGTGGAGACATGATGGGCTGAAGGGCCTCTTTCCATGCTGTAAAAACTCTGTGAACTTACTCTATGATTCTATGTTGGAGACTGTATTAAGCTGCACCCAATCTTAATATATTATGTGACGTTGGGTGGGAAAGATTCCAGTGAAGACAGATGATACGTCATTGTCTCCTAATAGTCTTAGTTATTATGTCTAACCAGCAATGTAACTTGTACCAATTTCTATCATATAAACAATGCTACATCTTGTTAAGACAAGTGCCTCTTCTCATTAAGATTCACTAGTGCTTCACACTCTACTACTGCTAACCAGGCCCATAGGCCCAGTATTAAACAACAAAATTAGTGACTTGTGTGACACAGTGGCAAAGTCTCTACCTTAGAACCAGAAGGTCTGGGTTCAAGGCTAGCTGTTCTAGAGGTATGTCACAATGTGTTTTAACATGTCGATTGTAAATATCTAAGATGGGAGATTATCAGACTCTTTTGGCACAATGGTCATGTCCAAATTGCCTGGAGGTATGTCAGAACCATTGATTTGGATTTCTTTTTTAAATGGACGATCAGCATCTTATCTCGACTGTTAGTTGGTAGTGGTTAGTTCTGCAGCACATACAGCCATCATCTCTAAGTGAGTTTGTCCTGCCAGTAGGACAAGAAGTGCGCCAAAGGGATGATATTAGAGGAGTTTATGACTTTGGCTGTTCAGTATGATGCTGTGAGGAATACAATGTCAGTTTGTAGCTTGATAGTTACTGAGAGAACTCTGTCAATTTTAGTACAAGTCCCCAGATGTTCGTGAGGAGAGTTTGGTAGCACTGACTGAGCTGGGCACCCTTTGTCATTTCTGGTGCATTGGTCAATGTGCAACAGTGTGTTTTATTCTTTTTCAACTTTTCTGTGACAGTTTGCTACAATTGTGTGGTTTGCCAAGTCATTTTTGAATGTAGCCAGAAGCCAATTATGTTGCTTTAGACCTAGAGTTCAGATTGGGTAAGAATAGCAGATTTTCTGCTCTGAAGGACAACATACACCGCTCCTGGCTGAGGCACAGAGAGGAGAAGTTCTTTTTGAAGACATGAGGCTGTGAAGGACTCTTCCTGAGAATACTTCTCTGCCCCTTCCACTTTAAGCAGATTGTTTTCTCTGCTGTCTCTGTTCCATTTCACTCTGATGCTAAAGTCCAGGCAAAATACAATTACAGCCCGCATAGTTGGCAGCAAAAAATGATGTAGTCAGAGGAATTGCAAAAGCATGGAACACCTTCCAAGGTTCCAGTGCCACTCCCTTCTGACTTAAACTATTTCTCACAACTCCTCCACCAACAAATACTTCCACTAAATCTAACAGTAATTAGTCAAAACCAATCATCCTGTAAATTGAATAATAAGGAATTTAAAGAGCACAGAAGGGAGTTCCTTTATGCAACTAAACACATGGTCAT
>JAHRHZ010000021.1:24647129-24691016 GCA_024137785.1 Ginglymostoma cirratum | reverse complement strand
TAACAAGTGAAATGTGGTCCAAGATAGCAGGTTGGGCATCAAATCAACATTGGACAATGATTGACTTCACAGCCAGTCCACTCTGCAGACTTCCAGAAGACACTTCCAGTGCAAGTACAGATCCCACCTGCACTATTCTCCTCAATAACATGACTGGCTCAAGATATGCCCAAAATGGCTGCGAGAAGGCCACCTTTCAAATTTTCCTTAACTAGCTCCCTTTGCACCGGAATTATAGGCCACAGAGCCCAATTACGTGTCATGGTATCTTTTATTCAGTAACTTTCACCTGCTGAAAAAACTACTGCTGTTTTCATGCATTGTGTAAATGCTAATCTGCCTAATGCACCTTCACAAGCTTTTCGTGAATCTCGTATCTATCACCAGTTATGGTTGTCGTAAGATAGAATGGTAAAAGGACCACCCATGGGACTGGGGCAATATAACCACATTGAAAAACTTTGCCTCAATCCAGTCAACATGATACACAAAGGAGGAACAGCCGGAGTTGGAGATAGGAAATCCTGAGGTTTTGTACAATAAGGTGATTGACCATCTTCTCGTATTTTGTTTTGCAAATTTTTCACAGGGAAACCTGAAACAGTTGAAGGCACCAATGCCCGTTCAAGTCAAATTAAAATTGAATAGACCTCAACTCTATTTTAATGACAATTCCAAAATTAAATTGGACGAGCCTTGAATTACCAGAAGGTATAGACCATCAATATGCCAAAATGTCAGACATGGAGTGGTATGATATGGGATTATGTGATCCACCAATGGTGAATACTGATTTTCTTGAGGCTTTTAGTAGCCTAGGCATCAAGAATGGTTTGATGTTAATCTGAAGCAAGAAAGACATTGAGTGAAAATCAGAAGACAAATTATCCTGGGATAATCCTACTCAAAGACAAAGGTGGATAAATCTCCGTTACATAATCTAGTGTATCCCAAGATATTGTGGGAAGTTAGGGAGGAAATTATGGGGTCTCTAGCAGAAATACTTGTATCAGCTGTAACTAAAGGTGAGGTGCTCAATGACTGGAGGATGGGTAATGTTGTGCTTTTGTTTAAGAAAGGTTGCAAGGAGAAGCCTAGGATCTGTAGCTCTGTGAGTCTGACTTCAGTAGTGGGTATGTTTTTGGAGGTCATTCTGAAAGATAGGATTCCATCCATTTGGAAGGGCAAGAAATGATTAAGGATAGTCGGCATCATTTTGTGCAAGGGAAATTGTGTCTCACAAACTTGATTGAGTTTTTTGAGTAAGTAACCAGGAAGATTGATGAGGGCAGAGCAAAGACATAGTTTACTTGGGCTTCAGTAAAGCCTTTGACAAGGTTCTGCATGGTAAAATAATTAGTAAAGTTAGATCACATGGGATTCAAGGCGAGCTTGCCAATTGGATACAAATTTGACTGAATGGCAGGAGATGGAAAGTGGTGGTGGAATGTTGTTTTTTTGGACTGGAGGCCTGTTACCAGCAGTGTTCCACAGGTTGTTTGTATAAATGATTTAGATAAGACATGAAGGCATGTTAGTAAATTTGCATATGACACCAAAATTGGTGGTATAGTGGACAACGAAGAAGGTTATCTAAGATAACAAAGTGATCTTGATCAATTGGGTCAATAGACTGAAGAATGGCAGATAGAGGTTAATTTGGATAATTGTTAGGTATTGTGTTTTGATAAAACAAACAAGGGCAGGACTTATACAATTAAAAGTAGAGCGTTGGGTAGTGTCGTAGAACAGAGAGACCTTGGGCTTCAGGTACATAATACTTTGAAGTTTGTGTCACATGTAGGCAGGGTGGCTAAGAAGGCGTTTATCATGCTTGCCTTCATTACTCAGACCTCAGAGTATAGGAAGCGGGGCGTCAAGTTGAGGCTGTACAGGACATTGGTGAGGCCTCTTCTGGAGTAGTGTCCAGGTCTATTTGCCCTCTTATAGGAAGAATATTATTAAATTGAACAGGGCTCAGAACAGATTTACCAGGATGTTGCTGGGAACGGAGAGTTTGAGTTGTAAGGAGAGGTTGAATAGATTGAGACATTTTTCACTGGAGCGTAGGACTTTGAGGGGTGCCCTTATCGAAGTTTATAAAATCATGAGGGGTATAGATTAGGTCAACAGCAGGTGTCATTTCACTCGGGTCGAGGATTTCAAGACAAGGGGGCATATTTTTAACTTGAGAGGAGAAGGATTTAAAAAAGACATGAGAAGCAACTTTTTTTACACAGAGGTGGTTCGAGTTGTGGAATGAAATTCCAGAGGAAGTGGGGGTGTCGGTGCAATTACATGGTTTAAAAGACATTTGGATAAGTACATGAAGAAGAAATGTTTGGAGGGATATGGGCTGCACACAGGCAGATGGAACTAGTTTAGTTAGGGATTATGGTCGACTTGGACTGATTAGACCGAAGAGTGTGTTTCCATGTTGTATGACTCATTCCTATCAAGTGAATACAGCAACTGTGATAAAGATTTGGAGCAAGACATCTACTTGCAGAAGGTAAATTAGAGGAAGGAATAAATAACAACAAGGAAGAATTTTTTTCTTAAATAATATAACAGCATATTTGGAAATGTAACCTGAAATGGTATAATTTGTCTTTTTCAATTTGTAATTTAGAATCATATTTATCCACATGGCTATAATATTCATCATATTATCAGATGTAGAGCTCTACTGACATCAACTAAATATATTCTACATACTGATATAATGAAGTAGTGATTTCTGAAAAGAGTTCTATGTATGCATGGATGTAACTATGCTACATATACATTGTTGTCATGTTCAATCTTCTATTCATCAAATATGAATAGGGACCACGTAATCTCAAGATCTCAATAAATCTGTCTACTACTTAATAATATACACAGCTCTGTTCTTGCTTCATTAATTTACAATGGGAAAAAAGTAGGACATTTCAAATATAGTAAAACAACATTTTTAATTGAGGAAGCTGCGACAGAAAAACATGGAATAATTGAACTTGAAATTCACAAGGATTTCATCAGGTTTTCATCAGCACATGAGCAGAGGCAGTGGCATGGCAATCCTAATTACTTGGAAGTAAATGATATTTGTGCTTGTGTGGACATGATGTCTAAATGTCAACTTGAGGTAAAATAAAATCTATAGGTTATCAACACTCTGGTTCAACCTGACGTAGTGGAAAATTTTGGTTTATTCTCCATTTTTGTACGATTGAGTTTTGAAAATTTTTTTTACATTACATTTGATATATAAATGCAGGTCGTTGTTGCTATTTGTTTTAACATGATTGTTTGGTTGTAAAACATTTTGCCACTAAAACCCAACTTCATCTGGTAGTAACAGATTGTGCACCTATTATACACCCACCCCATTTTTCTTTCCTTTCAAGTCAATGGTGGGATGTCTAATCTGTGTCTGATTCACTGAAGCCCATTGTGTGCTCTCACCAAAAGTGTATTTCACTCCCTTGGGAAGCAAAAAGGAAAACAATTACAATGACAGTAATGGTTACAGACTCGATTTTTTTTATTCATTTGAGGAATGTTGGTATCTCTGGCTTGGCCAGCATTTATTGGTCATCTTAATTGTCTTGAACTTTCTTGAATTGTGTCCATTTGGTTTACATAGATCCAGAATGATGTTAGGGAGAAATTTCCAGGATTTTGACCTAGTGACAATGAAGATTCAGAGGTATTTTTCCAAATCAGGATGGTGAGTGTCATGAGGGGAATTTGCAGGGTGCTGGTGTTCCCATGTATCTACTGACCTTATCTTTCTAGATGGTTGTGGTCATGGGTATGGAAGGTGCTGACTAAGAAGCTTTGGTGAATTTCTGCATTGCAGCTTATAGATGGTGCACGCTGCTGTTACTGGGCATTGGTGGTGGAGGGAATGGATGTTTGTGGACGTGGTGCCTATCCAGCAGGCTGCTTTGTCCTTGATGTTGTCTGAGCTGTCCTTATCCAGGCACATGGGAAGTATTCTATCACATTCTTGACTTGAATCTTGTAGGTGATGAACAGACTTTGGAAAGGCAGGAGGTGAGTTACTTACTGCAGAATTACTAACCTCTGATCTGCTTTTGTAGTCATAATATTTACATGGCTAAACAGTTCAATTTCTTGTCAATGATAACCTCCCATAATGTAGATAATAGGGGGATTCAGCTATACTAATAAAATTGAATGTCAAGACATGATGAATAGATTCTCTTTTCTTATTGATGTTCATTGCCTGGCACTTGACACAAATGTTATACGCCACTTGTCAGCCCAAACCCAGACATCATTCAGGTCTTGCTGCATTTGGACATGGACTGCTTCAGTTTCTGTAGAGTTGTAAGTGGTGCTGAACATTGTGTAATCGTCAGTGAACATCTCCACTTCCAACTTCATAATGAAAGGATAAATAATATTCTTACTTCTTTTAGAAGTGTAAAAAAATTATCCCTGAAATGTTTCTTGTTCCTGGAAATCAGGGGTAGGTTTTATGGCCCCTTGAGCCTCTTCCACCATTCATTAAAATCCTGAAAACCTTTCAACCAATTTGTTTATCTACGTCAAAAAAAAATCAGAGAACTGTGGAAGGCGGAAATCAGAAATAGAAACAGAAAATGCTGGAAAATTTCAGCCTGTCTATCGCCATCTGTGAAGAGAAAGCAGAGTTAACATTTCAGGTCCAGTGACCCTTCTTCAGAGCTGTTTTTGTGTCTATCTACCTCTACTTCTAGCTCCTAAACTGAGATCCAATAATGCTTCCATTATAAAATTGATTATCTCTTGACTGATGCCCAGTTCTACATTAGCCATTTAACCAGAAGCTTGATCAAGGGGGTTCACCCACAGTGAGAACATCCTTAAATTCCATTAAAATCTGAAATTAGTTTCACTGATTCTATAACTTATTTAGAAGAGAGTGTATCTCAAGAAATTAACTGTTGAATGGAGCATGTTCTAAAGTTGGCTTCTAACAAAAAGAGAAGCACAAAAATATATAATATTGAACAAAGGATCATAGATCATATTGCTTGGGCTGAATAGAAAGATAATGCTGATGAGCATCAGATATAGTGTTACGTACTAAATTCTGAATATTGATCAGGGCAAAATGTGCTCCAATGAAATGATATGCAGACTATTAAAATCTCATAGCTGAGAGAATTGAAATCCAGTTAGTCATTTTCAAAAATATTTTGATCTTTCAAAAATATCAGTTCTAAACTAAATATTGATAAAAAACAGAAAATGCAAATAATGCTCAACATGAGAGACAGCTTCTGTGGCGAGAATAACATAGTTAACATTTCAGGTAGATGACCTTTCATCAAAACCCAGGGCAAATCAGAAATGCATGTTGAGCAAATGAAACGAGAAAATTGGAAAGGAGGACAAAAGGGAAGATTTGTGCTAAGGGGGAGCGCAGAAGAGATTAAGAAGCAAGAAGTTTCATTATGCAAGGCCGAAGGAATGATAATGGGGTAAATAACAATATAAAGGATGTTTCTAGAGCAGATTTGAATGGCAAGATGGTTGCCATCCGAATGCAAAATACAGAAGCAGGAGAGAAAATAAAGGCAAAAAAAACAAAATGGAGGCAGAAGCTAGGATCTAGAGAAGAATCACCTGCTGGATACAGTAGTGCTTGCTTTCTGCTAATAGCTGTTTTTCTCTAGCTCTGGGAAACATGGCCAACAACTTATAAATCCCAACAGCTTCTAAGTTTGAGGTATACAGCCTCATTATCATACTGACATAGCAGACTCACCTCTTATTAGAGCAGGTCACTCAGCCATCCCCCAATCTACCAGCAATAGACAAAAATAGGCATGTTGGCAACATGTGGTACCATATTTCACTGCCAGTCCCCCAACCCTGTATGTTATCATACCCTCCCACCAACCTGTAAAACAAAATCGACCACCATATTTACGGTGACCTTTGTAAATACTTTTTATACTTCTGTAAAGCATCAAAAGCCAAGAACACAAATTTTAGGGGAAAGTGAAAATGTTGTAAAACTAGAAGAGTGTCCAGAGAAATTAGTTGGTTTCTCATGAGAGAAAATCACAGTAATTTTGGCTAATTTTTCTAAACAAAGGAGTGAAACATAATTGCTGATTTAATCTTGCATATTAATAAACGTTATTCTACTGAATTTCTATATTCAGTATGTATGCCTAATGCCACCCTGTGGCACATTAGTAGACATTTATTTTACTTAATTTATGAATTTGATATATTATGTAACCATTTGATATATATACCTTTGAACTCTGGTCTGTTCAGTGATTTCAATTTTTATTTGGTCCCTTTAGTGATACACCAGTTTTTTTTTGTAGGAATGACTAAATAATCAACAAAATTATTACTATTACAAGATGAGTGGCAAGATATTTAAAAGTAAAACCTAGCTTGTCAATGTAGCCAGACTGAGCTTACACCTTACCATATGGTAGGTTTACTGCCACCATCCCTTTAAATGAGGGACCTGCAGAGACTGCTTAGTCTAGTGGAGTGGAGGAAACTTGCTTACTGACCTAACAGGAAGATGCTCTTGTATTGGTAATTGGGAAGTAGTTTGTTAGTTTATTAAGTTTTAGCAACTAGTCATTGGTTATGTTGATATGTTAGACATTGTTATTGTGAATCTGGATGGACTTAAATGATAGGATTTCAGAGGAGCAAACCTAAGTTGTTTTGTCCACAAATCCATATGACATCAACATAGTGGGTGGTGCTTAAGGCACTCTTCAGTATTAGCCCTTTGAGATCCATAAACAACATTAAGTAAAAATAAACCAAAGAACTGCAGATGCTGGAAATCAGAAACTAAAACAGAAATTGCTGGAAAAAGTCAGCAGGTCTGATAGCATACCTGAAGTGTAAGCAGAGTTAACATTTTGAGTCCAGTGATCATTCTTCAGACCCCTTCAATTCTGAAGAGGGATCATCGGACTTGAAATGTTAACTGTGCTTTTCCTTCACAGATGCTGCCAAACCTGCTGACATTTTCCAGCAATTTCTGTTTTATTGTTTCTGCCAACATTAAGTACATTCACTTTGTCATCACCATCTGTGATTGTTATTAAATTATGTCTGGGTTTAGGGGTTAATGGTCACTGTGTTAGGCTTTCCTATTCAGAAATATTGTGTTCTAGGTTTTCTGAGAATTGATGATCTCATGCAGAGATTGCCACTATGGGCCCTCTTTCTTTATGAGCGAAGAGAGTTCTGTATTTCTGACAGGGGATTACAGGAAATGTGGAGTGTTGTTGGAGCCACACCCATCCAGGCAAGTGGACACTATTCGATCACACTCCTTACTTGTAAATGATGGACAGATCTGGGGAGTCAGGTGTTGAATTACTCATTGCAGAATTTCCAGCCTCTGGTCTTGTCTAGTAGCCACAGAATTTAAATGGCTAGTCCAGTTACATTTCTGGTCAATGGTAACCTCCAGGGTGTTTACAGTGGTAGCCCTGAAACCTATATTGCTACAAATATTGTTAAATGACCAGTTTGCTTGATTATGAGAAGCCTGCATCTATATAGTATTTCCCATAACCACTAGCTATAAAATGCTTTGAGATTTCCAATGAAGTAATTTTGAAGTATATAGGCCATCGTAATGTAGAAAATGGAACAACCAATTTGCACACATCAAATTTCTACAGATAGTAATGAGATACTGACCAGATAATCTGTTTTTGTGAAATGGATTGAAGGACATCGGGATTAACTCCTCTGCTCTTCATCAAATGACGCAACGGGTTGTCTTCCATTCATCAGAGCAGACTGGTGGTGCCCTTAATGTAACAGATTATACAAAAAAGCACTTTCCCACTATTACACTGAAGTGTCACCCTTGAATGTTGTGCAGTAGTGTGGCCCAGTGTAGGAGTTAAATCTTGTGACTCTTGTGCTTTTTACAAACACTAACCTTATCAAACAAAGTCCTGAGCATGGAAAAGAAAACAAACTTAATGCAATCTTTCTTAATCGGCAGATTTCCAAAGTCTCAGGTTTGTACATGACTTCGGAATTAACTTTCCTGGCAGCTTATATAGAATAGCAGCAAAAACAATGTTAGCCAAATGTATGGTGGTGGCAAGCCTAGCCGCCAGACATTTTTGACCCTTCACAGGAAATGTAAATCATATTTGATTATCTGATAAATCTCACATAAGGTAAAATTTATAGGAAAATATAGCATGACTCAAGTAAAGATGAACTTTTGCATTGTTCCTTTCATTGTACTGTCCTATGTAATGTTCTTAGTGTTATTTGTGATTAACGGTGAGATGCAGTCAATGATTGAATTCAGTGTTTACATGTTTTCAACAGTCTCAGATATAATTGCTGCCACTATTTGTTTATAATGCACTAGTTACTTATCTATCATAAACTAGCAGATTTCACACAGCATTACTCACATTGCGCTACTAATGCAAATCATTTAATTTCTGAGCCCGTACCATTTAGACAGAAATGCATAGAAGTGAGTGATAACAGTTAGAACTCTGCTATTTTTCACCATTTTTAACTTCATCAGCATCCTCCTGGATTTTCTGTTCAAGATCCTTAAACAGGATGATGCAATGTGTTATCTCCATTGTAAACCAAAGGTGCTTGTTATTTGGAACACTCTTCTGCAAATAGCAATTTATATGTAGATAAATATAGAATCACAGCTTAGAAGCAGGCTGATGTTAGGCCTATTATTAATTTTGAATCTGTGATAAAGGGGCTCTTGTTATTGTAATGATTGGAAATAGGGCCAGGTAAATCTCATTGACTGAGATCCTTGATTGGGGTTGTTAGCCTGGTCCAATCAGGGAGCCCTGGCTGACATAAACATGACATTCAGAAGATCTCCTCAGTCTAGGGGCTGGCTTTGAGCTGGCTAGTCAGAGCCCATGTAAATAAAGTAAATTAAGGTGACAGGATACTGGCCTCTGTGCAGTTATTTCAGTTATCCAAAGATATTAAAGGATATGAGGGAAAAGGCTGGAATTTGGCTGTGTTCTCATTGAAGGGTGATACAAGCTCAAGGGACTAAATGGCTTACAATCTGGTCTTATTTCTTATGCAGCAGACAGCAAGCCATTACGAAAAGGACAGTCTTGTATTGAGGAACTCCAGCAGGTCAGTCCATTATGACTGAAGGATTTCAGTGACTTGTTCATAAGGTCTATATTAAGTCATGGATCGGATTCTGTTGCAGTTCAATTGCAAAACATAGGTTTCATGGGAAGAGGTTTGAACCATGTGTACAGGAATAGCCTTTGTTCTCAAGCAGCCATGCTTACCCCTGCTGTGCAGTGAGAAGAAATTTAACTGGGGAGGTTTGTCATTACACAGTAAGTGTCATAGCAGTTGCCAGCAAAGTGGGCACAAACTCACTGCACGTTAATCGACAGGAAACCTTTGCAAGAAGACTGATATTGTCTAAGTGGGCTTAATGTGATACAGTTATAATCAATAAGCCCTTAATTTAGAGATACTCACATTCTGTGTATAATCTGATCATGTGATTTGTGATATATAAAAAGCCTGATTGTGTGACATGCAAGTAGGATACAACGTATTGCATTGCAGGATGTTGTATAATCTTGTACTCTCTTGCAGCCTTGTGGCAAGTTGAAATAACAATAAGATGTTTCTTAAATAAAGTTAATGTTTTTATTACCTCAGCAGACTTTGTAAATATTTCTAGCAGCACAACAAACACAAAAATATTACATTGTGGCAGTGAATGTAAGAACAATATGGAAAAGTCACTTCTACTGAAAGGGTTTGACAGCTCATAGGCTTCAATCAAGCTGAAGCTTAGCTTAATTGATGCTAAAAATGCAGTGAGCTGATCAGATCACTATTTTATGTTATGTGTGGCTATAAGATGATATCCTGGTCAGGTAAGGGATCAATGAAAAAAAACTATGTATCAGGAAATAACAACAATGCTTACTTAATTCTTTGAACACATACCTATGTTGAGCAGGTTAAAGTTAATAAGCACACCATGCAACAAGGAGAAAGTATTAATACATTTATCAGTGGACCATACAGATTATCTGATAACTGTGAGCTTAAAACCAGGAGAAGAATTGTTGTTGGAGTCTTAAATGAATCATTGTCCAACCATTTGCAATTGAAGAATGACTTAACATTAACAAAGACAATTCAACTGAACAGACAAGCTGAGGTCTGGAAGCAAAAACAATCAGTGATTCAGGGAGACAGGTAGAACTGTGTTCCTAACACTATCAAATCAGCAAAGTACTTTAAGTTTAAGGCAGACATAAAAATATAGAGGACACTGGAAGTGCATGCAGCAGCAATCCAGTTTACTGTTATCAGTGTGGCAGTAAAACAAAAAGTGTTAAAATCATCCTTCCAAAGATGTTGAAAGTGATTTCTTTCAAGAAAATGGTTCACTTACAAGCTGTATGTAACATCAAGAAGCTTTTACAGAATGTGCCAGAAAAGAAACTCTCAAAAGATGGCTATATTCATTAGAAGATACAATGGAAGATACAATGATGTGAACATGCCTTTCCTTAGCAAGATCAAGCATACAAGCAGAAGCCATGGGAGTGCTAATATCCTGGTAAGGGGAAAAAAGTGTGCTTGAAGTTTGACACGGGTGCAGCAGTTTTGGTTCTTTCTGATATTGATCAGTGGATGCACAAAAGTTCTCGTGAGTTTCATGCAGAAACCAATATGTAGCCGGAAGCATAGACCTCAAGGTAGAGGAAAACTAATGCAGTTCTTCAACATATATAGAGAGAAAAATCACGGAAACCTTCTGTGTGATCCTAAACAATAGTTGGTCACCCTTAAGCAGAAAAGATTGTACCAATTACACCTGATCTACTGATTAGGGGAACTGAAAGACAAAATCAGCCTAAAAACATTGGAGCTGAATTTCCACAGCTGTTCACAGAACTATGAAAGCTGAAAGCAATATATCACAATACTCTATGTCATGAAATGAACCAGTGTCTGTTAACACTCAGGAAATTTTCTCATCCAACCAAAGACAAAAGTGGAAATTGTCTCAATTTGATGCAAGGGGTTACTTCACCTGCAACAGAGCCAACAGGCGGGTGCTGAATGATGGTCCTTGCTCCAAAAGACAACAAATCTACCATAATCTGCATAGACCTTATGCAACATTTATCCTACGTTACTTGTGGATGAGTGCTCAGCAAAATGGACAAAGAAGTTCAGCCTCATGAAGTGAGATGTAAATAATGGTTATTACCCTTTAATGAAAAGTTTAAGTTGCGTACAATATTCATTACAATACCATAAGCTATTTCTCACATTAAGTTCGTGTATTCCTTACCTCAACAGGCTCTGTAAATACTCATTAGCAATAACATCAGACCAAGAATATTACAGCTTCTGCTGTCTTTAGGCAAGTTGTTTTCCCTTAGCAAGTGAACTGACAATTGATTGGATTTACCACAAGCTAAAATAAGCTTGAGAAGTTGATGCCTGTAGTGACAATGACTGCAACTGATTGGTTGTGCTATGTCTTGCAGTTAGTAAAGTGCAGTGAGCTTCTCCACACCCCACCAGCCCCAAGTGTATTGTATTGGGCCTTGCAGCTATTAGGAGGTTGAGAGTACTGCCAATATGCTCTCCCTGTAGCTGTGGTCAAGGTTGTAAAAACAAAACCATAATGCTCTACACAATTCCCCACCATCTTACCTGCAAATTAACAGCAAAGGACCCTTTTGCATACAATGTTGCAAGTCATTTATGTCCTTGATTCAGGAGCAAGATCAGCAACTAACAGTGGCAACATGGGCAGAGGCAAAAATGACTTTGGGATCTTCACAAGATGTTAGCCTTGGATTGCAAATATTCGTTGGATGCTCACCTGCTTCCAGCAGTAAATCTTACTTCTGAACTTGGGGACCTCCCAAAAGGGGATCCAAGATGTGGGCGAGTTCCCTGTTGATTGTAATCCTGTGCCGACCCTCACTGTCTGTTTTTAACCATGGCCAGTATTCAATGTCAGAGCAGGTCCATGCTTGCTTAATATGACAGAGAAATCCATTCTTCTCACAGAAATTGCTGTCAAGCTGTTTACATTAGCAAAATGTGTTGGCAAATACTAAAGTTTTTATTTTTTGGTGTTGGATGGGATAATGTGATAGCATAGTTTGAAGTGAGTGGAAGAGGGGGCAAAAGAAAACTGCTTAAGGATTAATTGTTTAGAGGGGAGAGACAATCCTGCTGGTTTTGTCATTAGTTTTAGTCACAATTTCTTCCTGTTGGATTTTGTTTTATTAGCTTCAGGAAGAATAGAATATAAAATTTAGTTGGATCAGGTTTGTTTCACTTTGTAGTTGCAATGGTTATGGATTAGAAGCTAATTCCCTTCAAAATGAGAAATATTTTTCCTACTGCCTGATTATAGAGTCATACAGCATGGAAACAGACCCTTTAGCCCAACTTGCCTATGCTCACCAAATTTCCCAAACTAACCAAGTCCTGCTTATCTGTGTTTGGCCCATATTCCTCTAAATGTTTCCTATTAATGTACCTTTCTGGAATAACTCTATAGAGGCCAATATCCCATCACCAAGTCACCCTTTATTTACACGTGTGGAGTACGTGGGCTGCAACCAGCTAGCTCAGAGCCCGTCCCTAGAGTGAAGAGGATCCTTGAGACTCCTGTTTATATCTGTTAGCTAGGACTCCCTGATTGGCCCAGGGTAATAGCCGTAATCAGGGAATTTATACTCAATGAGATCCATCTGGCCAACCTTATTCCAATCACTACATCCTCTCCCACACTCCTCTACTCCAAGTCCAGGATGTAGACCTGTTCTTTTTCTTGTAGCTTCTCCTCCAGGTCCAGTTCCTCCAACTCTGACTCAGACTTGGGCAGCTTGTCCCGGACTGTAGCCTATCTCTTACGCACAGAGTGCCTCAGAAGAAATTCCTCCACTTCAAGCAGTAACAGAGGCTGCAGCATCCATCTTAGACTCAGGTTTCTTCGACACTCGATGGAGGAGGAGAACCTATGGTTTTTGACAGCCCTTCTGGCTGTTCTGAGGGCCTCGGTATGTTTGGTTCTATTTATGAGTTTGCAGTTTTCATGTGATCCACATGTTTGTTCAGGATGGCCTCACCTACCCGACCTTTGTATGTCACAGGACCTGACCCCACATTAACCTTGCCTCGTACCCATGCAGTGCCATTTTTGTGATTTTGACACCAAACAGCATCCTCTGAAGTAAATTATCTCATCCCTCTGAGGAGGCATGTGGCCAGCATTGGCATTCCTGATGCCATGTCACAGTTCCCCCACTGCCCAAGTCCTTAAATATCAGGTTTAATCTGGTGTGGATTCTTCTCCCCATCAGCAACTCTGCTGGAGCTATCCTTGTAATGGAGTGAGGATGGTCCTGTAACTAAACAGAAACTGGGACAGTTTGGTATCAAATGAAGCTGTAGGCTGTTTCTTTAAGCTTTACTTCAATGCTTGGACAATTCTTTCTGCCAGACCATTGAAAGACAGATGGTATGGAGCTGTCCTAACATGCTGAATGCCCTTCGAATTTAGGAAATACTTGAAATCTGTGTTGGTAAATGAGATCCCATTGTCCGTGTCCAGTACTTCAGGGAGTCTGTTATTTTCAAATGATGGTTGCAACTTGTCAGTCTTCATCCCCGAGTTTGATGAATGACCTCGATGCATGTCCAACCACTTTGAATGGGCATTCACAATAACCAAGAACACTGAGCTCTTGAAAGGTCTGGCATCATCGACGTGTAGTCGAATCCAGGGTTTAGTCAGATATTGTCATGAATGTGGGGGAGCTGCTGGCAGCAATTTTTGTCTTTGTCAGCACTCTGGGCACCAATGCGCTATGTCAGCATCCAGTGCTGGCCCCCAGACGTAACTTCTCACCAGTATCTTCATTTTTGAAACCTCTGGTGGAGTTCAGCCATTATCTGGTGGTGGCCCTTACTCAGCACAATCACCTTTGCTCCCCATGATATGCCAGAATCTACAGTGATCTGGTCTCACTGGGTCTAGAAAGGTTCTAGAACTGGGTGCCTCAGGGACAGTTAGGCTCCTAATAAATGAAAATCCTGCTGGTCCACAAGCAGTCAGAAGAATTACTCATTGCTTTTCATCTGCCCCCAAAAAAAAATACATTCTTACCACACACCAGTCTCTGACAGCAGGATTGAATGACTCAAGCTTCTCAAATAGAGGCATAATGCCAGAAATGCTTACCCCAATTAAAACACAACTGCTCGGAGTGAATTTTCTTTAGGAGCATATTGTTTTCTCTCAGCACTACTGGAAGGACTCCACAGAGGATGTTAGCCAGTCACCCAGTCACTATTTATTTACAGGTGCTCAGAGCCAGTCCCCAGAGTGAGGAGAATTCCTGAAATTCCTGTATTTATCTGTCAGCCAGGACCCCCTGATTGGACCAGGTTAACTGCCCCAATCAGGGAAATCATACTCAATGGATCCACCTGGCTACCTTGTTCCAATCACTACACTGTCCAAATGTCTTCTAAATGTTGTAACTGTATCTGCATCTACCACTTCCTCTGGCAATTCATTCTACATATGAGCCACCCTCTTTGTGAAAACGTTGCCCCACAGGTCCTTTTTAAGTCTTTCTCCTCTGACCTTAAAAATATGCCCCCTTTTCTTTGAATTACCCCACCCTAGGGAAACTAATTTTACTATTCACATTATGTATGCCCTACATGATTTTATAAACCTCTATAAGTTCATCCCTTAACCTTCTATGGTCCAGTGAAAAATGGCCCAGCCTATCCAGCATCTGCCTATAAGTCAAATCCTTCATTGCTGGCAACATCCTGGGAAATCTTTTCTGAATCCTCTCCAATTTAATAATATCGTTCCTAAAGCAGGGTGACCAGAAGTGTACACAGTACTCCAAAAGTGGCCTCACCAGCATCCTGTACAACCTCAACATGACGTCCCAACTCCTATATTCAATAGTCTGAACAATAAAGGGAAGTATGCTAAATGCCTTCCTATCCACTCTATCTACCTGCGACGCAACTTTCAAAAAACAATGTACCTGAACTCCCAGGTCTCTCTGTTCAACAATGCTAGCCATGGCCCTACCATTCACTGTGTAAATCTTGCCCTTGTTTGTTTTACCAAAATGCAATGCCTTGCATTTATCCAAATTAAACTCCATCTGCCACTCCTCGGCTCATTCTGTTCTCTGCCACATGCTGAGCTTCAAGTGGGTTTTTTTTGGAAAATAATGAATTTAATTCTACACGGCTTGAACTCAGCATTTGATTACTGAATAACTGAGATTTATAATTTGTGCATGTATAGTTCTTCATTTGTGACCTCAGTTGGGGTCTAGTTTAATGCCAACTCATAGACTGCATTCTATGGATCATGGACCATGGCATCATGACCCAACTGTCACAGCTGGCCCTCAAGTCTCCAATATATTGTAGATTTTATCTTGTATTATGTTATTTAAATCTATTTTACACTTTATGTTTGTTAAGAATACTTTACAGGCAAATCCGTAATAGGTAATTGTGCTACAATAACTTTTCACCACAAAGTGCAATGACACATTTTAAGTTGAGTAATTGCATTTACAAAACATGTGAAGTTGTTGCAAAATTAGAAAGGTTTATTTTCTCTAACATCTGTAAAGTAGTAAACAGATAAAAGAAAATAGAAATAAACAAAATGCAATTTTGGAAGGCACGTGAGAAAATTATACATAATTCTTAATCTCCTGGCAAAAGATTCTGAAACAAAAGTTCCCGGGGGATTAGAAATGGACAATAAATGTCAGTAATATCCCATGACTGAATAAAAAAAATCAATTGTTTCTGATTTCAAAGATAAATGAAACAAAATTCTACAATACCTATTTAACCATTCAGAGTTATAATAGAATTAACTCTAACTTTAGTTTTGATCTCACCTTTAAGCCTCGAAATTTAAGCTTATTTTGCTTATAAACTGCAGAAGGTATTCTTTTGTTCCTAACTTTTTAAGATTTAATTTCTGTCTTAAAACATTCAACCTAAAATTTAGCTTTACCTTTTGTTTTAACCCTTTCAAGAATATTTTCAAAACTTATGTTTCAAGTTGTCATAATTGTTTAATTTCCTGTGCAATTTACAAGGTATGATAAATGTTTTGGTAATAATAAATAGTGACTTGCAATTTCCAACACTTACAATATTCTAAAAGTTGAGGATTTCAGACCAGCACTCTAGCCCTGTAAATCTTTAACATTTTTAGCATTTTTACATTTTTAAAATCTCAAATATTAGATGTAGTCATTGTAAGTAGATCAATTAATACATTGATAATAATATAATAATCTTATTCATAGATTATTTTCCTTCATATCATAGTTGACAAGAACAACATTGATTACAGCCAATATGATTTGTCCTAAAGTAGTTATTTTCCTTCTGGCATTTCTATGATTCACACAGTACAGGATTACACACAAATTAAATTCTGATAAAGGCCACTGAGCTCGAAACATTAACTCAGCTTCTCTCACTACAGATGCTGCCCAGACCTGCAGAGTTTCTCCAGCACTTTCTGTTTGTGTTCCACATCACACACTACACCATCTCCTTGATCAAAGTAACATTTTTATGCTTATCCTCCATGACTTGAAATAGTGACAGCATGTCAAAAATTGCACCAAGCAGTTTCTGTCTTTGGTAGAACTTTCTAAAATTACTTTCTGCAGCGACATTAGCTTTTCTATGAATTGGCAGTCTATCTCAGTGGTTGAAACATGTTCTGTCTTTACAAGACAGCAGTCTGGCCTGAAACAATGTCTTTATTAAAGTGCCACTAAAATGGCTGCGTGCAATGTGTGTGCCTCGTGGTAGAGGTCACATGATGACTGCAGACAGGAAGGACATTTAAACATGATTTCACATCAACACAAATATTTCCCTTTTTATCCAAAATACAAACAAATAAAAATTGTATGCAGCATCATGTATGTTATGAGTTAGTCAACTTATCCAACCTAGACACAACTGTTCTGTTGCATCACCTGTTCATTTTTTTGTTTAGTCTCTGTATATGCATTGCTCGCATTGGGTGGAATCTTACTAGACTCTAAACAATGTAAGAGAAATTTGAGAAGATCAGTTGAGATGTCAGGTGAAGCCCTTCTCAATTTCAAGACTCAAAAGTCACATTGTCAAAGCAAGTCTGGCTGTTGAGACAGATTCACAATAGTGATGCAGGGACGCCTGTTAAAAATATAGCCATCAATCTCGCCGCTTGTTTCTCTGGAATATCATCTTAGACACCCAGCACCAACATCTCAGGGCAGATTCACACACACCCCATGTCCTTGGTCATTTGCATTTGACATGTATCAAGGACAGAGCAGATAACTAAATCATTTATAACAAGGTGTAGAGCTGGATGAACACAGCAGGCCAAGCAGCATCAGAGGAGCAGGAAAGCTGACGTTTCGGGTCTGGACCCTTCTTCAGAAAGCTTTTTTCTGAAGATGGGTCCAGACCCGAAATGTCAGCTTTACTGCTCCTTTGATGCTGCTTGGCCTGCTGTCTTCATCCAGCTCTACACCTTGTTATCTCAGATTCTCCAGCATCGGCAATTCCTACTATCTCTAACTCAATCATTGGTTGCATAAGGGCACTGAACTAATTCCCTCTTAACTTGATCTGCAATTATAATATAAACTGTTCTTATATGCAATTACACCTGAAATGGGTGACTTGAAGTTGGGAGGAAAAGGGTTTAATGCAGCATTTATAATCTCCTGCTATCTCATTGCAAAATGACTGGTGTTGCATTCATTGGAATTAGGTCCGATGTCAAATTTTCAAGTAGAGTAATTCCATGGTACTGCTTGTATGGGTGCTCCATGTATGGAGCAGTATGTTAAACTGTCATTTGTGACTAATGCTAATGCTGACTGCTCACATTACTGAGGGCTAGTTGTTTTTTCTTACGTCCCACATAGATTCATTGAAACTTCCCTCAACATTCCTTTGAGACACTTTAAAACAGATAGTAGCAGCTTGAAGAAAATGCTTTATACTGTCTTGTGATTGGACTTACTTTTTATCTTCCAAATACGTATTGCTGGCAATGTTCAAAAGTAAAAGCAATGGTCGGACACTCATTCTCGATCCTGAGCATTTTGAGGTAATGCCGCAGATGTAAATGCAACCAGTTGTCTTTATTACGTTAGGGTTACTTCAAGCACTATCTCACTGGTAGTACACTGCAGGCTGGCTTCATCATTTACATCATTTCATTTCAGTGCTGGCATTGTCATCACAAGTATTTTTTGTTTCAGTGAATGCTACTTCTTGTTTCATGGCCCAGTACACGTCCTTGACCATGAGTGGGGATTAAATGGCAAATGCTGACAAATTGAGCAACAATTTTGTCAAATAATTTAGTAATCTAACAATCATCACACAGATTTTACATTAATTGGTCGCTATATTGCTGCTAAAGTACATGGCTATATAACCTGAATTTCGGACTCTAATTGTAAATGTTTCATGTTCAGCTTCAGGTTCATCTAGTGAGCACTGTCTAGCAGATGAACTAGATTTTTTTTATCACGGTTAGCAATGGATTCTTCCATGGTGTCTCTGCATCAGCAAACTATCAGATCATCCACTATGGCTTCCATTCCAGGAAGTCTCATGTTCTGTGCTTATTTTCCTCTGTGGCCAAGGATATGCTTAAACATAGAAACATAGGAGATAGGAGCAGGAGGAGACCATTTAGCCCTTCGAGCCTGCTCCGCCATTCTTTACAATCCTGGCTGATTGTCCAACTCAATAGCCTAACCCTGCTTTCTCCCCATAACCTTTGCTCCCATTCACCCTAAGTGCTATATCTAGTTGCCTCCTGGATACATTCAATGTTTTGGCATCAACTACTTCCTGTGGTAATGAATTCCACAGGCTCACCACTCTTTGGGTGAAGAACTGTCTCCTCATCTCTGTCCTAAATTGTCTACCTGAAACCTCATAATGTGACCCCTGGTTTTGGACACACCCACCATCGGGAACATCCTCTTTACATCTACTCTGTCCAGCCCTATGAGAATTTTATGAGTCTGTATGATATCCCCCCTCATTCATCTGAACTCCAACGAAAACAATCCCGACCTAGTCAATCTTTCCTCATATATCAGACTCGCTATCCCCAGATTCAGCCTGGTAAACCTTCGCTGCACTCATTCGAATACAAGAGCATCCTTCCTCACAAAAGGAGACCAAAATTGCACACAATATTCTGGGTGCAGTCTCACCAAGGCCCTGTATAACTGCAACAACACATCCCTGCCCCTGTACTTGACACCTCTGACAATGAAGCCAACATACCGTTTGCCGTCTTTACTGCCTGCTGCACCTGCATGCTTACCTTCAGCGTCGGGTGCACAAGGACACCCAGGTCCCGCTGCACACTCCCCCCTCCCAATTTACAACTATTCGGCTAGTAATCTGCCTTCTTGTTTTTGCTTCTGAAGTGAATAACCTCACATTTATCCAAATTATACTGCATCTGCCATTGACTTGCCAACTCACCCAACCTGTTGATATCGTGTTGAAGGATCTCTGCATCCTCATCACAGTTCACCCTCCCACCCAATTTGGTGACATCTGCAAACGTGGAGGTGTTACATTTTGTTCCCTCATCCAAATCACTAATATATATTGTGAATAGCTGGGGTCCCAGCACTGATCCCTGTGGCACTAGTTACTGCCTGCCAATTTGAAAAGGACCCATTAATTTCTACTCGTTGTTTCCTCTCTGCCAATCAGTTTCTATCATTCTCGATACATTTCCCCCAGTCCCATCCACTTTAATCTTGCACATTAATCGCTTATGTGAGACTTTGTCAAACGCTTTCTGAAAGTCCAAATATACTACATTGACTGGCTCCCCCTTGTCAGCTCTATTAGTTACATCTTCATAGAATTCCAATAGATTTGTCAAGCATGATCCCCCCTTGATAAATCCATGCTGACTGAATCTGATCCTGCCACTGCTTTCTAAATGCTCTGCTATAACATCCTTGACAACGGATTTGAGAATTTTCCCCACTGCCAATGTTAGGCTTACTGACCTATAATTTCTTGTTTTCTCTCTACCTCCCTTTTTGAATATTGGAGTGACATTAGCGACACTCGAATCTGGAGGAGCTGTTCCAAAGTCTACAGAATCCTGGAAGATGACCACCTCTGCATCCATTATTTCTACAGCTACTTCCTTAAGTATTCTGGGATGCAGATTAACAGGCCCTGGGTATTTATTGGCCTTCAACCCCAACAATTTTCCCAGCACCATTTCTCTACAAATATTGATCTTCCTCAGTTCTTCCCTCTCACCAAATCTTGCATCCTCAAACAATTCTGGTATCTGATTTGTGTCCTGTTTTGTGAAGACAGAACCAAAGTATGTATTCAGTTCCTCAGCTATTTCTTTGTTCCTGATTATACATTCCCCTGTTTCTGTCAGTAGGGGACCTACATTGCTAAATAGCATGTGCAAACACATATATCTCCCAAATGTGTCCAGAATCTAGGAAGAAAGCTGTTGCTTTCAAGTACATTCACTTGCCAATAACAATCCATTACATCTAGGTAGTGAAAATCTTTTACCTTTGTAACTGTGGTTTGCATGCAGCAGCGAGATCCCTTTAGAGCTTTATTTGCATCATTTGGATTGGTGCATGCTCACAGTTTTCCAGGTTGTTTCATCGCTACCATGTCACTGAGCCATTCTATAGGAGTTGTCACATGTCTACTTCCTGAATTTTCAGCTCTTCCATCTTGTCATTCAGGTGGGCCCTGAGGGCAGCAGATGCTGAATTGATCTTAAGATATCATCTACTTGGAGATGATATTCTCCTGGAAAACATCCTAATCCAGTAAACATTATGTACCCCTTCAGGATCTGTTCTGCGCTCAGTGGTTTGGTGTGCTGTGATATGTTACAAATCACTTTTGGGTTGTTGAGGGTTACCACCCCAAGCTTTAGACTTGCTCTGACTGAGATGAGTAGCTTTTCCTTTCATCTGTGATCTGGAACTTCAGACCTTTATTCAAGTTATTGGTCTGGACTGGCAGAATGAGTAAGGTGATATCGTATAGCCTCAATCTCTCTATCAACGGATTTATTTTGAATCACCATGTTGAGCCACTTCACACAGGACTGTAAAAGTCATGGACATTGCATGGTGCACTGGTATCTAACGGACACTTTGCATTTACCTGATGTTCTTCTTTTGCAGGACTAATTCCAACAGTCAAAAACCATTTATCACCTATTTACCTGACAGAACCAACTTGTTGTCAAGTCTAGAGTGATTCATTTGAATCTTCAGCCAACATCTCTCCAATGCCTACCTACATTCCCTGTAATTTTTCCTGCTGCTACACATGATGGTGCATTATAACCTGTTAAACAGACATTGATGTTGAGACCTAGGGGAAATATTACTGTTCCTCAGCCAGTGTATTTGGAGGTGAGAAGTATGTAAACCAGAACGGATTGTTAGCCCACTACCTTCCTACTAACCTCTAACTTCTTTCCCATAAATCATGGGTGGGTAAAGCCATCCTACCTGACCTTAGGCCTATTGAGGCCCTGAACTGGATAATTAATGTTGCCACCTACACCACAATAATAAGATGGAGAAGGCGGGAGAGCAGCCTCTTTTTCACAAGCTTGGATGAAAAGGCAGGAAGAAAGGGGTGTAATTATTTTGGGAGGTGCTAGGTGCCAATTGGGGCATCACCAAAGATGTTATATTCCCTCTGTAACTCTCCCTACAGCATCCAGTAGCTGACACTCTCATCCCAACTTTAGGCTACTTAGCTGGTCTCTCCCCGACCAAAAGTCATAGACTCACTATAATCTGTATTCATGTCGTTTTCCTTCTTGGGACTTGCAATCTCAGCAATGGCCTCTACTGAGCTCTGGTACTGTTAGAAGGACTCAACTGCTGGCCAGTAACTCTCAAATGTGGACTTCTTTTCTCTGATATTTCCTAATCAACCTGTTCAGATAAATTGTTACACCTCTGGAACAGGTGGGACTTGAACCCAGGCTTCCTGGCTCAAACGAAAGTATGTTACCACTGCGCTACCAGAGCCCAAATGCTTTCTCTATGAAGCGCAAGTCCTACAATTACTTTGTTAAGGCCAATCCCAGCATTTTATCACAGCAGGGAAGTCTTTTTAAAGTCGGTTCTCCCGCAGCTGATTTTTCTACAGGATCAATACACATCAATCCCTGACCCCTTGTGAAAAATTCCACCCCCAGGGACAATTTGCATGTTTCAGGATTTGCATTGGTTCAGTGCAATGTTCATAGCACACCAGTGAAAGATTTACAGTCTGAGGGTACTTTTATAGGGCAACTTTAACTATATCTGCAAAGCAATTTCCATTTCATATCAGTACTGACATTGCTCTTTAACTCCAGTCTGGTTTCAGCCAGACTTGAAGGTCACTGAAGATGCAGTTTTGCATCATGCAAGTTTGGCACCACCTGAGGTAGAACAGAGTCATGTAACAAAGATTGCAGGTTGTACAGGGGCTATTACTGCACATTTCGTAAATTTTTATACAGCTTGTATTGTCTCTCAAAAAGATGTATTATATTCATTAAAGTTATAACAGCACATTACAAAACAGTCTGAGTTTGACATTACATCTTGTTCAATATTTTTCAATATGGTACTCTGAGATACTTTGCCATGCTTACAGTTACCATTTATATTAATGATATATATTTATATTCATGCTAAACATTCTCTTATGCATACAACCCAAAGAATTTTGGTTTTAGCTCAGTGTACTAGCTCTTGGGGCTTAGGCCTTTCCTCATTAGACCCTTGTAGTGATTTCCCTAAGCTTTAGTGCATCACTTAGCATGTAATCCTGGATATCGGATGTTCCTACCTGTAAGGCTTGGTTTTAGACATCTCACTCCATTAGCACATATCAGGCAAACCAAACAGGTGTCTTTCACTGAGCTGATGGACCTCAACCAACAGTTGATGTTTCTCTTGGTGAGTATCTAAGAGGATAATGCATACAGTCTTGAATAATGTTGCTGCTTAGAACAAACCCAAACAAAATCACTACCTCTCTTTCTAGATATCTGTCCAAAAAAACCACATTACTGAAGGAGGTGTGTCACAGTCTCTTTTCCAATGCAGATATCTCAAGCGCAATATACAGACACTTTAATTTAAAAATCTCGTAGGAAGTCAGCGTTGCTAGATAGGCCAACTCACTGTTGTCGCTTGCTACTTGTTTTTGTTCTTGGTTGTGAACCATTTCATGAACCACTTCAGTCCACCTGGTGTAGGTGTGGCTACAATGCTGTTAGGAAAGGAATTCCAGAATTATGACCCAGCAGCAGTGAAGGAATGGCAATATATTTCCAAGTGAGAATACTGAGAGGCTTGAAGGGGAATTATCAGTGACGGTGCTGCCGTATTTCTGCATGTTTTGCGCTCGTAGGTAACAGAGGTCGAGTGTTTGCAAGGTGCTGCTAGAGGGGCCCTGGTGGGTTGCTGCAGAGCATCTCGTACAAGTGCAAACTATTCCACTGTATGTTGGTGCTGAAGGTAATAAATATTGTAGGTAGTGGATAAGCCATTTTTCCTGGAGAGGGATACTGAGACTCTGAGTCTACATAAAGAATCTGAAGAGGGGGGAATGGCCCTTTTCAGTAACATCTAAGTTCATGCCTAAATGTTCTGGCAATAAATCAGACCACCAAATGACTTTCACAGGGAAACTGTTCAATGGAATACACCGTCTCCTGTTCCAACAAGGCCCCGAGGATATTATATGCAACCAATGCCTAATAGATCTATGGTGACAGTTATTTTCCTGCAAAATCTTTCCTGTCAGAATCAAATGGTACAGTGTGATTAAATTGACTAATGGTATGATCAGACATATCCTTCATGTCACTGGGGACAGATAAAGCCTCATTATATAGTGGCCCTCAAGGCACAACATTCCCTGTCCCCGGACAACTAGAATGGAGATACAGTCCAGTAAGATGCCTGAGGTCACACCGGGTTTGCTGCCTGATGGTGTCCCACAGCTGGGGAAGCTTCCTTGTGGATCTAAAGGCAATAACTTGGCTATAGGCCAAATGGTAATGGGAAGCACATGTGAATGATAAGTTACCCAATTAAAGGTGACATTCCTAGGCTGCTGGCAGAATGCCAGTAGTGGAGTAGTTGCTTGGCCTCATGAGGAGGCCACTAGCTTGGTAGAGTTGGTTTCTCAGCCATTCTCTTTGCCCTGTCTGCCTAGTCCATATAAGAATTTATTAAATGTTCATCCTTCCAAGGATGGCTCAAAATCTGGAAAATCTGTCACTTTCCTGTATTGTTACTTGCTGTTTTATTTACTGCCTAATTAGCGTATTTACGCCATTAAAGAAGTGTGGAGCAGAGTCTTTTAGTACAGAGATAATTGAAGCCAGAACTCCACAACATCTCATGATAAATCAAATCAAATCAATATTTTGTCTTGTTCGCCTTGACAATAAACATAATCAGTGAATCTTAATCTCCAATATTACATTTAAGATGTCCCAGCCTATGTTCCAGAATGACTCATCAACTGACACATCAGGTACAAGAAAATAAATACAGAAAAAATTAGAACACATCACTAAAGTTTTATTTTTCAAAATAGATACAGCTAGATCAAAACAATTTTTGGTGAAAATTATAGGGTAGAAATCACCATTCTTGAAACAGATATCCAAATCAAAAATGAGCTACACCACCACAAAAAAGGGAAGGAAAGCAAGAAACAAAGAATATCGATGCCCCAGGAGCAGTTTATTAATCTTTTGAGTGGTGTTCTGCACATGCATCTAAGCATATTTCTCTTTCCTTAAACTATCAAAAGCACTACCTCCATTCACAGGAGCACACTATTTAATGCCTCAAGATGGCTCTGCCATTCATTGAGATCCCACCTGATCTGTGACCTAACTCTATTTGGTTGCCTTTTATCTCTTATTATCTATGGAGAACAAAAA
The DNA here is from genome assembly GCA_024137785.1 of Ginglymostoma cirratum. Lineage (NCBI taxonomy): Eukaryota > Metazoa > Chordata > Chondrichthyes > Orectolobiformes > Ginglymostomatidae > Ginglymostoma > Ginglymostoma cirratum. The sequence goes on along the minus strand of JAHRHZ010000021.1, from coordinate 24,665,899 downwards.
TCTACCAATCTCAGATTTAAAACTGACAATTGCTAATTCTGTTGTTTGCAGAAAGGAGTTCAAACTTCTGCCTTCCTTTACAATTAAAAGTGTTTCCTAACATCATCCCTGAAAGGCCATAGTCAAAGAAAATCTAACAGCTATACGGTTTGTTGATTGTAATGATACCGTTATAATCTATTTAAAGTCTGGTTTTCACAGTAACCATGTTTAAAACCAGTAGGGCGCAAGAAATGGAATTATTACTAGCACATTAGAGGTTATTGCAGGCTTAGGATGGTAAAATATCCATATCTGTTTGGAATATATCTTACAAAATAATGAATCCCTCTTTATAACCTGCAAAGGCAAGCATAAACATGGATAAATGTTTCTCAAATCACACATCTGGCCAGACACAGAGGTCAGCATCAGACGTCAATGTTCCAGTTTGTTGCTGAAGGAAATTCAGCATGGAAAAATCATAAACAAACCCAAGAATAACGTCAAGAATAGATTTTTTTAAAAACGTTAAGTTTTAATTTTAAATTACTGGAGTAGAAATTCCCAAGAGAGTACCAGAAGGCACTTAACTGCTTTGCAAACTGTTTAGTCGGAATCTTATAGATGCCTGAATGACTTGGGCTATGGTGAAAAACTTGGCAGATTTGTGTGAGAAACCCAGCAAAGCCTGTATCAGTATTGGTATTAACTAGCTGCATCTTTCAACTTATTGCCTAGTGTCAAGGAAAGATTCTAGTTCAGCAGCAATGATTTGATGCTTAAGGGCAATTATTTGTTGAAAATCTTGTTGATGTGGTTAAAGAAGGCATTTAGCATGTTTGCCTTCGTTGCTCAGACCTTTGAGTATAGAAGTTGGGATGTCATGTTGAGGTTGTACAGAAAGTTGGCGAGGCCTCTTCTGGAGTATTGTGTACAGTTACGGTCACCATGTTCTAGGAAGGATAGTATTAAAGTGGAGAGAATTCAGAAAATATTTACCACGATGTTGCCAGGACTGGAGGGCTTGAGTTATAAAGACAGGCAGGGACTTTTCTGAGTGGAGCGTAGGAGATTGAGCATTGACTTTATCGACATTTATAAAATCATGAGGGGCATAGATAAAGTGAATAGCAAGGATATTTTCCTTGGGTAGGGGAGTTCAAAACTAGGGGGCATATTTTTAAGGTGAGAGGAGAAAGATTTAAAAAGCACATCAGGGCAACTTTTTACACAGAGAGTGGTTCATATGTGGAATGAACAGCCAAAGGAAGTGATGGATATGAGTACAGTTACAACATTTAAAATATATTTGGATAAGTAAATGAATAGGAAAGATTTGGAGGAATATGGGCCAAATGCAGAGCAGTGGGAGCAGCTTGGTTTGGGAGCCTGGTCAGCATGGACTAGTTGGACCAAAAGGTCTGTTTCTGTGCTATATGATTCTATGACAGTGGAGCTTCGTTTCATTAATACGCAGCTTCCTATCCTACTAAATGCCATGAGTGAACTTAACATCGAGAATTCTCAACATGGAAGTCAGAACGGATATCTAGTGACTTCCGCTCATCACGTGCTGTGAAGAGCCTCCATGTTGGTCAGGGCACACTCTATGGGCACTAGTCACACACACCCCACATTCACAGAGATTGAAATCCAGCCTCTATGAACTCTCTAAGAATCCATAGCACACCTCTGTATTTCTAAACTGCACATTGGGATGCAATAGCAACAATTATTGAAATGCTGCAGCAAGGACACTGTGCTCAGGGACAGGCACCCAACTCATGGAGTGAACCAGGCTGCATCTCTGATCTGTTTGCTTATTCTCTTAGTGCCCACTCACCTTGAGCCTGACTGGATTGCTCACAACATCCTTGCCTTGCCTTTTTGCACCTTGCTCCTTAGCCAGAGATACTAGACTTGCTGCTGTATTGCCTTGCTATTTGGTACAAACACAAAGCCAGGAAACTTGGCATGATTGTCAGCAGTCCTCATGTCACTCAAAGGATATATTAGCTTTGATGAAAGTCTAGTATGGCACCTTCCCTAGTTGGATAATTTACATATTGCTTCAAGAATCCCTCTTGGACACACCTAACAAATTCCATTACCACTGTCCCCCATCCAATGACACAATGTGGCTTGAATTGGATGAGAGGAGTGCCACAGTGGAGGGGCAAGTCGTAACTGAGGTGAGTTTATTAAGGTAACTCAATAGGCCTTGCAGAGAGAAATCCTCCATGAAACTCAATGAAACTGATGCTTAGTAAGAAGAAGTAAGACTCAGCCCAGTTATAGTTGGTTTGGTAACTCTGCATTTGAGGAGGAAAGTGGAGGGGAAACAGCAATGCAGATAGCAAAGAGTAACTGTGTGTGAGAGGCGGAGATGCTGACCTGACTCCAGTGTGTCTTCAAAAAGCACTGTTCCCATCTCAACTTCATGGCAGATCAGTGTATCAAGGGTCTGTACTTAACTGGGAAAGGTGTCGCTCATCCCCATCACCTACTGCAGCAATTGAATTGGGAATCAACTCCCTCCTACTTTTCCTTTATTACTGCATCACATTTTGACATTTCACCCAGTAGCTCATGGTACAGAAAATAATATACCATAAATGGAGGATTCATTGGCTCATGGGATGCAGGGGATGCATTGGAGTTTAGAAGGAGAGGTGATCTTATTGAAACATATGATTATGATAGTACTTGATATACTGAATCCCCTGTGGGATCCACTAGAAATAGGGCAAGTAGTTAAGGATGGAGACCAGACAGATTTTGTTTTCTCCCTCTAGGTTGGTTGTGAGTCTTTGGAACTCTCCTTCCCTGAGAATGGTGGAGGTAAGGTGAATGAATACCTTAAGGTAGGTAGATTCTTGACTAAGAGGGAATCAAAGGTTGTCAGGGCTAGCTGAGAATTTGGAGTTGAGGCCACAATCAGATTAGCCAGGATATTAATAATTGATGGAGCCGATCGAAGGACAGAATGGCCAACAGCTGCTCCTAATTTGTATATTTGCAAGTATGTTGGTATCGTTTTGCTTCAAATAAAAAGCTTCCATTTTCCTCTGGAGCACGAAATCAAGCCTTGTGTCTGCACTGTGATTTCTAGTTCAAACTTAATGTCCATTATATATTATTTCAGGTCGCATTCAAACACCCATTGGATAGTTGAAACGTTTGATTATGAAAAGATGTCGTAGCAAAATTACGTAAAGATCCTCCGAACTACCGGCTGTGCGCTAGAGAAACGACATTAATTGCAGACATAATAGCCTACATGGTTTTACTTTCTAGATTCACTGCAGTTCTCACAATACTTATGGCGGTGTGGCACATTGCAACAGACATAAAGAACTGATTGAAATAGCCGAGCTCTAAATCAATCTGATATGTATATTTTACAATGTTAATTATCGCCTTCCGTCATTTTGACTCTATGCGTTTTTAAATTAAGATTCCCACATGTGGAATTAGCCATTCAGGCTTTGCGGTGAAGCACTGCCAGTGACGATGGGAATGTTTTCAAACGATTTAAAAGTAGCGGCTCAGTGAAGTTCAGAATGCTGAATGTTTGCTAATCCGCTCGTTGTACAGCAACTTTGCTGAAAGCGAAGAATCGAGGACCAGAACAATTCTGCCTCCCGCTGGGATGATGATACCTGTGAAGCAGGAACAAGCTTTTTGAAAATTCAAATAACAAAATTTGACTTTTTATTTAAAATCTCCAAATGCCGTAAACTCGTGAAAGAACTGGACAACAGTTCTGTGCGTTTTCCAGCGAAGTATTTATTGAAAATATTGCACACTCTATATTAAAATACACATTTCATTAAGACAGCCCAAAGCAGTACACAATTGAATTAATTCTGAATACGTACATCATAAATATAATAACCAGGTCAATTCTTAGAGTAAATTATGATTTGACCTTTGTATCTCTAGCAGAAAAAAAGTGTAATTAATTACAAACCAAACTTTCGCTATAGATTGTTCAATCTTGAGCAAATCCAAAGTTAGAAAGGGAATGTCTTAATAAGCAACGGTATTGTTTTGGAGTTATTCCTCAGAGGTGTAGCAGACTTGTTAATTCAGTAACGATCAGGGTGACATCGCAGATTTACAATTTTTACAAACACATTTAGAAAATGAAATAAGGATGGATTTGCAGAACAAACAAATCTCAGTGATTTACCTGTTGGAGATGTTTACTCCCATCATCAGCTCAGCACCTTTCAACACAGGCCGCGGGGATAGGCTGCCCGTATCTATCATAGTCCACACACACAGCCACAGTACAAACTGCCTTCCAACATATCTCCCCTTCAACTTTGTGACTTGAAATGTGAGCTCCCGTTTGAGTCCGCGTATGGATTAAATCCGCCAATAAAATAAATCAGTTTAAAGGCGCATTCTCTTCAAATACTGAAAACAACAAAAGCTACCCTAAACTTTATGGTTGCACTAAATGAATTGGCCTCCATGTCAGCAGTTACACACATCTAGTCCTATGTTTGTTTGTGCAGCATTTGTTTTAGTTCTGCATCGTGTATTGCAGCCCACGTTCTCCTTTCCATTGAGTTCTCCTTTGACACAGTCGTGATTGTACCGTTTTTGTTTCTGGAACGGCTGTTTCTCGAAGCCTGAGAACGGCTTGGTCGCTGGGAATTCCTGACGAAAATTCTAACGTTCAATTTCATCTGAAAATAAAAATCAGGTTCAAGTGCCCAAGAGAAAAATTAAAGCCAAGATGTAATCGCTGGGGCGATGGGATACCTGGGCAGTAATATGCAAAAGCAACACACCTATACGAGGGAGATCAACCTCAACTTTAAAGTTTTTTAAAATAATACCAGCTCTGACATGGCTGGAGGAGTTTACTGGCTCCACCAGAAGGGTAGGAAATGAACAAGTTATAATTACCTTGTGTATTGGTCTCCCTGTTGGATGTCAAACGCTGCGTTGGTAATCTTCAGTCATTCATATAAATGTTGATACAATGAGATTAATTTATTGCTTTTTGATGAACTTTTCAATAAAAAGGGGAGGCACACGTTTGCTTTGTTTTCTGTCAATATAGTTATCTAATGGATCATTCAAAATATGGGTTCAGATAACTGCCACACGTGTGGCTGGTGAAAACAGAGATGTTGCTTCCTGCCGGTGAGAACTGCTGAACAACATCCTGTTGATTCAAAAGTTCAAATACGGCGGGTGCTCCACATTCCCAGAAACCGAACGAGTTACAGTTCGGTACCTTATAGCGAATCAACAGCTTTCCTTTAAAAAAAACTCATTGTGTTTTTAAAAGTCTGTACAAAACAATGTAACGACCGCAAAAGAGAACACGTGAAGTGATTCCCTCGAGAAAACTCAGATTGAGGGGAGACATGGTCATCCAAAGGATACGTAGAAAACTCCCAATGGACTCTCCATGATGAAACTTGTATTCATGATGATTGCAATGTAAGAATAATGGCAGGTGCATTTGACAATATTCTTGGTATGTTAACCATTAATAAGTCACAACATTTTGAAGTTGTCTTGCAGTCGTTAATGATTACAGAGAACTGGACAGCAATTTGCAGCAGTTGAAGTTCTGGCCGAAGCGAGGTTTTGTCGATTCAAGAAGGCACAATGCTGTCAAATCTCAGCCTCCCTTTCCCTCCCTCTCCCTCTCTCTCTCTCTCTCTGCACTAAGCAGTGACATCATCAGGCAGTGTTAATAAGGTGGGGTGCGGGCAGGCTCTGTTTCAGGTACTGGAAACCCTTCACTGGACAACAATGCAGAGATCACCCATAGAAAAAGCAAATGCCTTCTCCAAACTCTTCTTCAGGTAAGACCAAGCTTGCCTATTCTGAGCAATCTCACTCTACCTTTCAGGTTCTGTTCTCAAAACAAACAAGTTCGCAAAGTGGAACTTCTACAGGCATTTATACAGATTTGACCACATTTATTAAACTGCCAGTACATTTTTTTTCTCTCTGACTTGGACGTTGTTCCTTCCCTGCCCGAATTGCAGTGTAATCTACGCGAAGTCTATTTCACTGGGTGTTGCTGAAGAGCGGGATACCAAGGTTCACAGATAAAGGAACTTGAAACTTCAGAAGGACATTTGTCACAGTTCACTAACCGGCAACAACTCCTACCAGTTGCACTGACCTTTCTCAGCCTTCTGTTTTTAAGTCAGTCCCCAATCGCTGTAGAAAGTAGAGCTTTCGCTGGGGAGGCTTCTCAGTCTTAAGAGCCCGCTGTTTGAAGTCCAGCTAAACTTTTTCAAAAGTCTTGCGAAACTTTGCGGCAACTTTTCTCTCTCTCTCTCTCTCTGTATCTCACCGTATGCAGAGACGTTGACGGTATAGAGGCCAGAAAATCACGAGCTGATTTGGGATTTCATTGTTGTCATGAAAAGGAAGTATAAAATCACATCGTTACGTTACTCAATGTGCAACACTTGAAGCTGCCCGGGAAAGTTATGCCGGTCTGATTTACAACCAGTTTATTTGTTATAAATTGGTACCAGAACTTTCGGAGTGCGCGCCCTTTGTGTTTTCAGGACAGACATTTATTGGGAAAGCAAATCAATTTTGTTTTAATGGGAGAGGATTTAGCTGTGAGCAAAGTGAATTAAAGATCCGTTCGGGGCAGAATGAAAAAAAAATTAGTTGTAAATGTAAGTGAAAGCTATTTACTAAATGTCTCTGTGGGTGATTCATTTAATTGTCAGTAATGTTAAAAGGTGCTTACATGACTGTATATAGTTGCTATACTGTAACTCCGTCAACTCGAATCCCTTATATTTGAACCATGTCTATGAGAGAACCGAGAGTGGGGCCAACCACAGCTCAGAATCATTTCAGCCAATCATGCTGTAAAATATCAAGCAATCAACTCCTGAATTCTCATATCCTTGGCTCAGACTCTCAAACCAAACATAATAGGATTCTCAATTTCTACATTGTCGTTTCGGTTGTTCTCGGTCAGGAAAATTTATCAGTCTAGAAAAAAATAACGTTCCCTAAATAAAACAGCGGTAATGGAACTTACATCAAATGTTCAATCACAGAATTAAATTAATCGAATCATACAGTTCGGAAGAGGCCCTTCGGCCCATCGAGTCCAATCCCACGGAAACAAGAGTTTAAATCTACATTAGTCTCATTTTCCAGCACCGAGCCTTCGACTTAAATGTTGCGGTACTTCAAGTGCTCATCCAAGTGCTTTTTTTTTAAAAGTTTCTGAAGTTTCCTGCTTCAGCTACCCTCCCAGGCAGTGCACTCCACATTCCCACCACATTTTGGGTGTAAAAAAAAATCCTCACTACCCCTCCAAAACTCCTCGTTTCACCTTGAAATTATCCCCTTTGTTATTGGCGCTTCAACTAAGATGAACAGCTATTTTCTACCCACCATGTCCATGCCCCTCATAATCTTTTACACGTCAATCAAGTCTCCTCTCAGCCTTCTCTGTTCTAAAGAAAACACTCGAGCGCATCAAGCCTCGCAACATCCTGGTGTATCTCCTCTGCACCCCCTCTAGTGCATCACATCCTTTCCATAGTGAGGTAAGCTGACTGTACATGGTACTGCAGTGGAATCTAACCAAAGTCCTGTATATTTCCAACATAATATTCTTGACTTTTTAATCTATGCAGGGACTGATAAAGGTAATTGTCCCGTATGCCTTCTTAACTACCTTATTAACCTGTCCTACCACCTTCAGGAATCTGTGGGCAAAATCGTTCTGTTCCTCGGAACTTGCTTGTGCATTGTCATTCATTAACCGCTCCCTTGTCTTGTTTCTGGTTTCAATTATGCACCTGAGTCAGCTCGGTAGACCAGCTACCGATGAGCCCTATTTCCATACTTATGCCCAATAGTTTAACACTTAAATCATATCTCAAGTACATTCCCAATTCCGTTTAGAAATTGTTCCCGTCATACTTTTGGGCAGTGCATAATAACTCCTTGTGTAAAATTAATTCCCCTCAACTTCCTTCTAGCTCCTTTCCCAACAATTTTGAAAGGCCGTCCTTAGGCCATTGTCTTACTGGTGGAAACTATTTGTTCCTGCCTTTTCTATCAAAGCTCCATTAGTCTGAAAATTTGTATTATATCTTCACATATTCTTCTCGCTTTAAGGCAAACAACTCCAGTATCCCAGCAATAATTCACAGAATGTTACTAACCTCTTCATCCTAACTTCCAGCTCTTCCTTGTCTTCTCTCTGTTGTAGAAAAAAAATCCCGAAATCGAGCGTGTAAATACACGCCTGAAGTTCAGGGTCCAGTTTTTTTTCCCCTTAGGGCCGATATTCAATAAACAAGAAAGTTTGTCCGAGTGTGGTAGATTAGAGGCCATAACTACGTAATACGCATAGTTATGCCACTGTCCATCCTCACTCTCCAATGTTAACTATGGCCATTGTCCACTCTCCCATTTTCTCTCGCTTCAGCATTTTCCACCTATGACCTCATTCCCAGTTCCTTTAACTCTGGCGTCTCTTGGGAGCGAGCATTAAATGAATTGTGGATCGCAGCAACGAAAAGTGAACTTTGACAAAAACTTGCTCAGGTCACAGAGGGTGCAAGTAGAACAGTGACCCAGAAATAAGCGACATCAACACAGAGAGAGATGGGAACAGTAAGAGAAAGGTGAACATACTAACAAAAACAAAAAAGAAAAAAAGAACAGATTCTGGAAGAGTGTTGAGGAAGAAAAATACAGGAGAGCTGAGAATAACGGAGGCCCGGTGCAGATTATTCGAGCGATTTGAAATATAACTTCGAGTGGACATAAACATAGAACTAATCCACATAATATCTTGAATTTAGCATATCCCGATGATGAGATTTATTGAATCACATCCTGGTCAGTGATTAATATACTTTTTTATTGTTTTTGTACAGAAATGTATTGGCGCAGGCTGGTGGACCTAGTGACCTCTTTCTGTGCCGTAAGCCTCCAATGATTCTATGATTCTAAAGTTGAATGCTATAGGAAATATTTTATTAAACATGTGAACGGTGCACTGGATAAGTTTCTGCGCCAACGAACACAAATCTAAGAATAACAAATCTTCCTTAGAGATTAAAAGATCATTGAAATTAAACAGAGACTGAAACATTTTAATTTCGTGTTTGCTGGAGAACAAAAAGGGAGAGCAACAGAGATATGAATCACAGAAAGTCAGTATGTAAGTGCAGCAAGCGATTAAGAAGGCAAATAAGATGTTAGATGCCAACAAGGAAGATATGGAGGCCATTCAGCCCCTCGAGTCTGCTCCTCTATTTAATAAGGTCGTGGCTGATCTGAATGTAACCACATATTGGACTGAGATTCATGTTCCAGCCTACACATACCCACCAAATACATACAGACACCCCATACACAAAATTCAACCTCCTGATTACCAAGAATCCATCCACTCTGCCTTAGAGTATTCAAACATGCAGCTTCCGCAATCTTTTTCAAGGATTATTCCAGAGACTGACCATCCTTTGAGAGATTTTTTTGAAACTATCTCTGTTTTAGGTGAATGACTCCTTACTTTTAAACAGTGACCTCCACTTCTAAATTTTCCCACAAGAGGAAACATCATCTGAATGTCTACCCAATCAACACTGGTTAATACCTTTTATGTTTCAATCAAGTTGCTGCCCACTCTCCTAAACTCCAATGGATACAAATCCAGCCTCTAACTTTTCCTTGTAAGAACATCCATCTGTTCTAGGCATGGGTCTGGTAAACCTTCTCTGATATGCTTCTAACACATTTCTATCTCCTTAAATAAGATGACCAATACAGTACACAGGACTCACCATCTTATCACTGTCCTGTACAACTAAATATAATCATAGCAAGGAGAATGGCATATTCAAGTGAGGATGTTCTATTGCAGTTGTACAAAGTGCTGGTGAGGTAGAGTATAGTGTACAATTTTGCTGTTCTTTTTAGCAAAGGATGCAAATCTGTTTGAAACAGTTCAGAGAGGGCTTACTTGATCGATGCTGAAACGTTGTGGCAGAAGTTGCAGGGTTATTTTATGAGGACAGTTTTGACAGGCTGGATCTGTGTCACTGCAGTTTAGAGGACTGAGAGAGAGATAGGATTCTAAAGGGACTTGACAGGGTGAATAAGGATATTTCATCTGGTGTAACAGACTAGAACTGGGGGTGGGGGGGGGTGGATCACAATTTTAAAATAAGGGTCTTCCATTTAAAATGGAGATCAGGAGGATTTATTCCTCTTAAAGGGTTGTGAGCCTTTGGAAATCTCTTCCCAAGGGAATGGCAAGGTAGAGGCATTAAATACATTTAGGTAGAGGTAGATAGATTCCTGACTGCCAAGGCAGTTGAACATTATGATAGTACCTGGGCAAGTGGGAGTTAAGGCTCGAATCAGTTCAGCCAGGATCTTATTGAATGATGGAGCAAGATAGATGGGGTGAATGACTTACTCATGCCCTTAATTCATACATTTGTACGTTCTCCTGTATGGAGAAATGGAGGGCAGTCTTTTGGGTTGACAAATGTTTCACATACACTAGTCTTCACCTAGGCAATCACGTGGATCACAAGTGTGGCTAAGTCGCTTCCAAGTCTGGCTGCTGGAAAGCACAACTCGAGTAGATTCAGCAGTTCAACCTCAGACTTGCAGATCCAAAATCTCCCTATCATAGAGTCACAGAGTTATAGCGTCATACAGCACGGAAACAGACTCTTAGGTTGAACCAGCTCATGCTGAACATAATCCCAAAGTAAACTAGTCGCACCTGCTCCTGGCCCATATCCCTCCAAACCTTTCCTATTCATGTATGTATCCAAACGTCTTTTAAACGTCGTAATTGTGCCCACATCCACCACTTCCTCAGGAAGTTCATTCCACGTGAAAATCACTCTCTGCGTAAAAAAATTGCCCCCATGTCTTTTTTAAAATCTCTCTACTCTCACTTTAGGGCAAAGACAACTACCATCAACTCTATCTATACCCCTCATTACTTTATAAACTTCAATCAGGTGGTCCCTCAACCTCCTACACTCCAGTGAAAAAAAAATCCCAGCCTAGCCCGTCTTTCTTTATAACTCAAACCTTCCATACCTGGCAACATCCTGGCAAATCTTTTCTAAACCCTCTCCAGTTTAATAGTGTCCTTCCTATAACTGGGCGACCCCTGTTCTTATGCCCACACCAATGAGTAGGTAATCCATTTAACTGATAGTGATAAGAACTTGATAAATAAGCAAAGTAGGAACATTGGCTCCACGCAGGTCACAAATAAAGTGTATCCAGCGAAGTGCCCACCAACACAATCCGGGAAATTTACTTGTTTTACTGTGACTCCCTGGTTTTGGAGAGCGGTCAGGAAAGTGACATTAAAACAGTGAACCCTCAAACCTGATGGGCCATGTGGCTAGTAGTTGTGTTGTAAAGATTTTTTTTCATTGTTATTATTTGTTTGCACATCATGCCTGTCATATATACTTAATGATGAGACAACAGAGATTTAAAATCTTTTGTAACTTTTCTGTTTGGCTAATGACAATGAATTTAAAACTGCTTTTAAAACCCTGATTTTAACTCCCCCCATCTGGCGGAAATCAGGTCGGAGAGGAGTGGGGCTCATGAAATTAAAGTGAATTCAAGTACCTGATCCCTCTGATACCAGGTTCTTCCCACCAGGACCTGCTTCACTCAGTCCGTTGAGCAAGTGAGAGTGACACCTGCAGGAAGGAAGTGTTGTCCGTCTTTGAATATGCAGAGTGGGTTCCGATTGGCACTAACGTCGGCTGTCGGTTGTAGGCTATATTGCACAACTCTAGCCTTTAACCCGGTAGGATGAATGCTCCATTCCAACCTTTGGACACTTCTGTACAACGTTGTCACGCTTATCGAAGTTAGTATACGGTGTACATTCAAAGTGGGGAAATTAGGCCTGGTTCCCTGAAAGTCGATCGTGGGCCAAAAACTGTGAACTTTCCTAAATAGTTAGATTTCCGAGTCAGGAGGAGCAAAGTTTCATAAGAAACCTTATATGGCTGTGACCTCATATGCTGTCAAATTCTTAGCCTTACCTTCACAAAAGAGGCGAAACTAGTCAGTTTGGTTGTGGTTCTTACTAAACCCACCCCCTCCCTCAACATCTTAAGACCCTTTTCATTTTCTGCCCCATGCAACTTTTATGCCATCCCCAGCCCCACTTTAAAATTTATTAGGACCTTTACCACTATATAGAGATAAACGTGGACGCACTAATTGTATCGGATAGAAACCTCAACACCTCGAGGCTGGATGAATAGTCAGTCCCTTTGCACGTTAACTCTAAGAACACTGATTTTAAACTGATGTGAGAAGAATTAGCTGTCAGCGTTGTGATGTTTGCCGAATATGTTGGACAGACAAGATCATTCTACAGCTTTGATTTTATGTATAGGTGCAGATTCGCTTTCTGGCAGGATGCTGTAATTTCTAATTCCCTGCAGTGACATTTTGGAACAAGTTCACTGCAATGAAGTTAAACTCACTGTGAGGTGAAAGCCATCAGGCATTACGTTGTGCCATTCCTTTAGAGTGCAGACTTATTACTGAATCAGTACTTTTCTGAGCTGACTTCACCTTCTCGGCATAAAAGTCTAATTTCTAGAACAGCAGTATTCTTAAAAAGGTACTCAGATAATCGGAGCCATAGAAATGACATGGCAATTGAGTTGAAGGCAGAATGGGTACAGTGCCTGATAAGCACATCAAGATAAAAGCAAAATGCTGCGGATGCTGGAAACCTGAAATAAAAACAGAAAAGGCTAGAGAAATTCAGCAGGCCTGTGGAGGGAGAAACAGAGTTAACATTTTGAGCCTGATATGATTCATCAGGACCATTGAAACGTTAACTCTGTTTTTCTCTCTGCAGAGGCTGCCAGGTCAGCTGAATTTCTCCAAATTTTCTGGCTTTGACAGGAAGTAAGATACAAATGGTGATGGATTTTTTTTATTCCAAGTTGTGACACAGCAATTGCAGATTGAAGGGTTAACCCATTCCTTTAGAGTAAAGGAGATTAGTAACCCTAGTCCTACTGGCACAACGTGTGAGGAATGAACACAATGGGAAAATCATTGTCCTACTGTTCAGGGCCAAGGAATACCACAGAACTGACTTTTATTTATATATTACGGTTAATGTAAAAAATCATCCTATGTTGTCACGCATTGCCAGCAAGTTTTATACCAAACCACATAGAACGATATTCAGACTGATAACAGAAAGCTTGGTTAAAGAATTGGAAAGTAAGGCGTACCATAAAGGGTAAAAGGGGTGAATCATGTTGGAGATGTTATGAAGGGATTCACAGAAGTTAGAGCCAGCTAGATGAAAGCACGTCCATGTCTGGTGGAGCCATTAAACTCATGGATACTAAAGAGGTCAGAATTGGAGGAGTATGGAAGGAGTATGAGAAGTTGTTTCCGTTAGGTGGGGATACTAGGACCCGTGGGCACAGCCTTAGAATTAGAGCGGGTCAATTTAGAATGGAAATGAGGAGACATTTCTTCAGCCAGAGAGTGGTGGGCCTGTGGAATTCATTGCCACGGAGCGCAGTGGAGGCCGGGACGTTGAATGTCTTCAAGGCAGAGATTGATAAATTCTTGATCTCGCGAGGAATCAAGGGCTACGGGGAATGTGCGGATAAGTGGAGTTGAAATGCCCATCAGCCATGATTAAATGGCGGAGTGGACTTGATGGGCCGAATGGCCTTACTTCCACTCCTATGTCTTATGGTCTTATGGTCCTATGGAGAGTATTGTGGGACTCGAGATGACAGAAATAAGAAAGCTACGAGGCTTTGGAGGAGTTATACAGTGAAGGTCTCCTGGTGAAAAGGAGCAAACTAAACTCGCATTTCAGAACGCACACACGAAGTATTATAAGTGCAAATTCCACCACACTTTATCAGCCCAAGCTTTGTAAGAGCATGCAGAAGTGCATTGGTTACAAATGGCCTAGTAGTATTATTGCTGGACTGTTAATCCAGGGATCCAGATAATGTTCTGGGGACCCGGATTCAAATTCCACCACACTAGATAGTGGAATTTGAATTCAATAATTATCTGGAATTAAGAGTCTTATGATGACTGTAATTCCATTGCTGATTGTTAGGAAAAGCCCTCCTGGTTCACTAATATCCTTTAGGGAAGGAAACTGCTATCCTTACCTGGTCTGGCCTACATGTGACTCCAGACCCACAACAATGTGGTTGACTCTTTACTGCCCTCTGGGCAATAAATGCTGCCTAGCCAGTGATGTCCTCATCCTGTAAATGAATAAATAAAAGGGTACATCTGTTCAAAAGGGAAACCATTATTTTAACTATTAGCAACTCCCTGCATTATTCAAAGTTAGTGAGAAACTAAAACTAAAACTCTCAGCACAAGATTTTTATTCATAAAACTAAGAATTGCGGCTGCTGGAGATCTGAAACAAAACAGAAATTGCTGGAGAGACTCAGCAGGTCTGGCAGTATCTTTGTGAAGAAAGCAGAGTTAATGTTTCAAGTCTGATGACTCTTCAGCAGAATGCAAGATTTTTTGTTTAAACACTAATAGAATTGATGTTGGAGTTTTACTGTAAAGAATATTCCACCTGACAAGAATTATACTCATAACTTTGAGCAAGTGAATTGTCCAAGGCAGTGCTCAAATGAATAACAAAAATCTTTTGGGAAAAAAAATACATTTTTTTCCTGTCATGGTTCCAAATATGGTGCAGTATTTTGTAACTCACAAAATGAATGTCAGTTTGAGTTATGAACATCCATGTTAGGTTGATGTTGACAAATGCGTTGTGAACTTATCCTGTGATTTCATGGTTTAGTGACCAGTATTTATTAGAGGGACCCATTCCTCACAAACTATAAGTAAATTTGGATCTACTTCAAAGCTGTTATAACATAGGGTTGCTATATGATTGATTAAAATAACCAGTCATGTACCAAAGCCGCAGTCTAAAGGTAAGTAATGAAATAAGTTCAAAAAATCATATTTCAATTACATTTTGCTTATCATATAGTCCTAAAGCATATTGTGATAACCATCGATAGCAGATGAATTAACGTTAATAGTCATCCCACCATATAGTAAAACACAAAAATGAATCCTGTATATTATAAGCAATGTGTAAAATTGCACTTGGTTTGAAACAGATTTGTTGTGCAAGAATTATTTAGAAGTGGTTGCCCCATGAGAGATATGTGTAAACTCAGGAGCAAATGTTAACATATTACCGTATCTGCGGGTACATTAATATGAACTGCAGATGGTGTGAAAAATGTTCATGAACAAAAATACAAATCTTTGGATTTTGCTATACAAACCTTTCACCTTACACCGGGCATGTAATGAAACTGCAGCATTAGTGCAGCAAAATGTTGCAAATATAAAAGGAAGGATGTGACAGGGATATTTCAGTGAACCCAATAGAAATAATCTGAAAAGAGGAAGTCTCACCTTCCTGAAGGAAAATATATGCTCATGGTCAGTAACTGGTATCCATTTCATTTTTTTTTGTTTCTGTGACAATACAATTGATTTGAAAGCAGATAATGGAGTGATAAAATTGTTTCCTACATTTAAGCATGCCAATATAACAGAAATATTAGCCTTTATACGTTCAGTTGGCAGACCAAGTTATTCTGACTTTGACAACCCTGCGACAAAAGAGTATTCTGCTGTTGGTTTACTTCACATTTGAGTTAAGAGAATGGATCAGTTAATTTTAAATATTAAGAGCTTTCAAGGGTGTGTCACTAAAGAAATGGATTCCTAAGTTAAATTTCTTCTTTTGTACATTATGCTGATATAAATCGAACATATAGTTGTTCCTCAAAATCAGCACCATTAATAGAGATGTAGCTTTTATATTTATAGATACAAAAAATCCATTTTGCTTAATGCCTTCCCTATCTTGATTTGATTTATTTATTGTCACATGTATTTATTACAAATACAGTGAAATGTATAACTTAATGCATAATAGTTGATACTTTACTTTTGCCCTATTTATGATCAAAATGAATTGAATTATTGGAAATTGTGGATATAGATTATAGATAGAGCAGTTCAATTTGCATGAAAGAATTATTCTACATTCATAACGATATACATGTGAGAGTTTTCAAAATATTTAAATTATACACAAATTAGTTGGTATTTGTAAAGAGAAGGCCAATTAATGTTTATGGTGTAACCTATCATTAAAAATGCTTTTACTAAACTGTACACAAGCTTCTTAAGTGACACACAGTAAAAATGTAACATAGACATGGGAAAATATGAGAAATAAAATAGATAAGGGGCTAAAATCATCAGTAAAGTTAATGCAACTTAATTTCAATTGTCTTCCAGTGGTCTTGTATGCAGAGAATCAAGACCAAGAGTCTTCAAGTGAAGATGGATTAGAATACAGGCATTAAGGAAGATATGCAGGCATCATTTAATCCTCATTTTGAAGTCATACAAACTGTTTATATTTGTGTTTTTTTCATGACAAACTTTCCTGTCACTAGCAGAGTTGCAGCACCTACACTTCTAGAATATCTGTCAGGTAATTTTTTTTAAGTCTAAAATGCTGTCCAACTGCATTGAAAGCTTTTATTTATTTTTGGAGATATGCAAATAATTTTGAGTAACAACACAAGGGAAAAGATTGCTTTGAAAAGCTAAGTCAATTTTGAATGTAATTTGTGCCTGCATTCTTATGTTAATTTGATTGATTTGGTAACCTCCTTAACTCTCAGGCACAAAGTTATAGATTCAAATCTCCATACTGAGCATGAGCACACAATCCAGACTTCCATTTCACTGCTGTGGTGGGGGAGTGACAAGCTATTTCAAGACATTAAACTAACGTCCAGTCTGCCTATTGAGATGTATTGCAGAGGTCCAATAGCATTGTTTGAAGACAAACAAATGGTCCTCCTTCAACAGTGAACCATCATTACTGAAAACATTTCTTTGGCTATTCATTTCATTTTCCATTTCTGGGATCTTGCTGTTGCAAACTGGAAGCCACGGTTCCCTATTTAACAATAATGACTGCCATTCAAAAGTACTTACTTGGCCATAAAGCATATTGGGTGCCCTAAGACCATGAAAGAAATTATATCAATAAAAATTATGAATGTTTTTTATGATGGTATTTACCATTAAGAGAATAAGGCACAAACTTATGTGGGAACATCAGGGAGGAAATTAGGCTTACTCATGAAACAGGTAGCAAGTATGCTTATTCACTCAGCTCAGCTTATTACTAAGCTTATTCATGACACTCAGTTATATTGCATACCGATTTGTGTATCTTGTTGCTTTTAGCAGCAGTAATAAGATCTGACTGCAAAACCAGGAGCAGCCCTCAGGTAGGTCTTATGAGAAGTGGAGGTGATGGTGTAGGTGAGCCAGATCAGCCAGTCTGGGCGAGCACTGCATCTCTTCCTAAGTGTACATTTATCAAAAAGCCAGAATTAACAACTAGCACAATGGTGACTATGTAAGCGCTGATGATTGTTGTAAAAACCTATCTTGTTAACTAATGTCTTTTAGGGAAGAAAGTCTTCTGACCTTACCCAGTCTAGCCTACATGTCACTCCAGACCACAGCAATGTGGTAGACTGCTAAATGACCTGTGATGTGCCCCAGCACCCCACTCAGTTCCAGGACAACTGAAGATAAGCAATAAATGATGGCCTAGCCAGCAATGTCCACAATGCATGAACAAATAAAAAAAATTATGAGCTGTTGGTCAGCAGCCTCCCATAGTCATTTTGAGAACCAGCTGAACTAATATTCAGCCCTTCCTGATACAGCACAGAAGTTAGTGCCAGGAGGCATATAAATAACTTGGAGATAACCTGCTTCGCCTTGTCAACATTGAGCCATTTGCCCTCAGCTGGGAAACCCATACAGTATTGTGGCTGAAGTTAGAGTATTAATTGCACTTTAGGTACTCAAGCACCCTAAGGATTCCATAAAGTGAAATGGTGCACTCCCAGCTTATGAAAATCCTGTACCAGGAGCACAAAAATGGATTTTTTACCTCTTTGTAAAATGGAAGGATTTGAAATTGTATCTGAGATATCCTGGCAATGGCCATGGTGTTATAGTTGAATAAGCAATTTTTTAATGTTGTATTCCATAGGTGGCCAAGACCCATTTTGAAAAAAGGATACAGACAGAAACTGGAACTGTCAGACATATATCAGATTCCTTCATCTGACTCTGCAGATGAACTTTCTGAGATGTTAGAAAGGTGAGTGAAAGAACGTTCTTAATAATGCTTTTCTCAACACAGTGTTCAATAACTTATATGAAATATGAATGCATAAATATGAACAATGAACTATAAAAGCTTTAAAGGTTTCATATTAGTTAAATGAATCAATGAGGCTACAAATATGATACAGTCTTCTCAAGTTACATACAGAGAATAGGATAGACTTTCCTCAGCTACACTCTACAAGATTGTGTAATATATGGAAAAATATCAAGGGGATTCAATTGAAGAGGCTCGTAACTGCCATTACAATTTACTGCCCTGTACTGCAGTAGGACAAGAACCCAAATCCTCCTTGGCCACCCTATGTAAGAAACAGCCAGACTTGGGGCCCAGAAGCTTAATTGATTTTCATTGTTACAAGAACAATTCCAGGGACCCGTAGGAGAAGTAAACAATAAATTTAGTATCAGAGATAGTAGGAACTGCAGATGCTGGAGAATCTGAGATAACAAGGTGTAGAGCTGGATGA
>JAHRHZ010000021.1:24583761-24646729 GCA_024137785.1 Ginglymostoma cirratum | reverse complement strand
ATTTCTGAAGAAGGGTCGAGGCCGGAAACGTCAGCCTTCCTGCTCCTCTGATGCTGCTTGGCCTGCTGTGTTCATCCAGCTCTACACCTTGTTGTCTATAATAAATTTAGTATAGCAGGAGAGCCAACTGAAGCTTTTTTTTGACAAGAAAACATCCAGTAGTAAGCACATTTCCCTCTCGTCATGCCCCAAACCTATCGATGATGCTGATTTAGCCAAGAATCTATGCTGTAGGCTTGATCTAGGAAATTAGATTTGTGTTCATGACAATGGCAAAAGATAGATGGATCAACCCTCTGCTGGTGAAAAATTCAGGCCAATGTTATGAAACTTGTCTTTATTCTAAAGAATAATTTTCTCAAAATTGAGCATCCAGGGCATGACAATGAAAACAGTTACTGAGGAACAAAATATTGAATTAGAATTGATGATGGAATTCAATAATAATGATATCTTTCCAAGGAAGACGATAAACTATGTGTTCATAAATGACAATTTTTCATGTTTATCACCTTTTCTACAATTAGGTATAAGCCAAATATACAAAGCATAGAGCTTAATTAAGAAACAAAATGGCCCAAGGCACATACTATTAAGTCATTGTGTAAAACTTTTTAATCCTGTTCAAAAGAATATCATCTGTACAACTGGAATAAACTGTTAATTTATTTAATTTGTATATCTGGCCTGGCACCTCTCCTGTTGGAGCATATATCAGAAAATATTGCATAAGCTTCATGTAAATGTTTCACCTTTAATATTCCAGAATTATGCTTAATGAACATCCAAATTCCCATATGTGCTCCCCACTGACAGTTTGATGTAAATCGTGTGTAAAGGTTTTAATGTTTACTTGGTGTTTATTAGATCCTGCAGCACCTTGAAGTGACCTTTTAAAATTTGTCTGCACTTTGATAGCCCATGTGCTGGTTTAATATAGATTTTTATATTACTTGTTAAGATGCAGCTGCAAGTGTTGGGGGAATGAACTCCTATCCACTTGTGCAGTGTCACAGAACAGGATCACATTCAGATTAAATAGAGCTCCCACTACTAACCAATGTGTCTCAACAGTGTTATCAGAGAGAACCTAGATTACTGCGCCAATATGAATTTTTTTTGTTTCTTTCATGAGATAACCTGACCATTTGTCTGAGACATTTTTATGAATTATTTGTACTGCAAATTCTTGGCCGCAGGTAGATCAATGTGACAACCGAATACGTTTCATTTTGGACCATTAGAACAGTAACAACTTGCATTTATACAGCACTTTTAACATAGTAAAATATCCCAAGGTGCTTGATCAGCTGGGTTAGTAGACCTAGTAGGCTGTAATCTCATCAACCCATGGTTGGATTCAAACCTAGACCCCAGAGGTGAAAGATTGTTCTACTCCCTCTATGTTAGCTAATCCCATTTCACAGATTCATATTTCTAAACATTATTACAAACAACAGGGAAGGTATTTTTTAGAGAAAAAGAAATGAGTCATATCTACACATATTACTCAATTGTCTTATCAACTGAATTACTTTTTCCCAAATAACAAAATGAGCCTTTCATTTTGTTCAGAGAGGGAAAAGGAAATTTGGTTGGAAATTGTAATGCCGCAATTCAGTATATAGCCTATTCAAAACATGTATACAGATATGTCACTATATTTATAGATAAATTTCTGGTAAATGATTCATTGCTGTCAGCCATATTGGATTAATCTGTTGATTCAAGGAATTGTTGAACAAACCAAAGACAGATTAGACAACCAATTTTCTTGGACAGAGTAAATGTTTCTACTTGGACTGATAAAACAGGATTGACCCTTGATAAGCATTATCAAAGTTACAGTATGAAGAGTATTGACACAATTGACTTAATGTCTGCTTAAGGTATTTCAGTTGTTGATCCACAAGTCAACTAAGATTATGTACTCTGCAGTCCAATGTGGACTGGTGGAATAGGCAACACAATCAGAAGATAGAAAATAAACTGGAATCCCCATGACTGCACTGTCAGACAGTTTGTAGCACAAACTGTTCACAGTAATGTTTTAAAGAAATGTCCCGGTTAGCACATGAAAGAAACAAGAAAGAAGACACACGGTTGCATGACTCACTGAACTGCAGCTTCTGGGCAGTGAGGGTCATTGCATCCCACATATAACTGTCTACTTTTCTTACTCCTCCTTGTGCTTGTGGATGTATTCCCTGTTTGCTGACATTGCAGGGTCCTCTCCTGCCTGGGACTGAGCAAAGGCCAAGACTCCAGTTGTCCTCTTAGTGCCTGTGGCCTGGGTCATTTCTTCCTCAGCCAGCTATGGAGTTGTCACTATGAGATGCTCTCCAAATGCTGCACATTCTCCAAGATCAATGCTTCCTACCTAAAGGGAGGGGGAATTTAACATGGAGCAACTTTCCACTAGCATGGGATCACTCTGCTTTTTTTTATGGTCTGTCTTTTCCTGTAGTAAGAGAAAGGGAGGGACTGAGTGAAATCACAGCAGGTGGGTTGGTTGTTTGATGCAAGTGGGTGAAAGGTAATGAGGAAGTGAGGAGGCAGTGCAGGGGATATGCAGGCATGGGAGGTGAAGGGGATGGAGTCAGGGTGGTTAGTTGAAAGCAACTGAGAGGAGATGTTGAAAGCAAGAGTGACAGTGACAGAACCTGAGACTCCTGGGAGGTAGGTGTAGACAGTGAGTGTGAGGCAGCACAGAGAAGAGCTTGGCATTTTTCTTGGCACAGCAGGGAAGAATATTCACCATCTTATGGCACTGCAGGCTGTTCCTTGGCACCATGCATGTGACACTGACTTGGGTAGTGACCTCAGACCTGGGTGCCAGGGTCTTCTGACATGGCCTCCTCTGCCTGTCATCGGAGAAGAGGACTCCTCTCCCTTGCATAAACCTCTCAACCAGAACCTTCAGGTCCTAGTCAGAGAAACATGATGCCATCTTCCCCTTCTTTGACATTTTCTGGAAGTACTCTTGAATGAGCAGGGCAGCTTTGGAATGCCAGTGCTTTTCTGGGTGCACAGCTGCCTTTCAAAGATGGTGCAGACGCAAGGAATCCTGGCCTTTCAGCAGATATCTGCTGAGTGACGCGTTGTTCTGATAACTGAGCATAGTAAGATAGGGCTGAATTGAATGCGAGGAGTGCCATAGGGGCTGGGTAGGCAATTAATGTGGCAAGTTTCATAAGATGCAGGCAAGAAATTTTGTCAGGCTTTGCGGCAAAGCTTCCTCCGTAAAACCTATTACAGTTGAAACTTAGCCAAAGAGAGCAAGATCAGGCCAACATTTTTTTGCAAGCATTTTAAATGCTTCTTCAAAATTAGTAACCCTGATCAACAATGTCCATTGCGTATTTTTATATACGTATATATTTGCCTCAGATTAGTCTATCTATTGACTACCATTTTACTTGCTCAAATTGGACAAGACTGGGAATACATGACTCAGAAGGAAAACTATCTTTGGAATGAAGAATGCCTTTCAATGTGCGATGGACCAAAATGGACTCACAAGAACCAAAATGGACTTACAATCACCGTTGTAACATTATTGACATCATCCCACCTCAGCTTTCAAGAAAAGTATTAATATTAATAATCAGTTGCTTTCATTCTAGCAATGAAGCTCAGTGAGAAATTTAAGTGAACAAACAAGCCTGTTTAAATAATAAGCTTGTTTTCCAACAACTGGAATACCTCAAGCAGAAATGATTGCGTTAATAATTTTTGAATTATAACTTTGGTAATGCTTATCATTGGGGTAATTCTGTTTTATCAGTTCAATTAAGTGTGATAAGTATGATAATGTAACTGATTTCCTGTACCTTAGACTTTTCCACCTATAAAATTTGAATCATATTTTGATTGTCACTTGTCTTATTTTTGAAGATGAATATGAGGTGAAAGGTGTAATGACTGTAATGAGGTCAGCTAGCTCCGTCTCAAAGAATATCAGTTCTCTGATTGGGGCTGTTAATCTGGCCAAGTCAGGGAGTCCTGGCTGACAGATTAAAAAGAGGAGTCTCAGACATTCTGACACTCTGGGTTCTGACGCATGAGTCTGTGCCAGAATCAAGGAATTTCCAATGCAAATAAAGAGTGACTTGGTGACAGGATACTGGCCTGTATAGGGTTATTTCAAGAGGGAGAGGAAAAAGGAGAGGGTGAAGACTGTGTGGAACTGGGGAACTGGGGAGTCAACTGCTCAAAATGCAGGAGACATTTCCAGACATTGAAAGACTTTTTTATATTGGGGAAAAGAACAGTGTAAATCTCAGTAATTGTGGTAAAAGGGCATTCACAGGAATAGAGGAGAGACAGGGCCAGCAGTTGAAAAATTGCTCAATGGGTGGAGACGAGAGGGCTGGGGAGTGTGCCTGATGTTAACACATCATTCATATCTCACTTCTATATTTCCCCTGTGCGTTGTGCGCTCTGTCTTGACAGCATCAGGTAGTGTTGTGTTCTTTCATTCCATGTTCAAGATCTATTCATTCCTTGTTATTGCTCCTGTAGCCTTACTTTTCCAACTGTGGGTTGGAAGTTTGATACTTGCTGTTCAATTATTGGAATTTATTTAAGATATGCAACTTTACCCTGTAACAGCACTGCTGTGCCACCAAATGGAGATGTTTAATTACTACTGTTTGATTAGGAGGGAAGAGATAGTGGTCAGCTGATTGACACACATGTAGCACTGAGTGACATAGTCCTAAATTTGTGATATGATGGAGAACCTGCCTGATATATGGAAGTCCTTGGAAATATAAAACCCAAGCATACTTTTCTAATATTCAGGGATGAGGATGGGGTCAGCCCAGTTTTCACACATGTGGTTCACAGAGAGAGTAGGCCATTTAAATCATCAGCTACCTTGCTCCTGCGTAACACTTATGAGGCAAATGCCTGAAACCTGAAAACGGCAGATAAAAATAGGTAAGAGCCACTCTGAACATTGTGGATTAATTTTGAATGCCAGGGTATCCTTTTGGATCCTGGTACACCTTTAGGGAATGTAAGCTAGTCTTGGTGAGGATAAGGCACATTTTAGTCAAGTAACAAACCTTTTGAAATTATTAAAAATACACATGCTTCTGTGCAAATTATGCATACATGCATTGATCGAAGCTGCTAAGGCACTGCCAAAGTTGTCAAAGAACCATCCAAAAAATGCATGTAATCAAAAAGACAAGTTAGGGATTTCAGTGTGCATGTTGATGCAAGCAACTATATGATTTGGATTGCACAACTGATATCACAACCTATTATTTTCAGACTAGGGTATATGTCAAGTGAGTATTTTGATGGACACCTTGAACAAGAATAACAATCTTTGTTTTCATAAGAGACTGTTTAAATGAATTTCATATACCTTTTGTATCAATCTGAGTGTATCTGTCAAATAATTTTGTGTCAGTGTGCCGCCTGAGGTCTGCACATGTTGGATACTTGGTGAGTTAGCAAGGAAAGTAAAGGGTAAAATGTGGTGAGTGGGGCAGAATTGGTTTGAATGAATTGGCATTAAGTTGACATAGGGTTATAAAGGTCCAAAGGAACTATGAGGTGTGGATAGGTGGGCATGGAGTGGTAAAGACATTGTAAGGGGCCATTGGGATGAGTAGAGGGGCATAGGGTGTGGAGGATATGAGATGACATGGATGGTGCATGGGTTCAATGTGGAGGGAGGGGTTGTGAAGGTGATGAATGGAAGGATAGTTTGGGTTTC
Organism: Ginglymostoma cirratum; assembly: GCA_024137785.1. NCBI lineage: Eukaryota > Metazoa > Chordata > Chondrichthyes > Orectolobiformes > Ginglymostomatidae > Ginglymostoma > Ginglymostoma cirratum. The sequence continues at coordinate 24,640,995 of JAHRHZ010000021.1, read as the reverse complement.
ATTCATTGTTTTATCAAACTGTAGTATAGCACCTGTACAGAGAAGCAGATCTTACACACAGCCTGCAGTCACAGCTAGCAGTCTCCATTCTCATTCTGGGGTTGCTTGGCATGGCTCTTAGGGAAGTCTGCCAAACCAGAGTTAAATCTGACCTTCCTATGCACTCTTTCCTGTGTTTGGTTAGCAGAGTTGGGAACCATCCTGCCTCTCCACTCTTGGCTCAGGAGCGAAAATCTAGACTATTACGTTATAATCACAGTGCTACTATCAACCATAAAATAATCAGATGCTGTAATTATTTTGAAAGCTAATTAGATATTTCTTTTAAGATTGTTTTGATGCCAGTTATACTTGCCTTTCCAAAAGTAGTGACTACTTGTTGGCTTTTATGACCTAGATTAATTAAGTGTAAGTGGATGGGTTTTGAATTAATTAAAATATCACTTTAGCAATCATCTTCTGCACTTTTTGTTGCGAACTTTGGAACTACTTCCTATAATCTGAGTATCATTATTATACTTGCTACTATTCAGCATTAAATAATTTGATGTATGCTAGAAGCTCAGAATAAGAGACTGCATTGTGAAATTTGGTTAAATTCTCATTTTTCGATAGTCTAACTACCTTTTAATGGCTACTTAAAGATGCATTGGCAATTGACTAATTCTTGATAATGATGCAAAATTATCAATCATTTTGAGGTAATTTTAATGAATGACTTCAATGAAGTTTTAGCATGAATGATACAGAGGGGAGTGAACCAACATTACTAATTATTTAATTACGCACATGCAGTATTGAAAAGAGGTTACAAATGCTTTTAAAATGAGGAATTACTAGTGTTAAGTGATGAATCGAGGTTCAGTTTACAGGAATTGGCATGTGTTATGCAAAGCTGAAATAGATAACAGCACTTCAAGAATTCTGAGAACAAATTCCTTGAAAATAAGTCAACATAACTGGAACTACAAGAAATATAATTCAGATTATCTACTTAGTGTTGAATACTGTCAGTCAATTACAAATAATTAAAGTTCAATGAATACTGTAGCCTTTATTATATCTCTCATAGGTAATAAATAATTTATCATAAAGCAGTTTTGTTTTGTTTTCAATATATTGGCAATAATAATTATGTCGCAATTTATTCCAAAAGCCATTACTTGGATAACGGGGAGAGTTAAACAGAGAATATCAATACAATGCTTTAGCAAAGTTTATACATAAGTATTATTAGTTTGATATTGCATTGGCAGAAATTGCTTATTCTGGAATATAAGATTCATCGATCATTGTATATTTCTAAACCACATAACGCTGCATGAGATGGCAAATAACAATTACTTAGATGCTTTTTATTTGTTTTTATGTTCTTGTTTTGTATTTGTACTTGAAAATTATTTATATTTAAACCTATGCATGGTGCAAACCAAATTTAACAGCTTTAATTGAAGATCTTTTACTGAAACTACCATAAAATGACAATGAAGAATTCAGATGAATTTCACGTTGCACGCAATTAAAAACATGGAACAGCATTATTTAGACATGGAAGCACTAAAGAATGGGCTTGTTGCTAGGGGAAAGGGGAGCTGAATACAAAGCCTGTCAAATCAAATCTAGGGGAGGTATTACAGTGTTTAATGGTTATTAGGTGGCTCAACTAGACTACTGAATTTATGAGATGGAGCAAGGGAGGTAAATCACTGGGACAATAAGCTAAAGTAGCTCTGGCAGACTGCCCCCCAGATCTTGCTCTCATAAGCTAACTTTCCCTTCATGAAATGTTATTTGTTGTTGAGATTGAAGTGAATTTTTGTCTAAATCTTACTTAAATTTTAATTTGGTAAACATGTTGTTCTCTTAACAGAAATGCTCACTTATAGAAACAACTATTTCCAAATTCCATACAACTTGCTTAATAGGAGTGATGACTTAAACTAGGAGACTGCTTCTTCCATTGTTTTATAACAAAATGGTTACCTATTAAACTGTCTGTAACACATGAAGGTTATAAAGAATTTGCTTCATCGTTATGTTGTGAGCTTCAAATTGAATCACGCTAGTGAATGTTAGATCATTTGGCATTTCACAAGAAACGTATTTAATCAACTCTCTTGATATTACATGGTGATATTAAGTAGAAGGCTGTCCTTTTAAGTTCAATGTTCCTGTAGTGAATAAATACACTATTTACAAACTAAGTTTTGGACTTGTTTGCTCTAATTTCTCTTTCCAAGCGACTGGAAATATTCCAAATGCTTTTATTTGCTTGTAATTTGTGCCACTGCCCTTCAGAGTCTCAGTAGCATTCTAAATAAGCATTGAACATGACCTTTCAAATAATTAAATTCCTACCGTGTGATATATGATTGGGTGTTTTTGAACTGCCAAAATTGTGGCCGAAATGGAATTTGAACTTTCATTCAATTACGGTCTTTACCAAACTTAGATATTCAAAGTCTCCTCCTGCTTGCTTTAACTATCTTAATACTTACCTTTGCCAAATCTCCTTGGCTATGCTTAAATTGAATAAAACATTTGAGAGATCCCTGCTGCTGCTGCTTAAAAGACGCGCACATTTGATTTAACCGATTTGTTCTTGTTTGTTTGCAGAGAATGGGACAGAGAGTTAGCAACATCAAAGAAAAATCCCAAACTTGTCAATGCACTTCGCCGATGTTTTTTCTGGAGATTTCTCTCTTATGGAATTCTGCTTTATTTTGTGGTGAGGCTTTGTTCACTTACGGATGATACTGATTGAACAATAAAGTGTCAAATTGTTATGTTTTTCAGCAAAACCACCTCAAAATTAAAATGAATTTTGCAGCCACAGAAACAATATTGTCGTGTGATAAAAATAGATGATATTAGAAACAGACTTTAAGTTCCACCTCCTCCAGAGGCGTGTAATTACATCTCTGAACAGGTTGATTTATAAATATCTCCAAAATCTGTATAGATTGATTTGGGTAGAAATGCCTTCCAATTCACCTAATCAGCCAATGTGTGATTTCGCTTTTCTGTTATTGTGTTTCCAATTTTTTTTCCAATTTTTTCTATGTGTTTCCATTTTTTTTATCTTTTAGTTTCTTTTTATTTCTTTAGTTACCCTACTCCATTCCGTATCCCATTGTTTATCTCTTTTCATTTACCATAAAGTAAAGGGTACAAGTTGGTTGATCATGTCATCAATGAACTGCTAAAAGTATAAAAGCAGTACACTAATGTACCATATAATATTCAAGTTTAGTTGTCTTTTCTCCCCTGTCATACTTTACGATATATGTCATATAAATCAAAAAATTGACTGGAACTTTTCAAGAGAATTTCCTATAAGAACTGAGAAAACATGGATTTAATAAAATAAACATAAGGAAACATATGTGCACTTCACAACAATATTGAGTTGTTTGTGCCATTCCACTTTAAGACTTACCCATGGCAGGCACAGTGTGTACAACTGACTTGGCAACACTATTTATTGGATCCTTAAGGTCTTGTTAATGCTCTAAATTAATGCCTGTTCATTTAGAATGAATCATGTTGGAAAGCATATTGGTAAGGGCATTAGCACAAGCCCAGTGACTACCTTCTGGAAATAAGCAGAATAGTAGATTATGGCATCAATAAGTGTGCGTTGCTGATTTGACTTCAGTGTCATCATTTTTGGGGCACAACACTCCAGCTAGATCCCTCTCTTAACCTTGCATTGCTGAATATATGGCAGGAAATATCAGACAACAGTATCTTTTAAACAGATTGTCGACTATTAACAGTTAAATTTCTTCTGGTAGTTGGTCTGTTTCTACAGGTATTCTGGTGCTTTCTCTAGTTCTTGCAATTTGTAAAGGTCTACAGCATGTGTAGTAAAAGATGTTGAAGGTGTTTTTACTGACTTCCAGTTTCTGTACAAAATAGTTGAGCTAAGCTATGGATGCGTTCGTAGTTATTTTCCTTAAATACAGCATGGTTGAGCAAGCTTCTAGAAGAATAAGGGAGTGGAGCGAGTGAACTATCAACAAATCTATCAAGAAATTTTTCAACTAGAATGTTAGTGAGAAATAATGTAGCAGAAATCCTTGCTTCAAGAAAGATGTCCTCGAAGAGTTTTGCTAACTACTGTAGCCTCAACTTCAACCTAACCATAGCCAGTGACTATGATAGTGATTAGCTTTCTGTGTCTGTTTCCTTCCAAAATGGAGCTGGAGACATTTGCAACATCTCACAGTTTGCATTCCTTTGTTGTTGAAGGAGTTGATGGGACTCTGCTGATGAAAAGCCAAATACATTTCATTTTCTATCATCTGAGAGCAAGTAGAGCAACCATGTGGCTTCACAATGTATGCAGCCTTCTTCATAGTGTGGGGTGCAGTTGACTGAACTCACATAACTTTACAGTGTCAACTCTTCTCCATACTACAACTGAAAGGGCTATCATTCCCACAATGCCTAGCATGGAGTGCAAAATATCACTTGTATGTTTGGTATTCTAGCCACAGTTATGATGTCTTCATTCTGAGCCAGTCTGGTATGCCAGCTGCATTTCCGTCACCACATCAAATTAAAATGGTGGTTGCAAGGTTTATCTGTTGATGACTTGTGTGTCTGCTGACCAACTCAGGCACTCATACATACAATGCATAAAATGAAACCTCAGAAAATATGATCAGGTAAACCACTGGCATGACAAAACAACACTTTGATTGTCTGATCTGCTCTGGAGGAGACCTGCAGTATTTGGCAGACCAAATGTCAAGATTTGTGATAGTCTGTTACATACTGTACAACCTCACCATCACGAGGGCTCAGCAATCTGCTGAGCAGCTCAGAAACATCAAGGAAGTGGAGGAAGCAAACTACAAATCCCTTTTCTGGCCAAGATAACATGAAGAACTTATTAAATTACTTATTTACTGACTTATACCAGTAACCCCAATTCCAAATTTGCTAACAGTCCCACATCTGATCTTCCATCTCTCACTGGCTACCACAATGTCCAACCTAGTCACAATGCAGAAATAAAACCTACTGCAAAAGAAACATTACAAACCAAATTTCTATGTGAAATTGTGATATATTGCATGCAAACATCAATAATCACCCTTGTAATTTTTCTTGTTGCCTGTATTCTGTGTGTCTTTGCTTGGTCTAGTTCTCCTATTCACTACTACCACAGTGGCTGGTAGAATGCAGCTGATTTTCAATTGGGCTCACAGGACACTTGCATGCAGCTCTGATTCTCAAAGTCCTGGCTTCAAGCTGCAACATCTTGAGATGACTTGCAGCGACTTGCAGCACTCTGGACTGTCTGATTGCTGGGCCTTTAAGTAACATTTCACACCACAATCCACAATGTTCACATCTTTAACCCATTGAAGAGGAAATCCAAAATTGAAGATTTCTTGGTCTTTAAAATAGGTCAGCAAGTAGAAAAGGACAGCTGGACTTTGGAAGTATGTATAAAGCAAGCAGGGGAATGTTGTTAAATGCGTAGAAGATATTTATTAGACCACAATAAAGGCATTACGTGCAATTCAATTCACTACGTCGTAGGAAGAAAATTAGAGCCACAGAAAAGGTACAGTGAAAATTCACTTGAATAAACCAGAGTACAGAATGTCCAAGTCCAATGTGGTTCTGTCCGTTGTACGGGCCTAAAATTGTTGCCGCAACATCCCAATTAACAGGGCAGAGGCTCAAAACAAACTGCAATTCTTTTAGACAATCTTAGAGGCATTTAAAATGAATACTTGCCATTTAAATAGGTGACCTCTATCCTCATTTCAGACCAGGATTGGTACATTGGTTTCTAATAGCTAGAGCTTCACAAATGTGTATACTTTGTGGAGTTGGAAGGAGAATGAGCTCTATTCCAAGCTCCACTATAGGCCATTGTCAGCTTACCACAACACTCCTCCTGATTGCTTCCTTCCTCCTTCCAGGTTTAGATATCATCTCAATACCAGGTGTCATTCTTAAAATCCTGACAGGTGAGCCACACTGGATACCTCATTGGCACGTGTAACTTGCCTAATTTATGATGATGTGGCCCAATAGACAAATTTAGTTCAGTTCTTGGGAATCTCCATTGTAGCACAGCACACCACACCAATTTGGAGACAATAAGGAATTCAGCTGCAATATGTCTTTGATCTTCTGCTAAGAGAGACAGATACCCCATAACACCCAAGATAACTACAAAAGAGCTGAGAATTCTAACTATAAGGAGGATGTATATTGATCCGACCTGCAGGAACTGTATATGATAGCATTCAACCCAATTATGTGGCTAAAGTACAAGTAGAGGATTAATTTTTCATGGTATAATTTGTCCAGTAAGTATGATAACCTGTGGATTAACCTGTGTGTGTTTCACATTGGCTAATGCTGAATCTTCATAGCTATTCATTTAATTTCCTTTGTGATTTCCACAGGAATTCACGAAAGCTGTACAGCCTCTGTGCCTTGGGCGAATAATCGCATCGTATAATGTGAGAAATACTTATGAGCGTGAAATAGCCTACTACCTTGCCTTAGGTCTCTGCCTCCTGTTTGTTGTAAGGACTCTCTTTCTACATCCTGCTGTCTTTGGTCTCCAGCACCTTGGGATGCAGATGAGAATAGCATTGTACAGTTTAATTTATAAAAAGGTATTTATATAACTTGCACTGACGTAATTTTATTTCAAATATTCTGCAACTTCATCTGTAAGATAACAGGATATTCCTTTCTCCTGAATAATGTATTTTGGTATATTTTCTGGATCATGGGGCTGCAACAATGCTTATTTGGTTTCACGTCTAGGCTTTCCAAAATAGCCAGTACTACTCCTGTCCCACACAGTCACTTCAGGACTAATCTAAGGTTTCACTTCTCCTTTATCTACATATTGGCCCAGAATTTTTGCTGGCCAGACAGTCATTATTCCAGTGTAGATGCAAGTTGCACATGGGTGCTTGCAGAATCCCAATTAGAGCAGACTCTAAAAGAACTGCCTGAAAAATTGAAGATTCTGCTGGGCAACTCCCCTGTGCCTAAAACCATCTGAAAGTGTCCCTTTAAATCAGAGAATTGAAAGTAAGCAGATAATTACTCAGGAAAATTAGACTTAAATATATACATACCCATCTTACACTCTCAACTACCTTTCCCCTAGATCACTTGCTGTGATCCACGGTTGCTGACCTGACACCTCCAGGACATGACACACCCCCATCCTGCTCTGGACTTGACCCCACTTTCCTCGCTCCAGACTCGATCCCCCTCTTTACTTGTTCTCTACCTGATCTACCTTCACCCTGGGGAGCTGATCTTCTTTCACCTGCTCTGGACCCAATCCCCACCCCCAGCTGCACTCTGACCTTCCCTTCACCTGCTTCAGACTCAACATCTCCCTTTCCCATGTTTAGGAGCCAACCCTATTCACCAGCTCGAGACCTGACCCCCAGTCATTTGCTCTGGACCAGGCTCCCTACCCCAATGAACCCGACTCCATGTTAATCCTTGGGGTGCAGACCCCCCATTACCATGCTCCTGAACTGCTCCACCGTTCATCTGCTCTGGGCACAAGCCAAGCCCTGTTCATGCAGGGAGCCAATGCCCCCTTCAACTACTCCAGACCCTATATCCTTCATCCCGCAGGAGCTGACTGCCCTTCACCTGCTCTGGAACCAAAACGTTGTGAATCCCAGGAGCAAGCCCCTTACTTGCCCCACTCTGGATGCTCTCTCTTGTTCTATTGTTCTGGACCCAATCTGTCTCCACACCCGCATTCCTGACACACAACACAGCTGCACCCCCTGTTTCCGTGCCTCCTGGGACATGGAAACCCCTTCTGCATTTCAGATCAAATCTTTGCCTCTTTCCTCCCAGTTCCTGACCCCGCTTCCCCGCTGCTATCTTCCAACCCAACGTATACACCCTGCCAGACCTAATTTCTGCCATGACCCCGTTATTGCCTCCGGCAGATCTTCCCTAAACACTGCATCACTTTCCTGGACCGTTTGCCAACTTGACCTTGGCACCCTATTCACCTGGTATTCTACTCCTCTATACCCTACCGATTTGGCACCCTATTTACCTGATCCTCTATCCAGCCGGCAACCTACTTGTCTGATGCACTGGCACCCTACCTATCTAGCATGTATTCTTCTGGCATCTTCCCCTTACACTTATGAACCTATCACTTGGCTGGAGATGTCAAAGTGCTGTCTGTGATGCTGGCTCATTAAATGTGACAGAGTCATAGAGTCACACAGCATGGGAAACAGACCCTTCGTCCAACCAGTCCACGCCGATCATGTTCCCAAACTAAACTAGTCCAACCTACCTGCGCTTGGCCCATATCCCTCCAAACCTATCCTATTCTCAAACTTGTCCTAATGCCTTTTAAATGTTGTAACTGTACCTGCATCCACCACTTTCTCTAACAGTTTATTCCAGTCATGAACGACCCTCTGTGTAAAAATGTTGCCCTTCATGTCCTTTTTTAATCTTTCTCCTTTCACCTTGAAAATAATTTTGAACTCTCTCATGCTAGGGGAAAGACCCTTGTCATTCAGTCAATCTCTGCCCCTCATGATTTTATAAACCTGTATATACTTCATATATAATACAATTTATTCTCTAAATTAAACAGGACTAATCAACTAGGTACCTACATTAAACTGTGATCATGAAAACAATCCTTAAATGCCTGCTTTCCTAAAAAAAATTATTTCTCAACAGATCTTAAAAATGTCAAGCAGAGTACTTGATAAAATTGATACTGGACAACTTGTTAGTCTCCTATCCAACAACCTCAATAAATTTGATGAGGTAAGTAAATTGTGCGTGTGATTCACACTGTGTGTAGAAAGGCTTAATTTTCCATCAGTTCATTTCAATTAAAGATGTCATTTTTGTTTCAATATACCGTGTGAATTCAGGCTCAAGTCTTTTCTGTACATCATTAAGAGGTTAAGCCTGAGTGTGGAATCAACATACATATTGTCAATGCCACTGAAGAATTTAGCATTTGCCTTTCGGTAACTATAATTCTAATGTCAGTAAAGTCTTCCGATCAACCTAAAACATTATAATATGAACTGCTCAACTAATTAAATAGATAAGTAACACTATTCATTACTAAGAATGCTTTAAAATAATTTGCATAAGCGTGTCAGGCATAGATTTTTATAATGATGGACTTCCTCTCATCCATTGCAAAAAATGTGGATGTGGCTGAAAATTAGAAGTCATGCCTCTAATTATACCATCAACCTTTTTTGTGGAGGCAGCTCATGATCTTGCATGATTTTGATGGGCTAAATATCTGCTTAGATTAGCTCTGGTAGGAGTTGATCTGAAATTTGTGGGTTGATTCAGATGTCCATAAAACCCTTTTGGAGAGGTAGGGTATCGATTGGGATATAATCCTGAAACACCTATGGGGGAGGCCAGGTGTTCTGCAAAGGATGTCCCTCTGAGGAAAATAATGTACCTTTTGAGGAAGGCAGGATATTCTTTGAGTTTGCTAAAAGTATACACAAATGTGTGTAAAATGTTCATAAACTGATTGAAACTGTCCTGAAGAACCGTCAAAAGAATCTGTCAAGAGGAGCTGTTAATGGTGTTGATGTGTTGTCTTCTTCCTCTTTAAACAAGTTGCAGACACTCCAGTTTAGAATGTAATGGATGAATTTCCCCACGTGTCCCACAATACCAAAGTGGTCAAATACGAACACAAGCCTGTACCAAAGCAGAACGGTTTCACTTTATTCGGAGCAAAATAACAACAATCTTCGATTCTAAACATACTATCCCTAATCCCATTTGGCCCATTAAGGTTACAGTACCTCCCAAGTCACTTGTAGATTTATGCACTCGCACTCTGTCTGGCTCTGTCTCTGTCTCCGTGAAGCTGCTTTCTTTCCCTCTTTCTGGTCTCTGCCTCTTGCCATGCTGATGTCCTCAGAACACCTCAGATGATTCCAAGACCGATTAAAAGAAAGAGGTCTGCAGGTGAACCCATGTTTTTATAACTTTTAGATGGTTTTCTGGAACTTTCCATAGTTCTGGCCAATCAGGAAGATACACTTAATAGTTTGAAACAAGAGTCATCATTTAGATAACATGCTAATGTTCGTTTCTTTGTGAAGCAGGACCCAATGTCTTTCTGTCTGGGCTCTCCTTTGTTTAGTGGATGAGTTGTTGGGTGTGTCTGCCCAGAATAACTGTTGCCTTTTACATTATGCTAATGTCATTAGCACCTGGCTGTTGAGTTTGCACTGTGTCTGGTGTGTGGGTTTTGTGATTTCCGAGTTTCACTTGGCCAATGTACCCAGCATCCCTTGCAGTGTGGCCAAGTTAGCAATCTATATTTTAGCACCAGGAGGCTGCTACATATGTGTTTAAAATTCCTATCCTTTAAATCTTTTTAAAAAATTGATGGAGTGAAATGTATGCGTCCCTATGCACCTTTGACCACCCCATGGGCCTTCATATCCTTCACGCCAACATATATCCCCCATCCCAACCATTTCCCTTTAATGCCACCTCATGCCACCCAAGCCCCCACCAATCTCCCTTTGTCCTTACACCTACCACACCAACTCACCCAGTTTCCCTCATGGCAGATGTCAGGACCTCACAACATTCATTGTGAGAAGAAATATTATAAAGTTCTAAGTGTCCATTTCACATCTTTTGTAAGTATTGCTGTTTTCTTGAAAACACACTAAACTTCTTTCAACTATACAATTCCTTACAACCGCAAACATTTAATTCAGGTACTTAACTCCTTTTAACAATATACATTTAAAATCATAGTTCTATTTGACATTGGCAAAGAGTTAATAACCATTTGGATATGTCAAATTGTGAAACGGCAGACACCCTCCTGATATGAAATAATGTTGTAACATCAGTCATGTAGCACTAATTGCTCCCTAAGCCCTCAGGCTTATGTTAATAGACGGAATGGAATAGCAGTCAATTAGTAAAAATCTTTTTTAAACTTTAATACACTATCACTGCACTAAGGCTGGCATGCTGCAAAACCTGCCTCTGTACTTGGCATCTCTGCACTCTTTCCAGAGTCCACTTCCCAGGGAATCCTAACACCCCTGAATGAGAATCAGAACTTGAGAGCCATAGTCTCCCTTTGCAAATTTGTGGAGCCAGGAAATTTCGTGACTCTGCGCTCACAACTCAGAAGCAAAAATCAAGGCCTCATTGCTTATTTCTGTAGTAAAATCCCTAATATCCATAAGAAATATGGCAGGTAGACTGCTTTTAAGTGATGTACAGATTAATATTGTCTCCCAGGTCATTCTAAATTATGTTAGCTTTTGTTAAGAAGGTGAAGACTTGCTCAAATTCCCAACTTCTGTCCTATCTTTTACCAAAATATTTCTCATGCCACTAAATATTTTTTGGATTCTCCATTCCTGATGTAGGGATTTACGTTCCACAGCATATCATCTCTCTTTCCCAATGCCAACTTGATGAATTTATTGAGTAGAATTTTAACTCTTCAGGGAAAGTGAGTTCGAGTGTGGGCAGAAGGAAGAAATAACTCTGAAAAGTGCTATAGAGTCAGGAACACAATATTGTCCCATTCACTTCCAGTTTTATTCGGATGCGTTTGTTGGCAAGTGGGAATACCTGTCACGCTGTTGGGTAAGTTGTTAAATTATTCCAAGGAGCATTTAGTTCAAGATTTAACTCAAACTCTGTCTTTAACAACCAGCACATGAGTTTCCTGAGTTGTGTGGAACTTGCCAAGGCCAACAAAGCAAAAACATAACAGGGAGTGCTGCTTCATTGAAACTGACAGACTGGGAAGCCTTCAAACAGGGAGACTGAATAGAAGCATCCTTGCTTAGGTGAGAGAAAATACCGGTCACTTCATCTTCTGAGAGTATGCCCTTGCTGTCTGATAGACGATATACATTTTGATGGAAATCAGTTCACCTGTCTTGGATGTCACTCACCTAGATGTAGTTTCGCCTGTTACCAATCTTCGCTGGAGCATGATAACATTTTATGGAGCTCTATTTTGGACCTCTAGCAAGGTCCCACATCAACAGCTCATGCAGCAGCACCTGTGGCCTTCTTCTCACCCACATATCATTTCACAGAGCAGGGGGAATGGATACTGAGATCTAGCTGGAAGAAAATGTGATTCCAAACACAGAGGATCGGCTCTCTGTATCTCTTTTTCTTTGAGCACCAGTAATTCAAGTGGACATGCATTACTAATGGCTGTCACTGGAGGCCACTTCCACCTTGGTGATCCGCCTTACCCTGGAATTCTTCTGCAAGGAGAAAAAAACCAAGTTGTGGGAGTGAGAAATGGGAGTTAAAAGGAGAGAATGAGGAAAGTCACAGTGAGGGTGGATGTAAGATGGCACCAAGATAAGTGTGGGTCCAAGTGTTGGCTGTTCAACTGTGTTCAACTGGTGATGCGAGGAGGTACCTCAAAAGAATTAATGGAGCCACAAGGTGTGTTGACCTGAAGAGATTTGAAGAGGAATGTGATGAGAAAATCAAAGTGTGGGTCGTGGCACCTGGAAGTTAATGTCATTCACCATTCCTGCTGATATGAGATACTTGAAGATTCCAGGATATTGTCCCCAGATTTCAATAGAGCACACACATGCTGTTCACTTCCTCAACCACTTTGACCCTCACCTCCTTGCCTTCTTTCCTTCCTTGGCAAGCACTACCCCATTTGGTTCCTCTGATCTTACAGTAGAACTTCCAGATAAGAACATGATACCCTAGGAACAGCCTTTGCAATTATCTTTCCCATTCCCCTGGCTGCTGAAGCCTCAGGAATCAATGTATAATCCAGCCATTTTGACTCAATTGGTGTCCCTTTAACTAGGAAGACTCCCATTGATAGATTTGGTATGTACCTTGCCCACCCTCTCTGATTGGTTGGGAAATCTGAAGCAGAATACCTTTGGGTGTTAAATGGCCACACAAAGTTAGTTACTGAATCAAATGGGTTGCTGGTCCACTAACAGCCTCCCTGCCACAAGTTTAGATAAGTTATTGTTAAAATAAGATAAAATTTCACCCATTCTTTGATTCCCTTTCTCCTATCCTTAACTTTATTTCATGTTAATTGTTTTTGGACAAAAATTGAATGGATAATCAAGTGAAAATACTTAATGGAGCAGAGGTCCTTCCTGTTTGGGAAAGCTTATTATGAACTGTAAGACTTAGGAGCAGGAGTAAGCTGTTCAATGTTTCGAACCTGCTCTCGAACCAGAGACAGAGGTACAACCCTTTCATGGAGAAGTGGAAGATTTGAAACATCTTCTGAACAGAAACAGAAGAACTGATCTTATCCTCATTTTTCCACCACTTTTGGCATTTATCATGAAAATTAGCTTGAGGCTGGATCCACAGCCTCTCATTCATATGAGTAAATGTAAGCATTAAATGTCAGTTCATCTGCTTGTCATCTTATTTACATCCACAGACATATTGTCTGTCTGTATGTATTTAAACCAAATCACTAATTTGTGTTTATATGCCTTTGACAGCAAATTATTTGATAGTAGAAGGACTTGTGCTTTTTGTTTATGCAGGGCGTGGCAGTTGCCCACTACGTCTGGATTGCACCAGTGCAAGTAATTCTTTTAATGGGATTGCTCTGGAATGAATTGACAGAATTTGCATTTTGTGGATTGGGTTTCGTAATAATGCTTGCCCTTTTCCAAGCCTGGCTGGGGAAGAAGATGATGCAATATAGGTGACAAATTCTTTCATTAATTATTAGTAATAACTAATTGATCAACTGCAGTAAAATTTCATGCGTATATAATTCCTTTCCATATTCTTCATGACTTTTAGATTTATTGTACGCAAACATCAATTTAACTCAGTTAGCATTCTTTCTACTGAGTCAGGAGAATTTGATTCAACGTCCACTGTGGACTCGAACGTATTATCTGAGTAGGATATGGATGATGAAATACAGAAGGAATGTCACATTGGTAGTGGTGTCCTTTTTGGATGTGACATTGGCCCAGATTTTCACCAGGCAGAGACTGTCTCCCCCTGGCAAAAATGACAGAATTTGTCAAGAATCACAAGTCTCTCCCCCAAAACCTTGTCTCTCTCATTGTCACTTGCGTGAGATTTGGGGTGTGGGTCAGGGATCATGCATGTATGGTTCCTAGAGACAGCTGTCTCCACTGAAATGGGATTTAGGAGTCCTTTAAGTGTGGTGATTAGAACAGGTCTGTCCTCAGTATATTTGTTTCAGATTTTTGGAGCTGGTGTACTCCGCAGATATAATCCCAAGATATCTGATAAGGGTGAGAACATTTTTTTGGAGAGAGCATCCAGTATTCATTTGAGGCAGAGCTGAGGTACCTTTGGAGGAGGGGGTTTGTTGATGCTTTTCAGGACAGTTATCTGTGGCAAAGGTTGTGCGTAACTAGTGCACAATCGTTTTGGAGCTGTCCAATTTGTGAAGATCTGTCTAGAAACATCATCAAGAATTGACCTGTCAAAAAGTCTCAATTAGCGTTGATCTATCAAGAGGCCTCTAGTAAATCTCAAAATGTGGAAGTTACCATTGACCAGAAGCTGAACTGGTCCAGCCATGTAAATACTGTTACTCCTAAAGTAAGTCACTGGTTAGGAATTCTGCAGTGAATAACTCAACTTCTAGTTCCTGAAAACTGTCCACCATCAACAACAAGTCAAGAGAGATGAAATAGTCTCTACTTACCTGGATCAGACCAGCTCCAACAGCACACAGGAAACTCAACACTATCCAGGACAAAGCAGCCCACCTGGTAGGCGTACACTCTAACATCTTGAACATTCACCGCCTACACTATCAGCATATAGTGGCAGCAGTATATACCATCTATAAGATTTCTGCAACAACTCACCAAGTCTGCTTCCAACCTAGTGACTTCTACTACCTAGAAGGATAAGGCTAGCAAATACATGGGAACGTTTCCACTACCTGCAAATTCTTCTCCAAGCCACTTACCATTCTGGCTTGGACCTACATCATCACTCTTTCACTGTCACTGGGTCAAATTCATGGAACTCCCTTCCCAGCAGCATTGTGGGTGTTCTTACATTTCATGGACTGCTGCAGTTCAAAAAGGTGGCTCTTCACCTTCTTTCGCGCAATTAAGTATGTGTAATAAATGCTGGCCTAGCCATCTATGGCATTGCTTAAGATTATGAATTACAGTGTTTCATCAATAGATAGAGTTCTGTGATATAAAAATGTAAATAATAGACCTCTAGTTTTCTATGTGCATGGATATTTGTAGATTTTTTAAATTCATTCCATTGATAAATAGATCCAGCTGTTTATTGAATGAAAGTGCTTATAGACTGAAGGTTTCTAAGTGCTTGAGGGAGATATTTAATCACATAAGGTATTGACCACAAATGAAATGCTTGTTTTGATAAGTCATTGAACACTAAAGTGAAATGTTTGCTCTCACATGAAATTTATTCATTCAAGTTTAGTCTAATGGCAGTTGTTGTTGTATCAACAGGAGCTTTTTTATTCAAGTAGTATAACAAATAAACTGGCAACTTTACTTCTCTCATGATGCCTACACATTAATGCCCAAGCTAAAGAATGTCTGAAATGGTAAAGAGAGGGAAGGGCAAAAGGTGATGAGGGGGAGATGAGTTGGCATTAGTTAGCGTGATGCTAAAGAACACCATGAAGTTGATAGGGGTCATATGGTGTGTCAGGGGCCACGAGAGATCAGAACAGGATGGCAAAGAGTCTATAAGGGGTACAGGGAATTAACAGTTGGGTATTGATTAGCATATAGGGTATGAAAAACCATGGATGGGTTGACTGACAAGGATGGCACAAGGAGGAAAGAAGGGGTAAAGTGTGGATTCAGGGGCAAAGGGTGGCACAGGAGTATGGCAGACAATCAGGATAGCTGCAGACTCCCAGACAGGCATGGGCAGGGCATAGAGACTGATGGGGTGAGAGCAGGAGGGATACCATCATGGAGATCAATGCATAGAAAAAAGGCCTTTCAGTCCATTGTGGCCACGGCAGTCAAAAACAGCAACATAACTATTTTAATCCCATTTTCCAGCACTTGGCCCAAAGCCTATTATGGCTTGACATCACAAGTGTACACTGAAATACCTCTTAAATGCAAATACAGCTTCTGCTTCCACCACCCTTATAGGCAGTGAGTTCCAGATTCCCACCATCCTCTGGATGGAAACGATTTTCTTTACATATCTTCTAAATCTGCTGCCTTAAACCTAGTGTTCATTGATCCCTCCGTCAAGGGGAAATGTTTCTTCCTATCTACCCTATCAATGCCTCTCGCAATGTTATACATCTCATGTTTTTTGTTCCAGTCTTTACTTTTAACCTTTGCATACCATGATTCCAATCCCAGGCAAGCTTTTGCCCAGCCACCACAGAAACTGGGCCACTGCTTAAATGCTTCTGAAGTCACTTGGAGCACCTCCTAGTCCAGCCCAGGGTGAAAATCTCAGGCGAAGGTGTTCATGTTTAAAGGTTTAGTTTGTACAGCAATGATCTGTCCAGATTTCAGGCCCCCAAACCAGGATTGAAAACCAATGCAATTGTCAGGCAAACATAGAGATCCTAATGCCCTGTTTGAAAAAGAATTCAAAATTGTCCCGGTATCCTGGTCAACATTTTCCTCTCAAATAACCACAAAATCAAATGAACTGATCGTATACTTTTTTACTATTTGTGGATTTTCCTCTGCATGACTTGGCTCTTGGGCCTACCTGCAGTCTACAATGAGTGCACTTCAAAAGTAATCAATTGAGTGTATTACAAGTTTTCTTTCTGACATTGTTATAGGACTTATATATGTATATGTAGGCTATTCAGTAAATATTTTGCTTGAAAAACTGCCATAAATTTCAATTTGTGCTTAATAAAACTTACTAAGCACAGCTAGCTTTGCCAAAGAGTGGCACTGGGCAGCGTGTCCCATTACTTAGACTTTGTCCTACACCCATCTGCTTGAAATGTTTTTGAAATATGCTAAAAGTGGGAGGAAGGAAAATGAGACAACTGAAACCTTAATGAATAGCGGAAGCAACAGTCTGTTTCCTTCAACAACAAAAGTTAAGGACTAATCAGGAAACAGAGGAAGGGCAGAGAAGGAATTAAGGTGAATTAGGATCAAACTAATTTAGATTAAGGGAAGGAAAGTGAGAAAATAATGAAAAGGAAAGTAAAAATAAAGTTAATGTTTAAATTTTACCATTTTAATACCTTGAATAACAATTTACCATCTGCAAGAGTGAGAGTTTACAGTTTCAAATATTTGTGTACTGTGTTGGAGATATTATGTAGCATCACAGTGGGTCAGGTGGCTCATGTTATTTCCTGTGTTATTGCAAGTTAACAATAGCGAATCAAAAGTGGTATAATTAATTATGTCAGAGTTGAGGTCCTGTGTCACTGAAAGCAATTACAGAATGCCGTGACAGGTGATTACATCTTGCAACGATAGCAATTCCTTGTGTGTGGGCTAATATAAAATACCTCACGTACACTGTGTGATTGAGGGGCTAACATGAATACAGTGATTCAATTTCAATATACTGCAGCAAGCCATGATGTCCTTCTGCTAGTGATTCTTTCATTTGTTAATGAGTCTCCTGACAGACATAATTATAGCCTTAAATCATTTCTGTATTTTCACATTGTAGAATACTAATTTAGAGTAAAAAGAATGATCTATTAAACTTGTAGTTGTTGAATTCTGATTAACACTTCAGCGTTTCAGCATTTACTATGTGCATGTCCATGATTAAATTTTTATTTTGTTTCCATATTTGGACATGTTTTATACATAACGTGTATTTCAAAGGCAAAATGTACCAGTTTATTGTTTAGTGGGAGTAAGTTTGTATTACTGCTCTCTTACTGAGCTTTCATTAGAAGCTCCATGTAAAAGTCAAGCACATTCTAAAGAAATAGGAGATGAACTGGAAGGCAATCATACTTATGTTTATCTTGTACATTCAATGATTAGATACACAGTAGGTTTGGTGCAGGATTATACGAGGCTGACTTGCTGCTTTCTCAGTTCAGAGTGTGATTTATGATGTGTATCAAGGATGAAACAAAGTAAAGAGGAGGCAAAGAACCTGTGCAAATAAGAAAAAATATAATGTGAATCAGAAGAGATAGTGCTGTAGCAGTAAACAGAAAATAATTGTTTTGTTTTCAAAAATAAACAGAGACAAACGTGCAGGAAAAATAAATGAACGACTTGCAATCACCTCTGAAATTATTGACAATATTCAGTCAGTGAAGGTGTACTGCTGGGAGGATGCTATGGAAAAGATTATTGATAACATAAGGCAGTAAGTTACATTTTGATTCTGTGCTATAGTTTACATTTGGAAAATATTTAGCTTGTGAATTAATATGAAGCCAATTATTTTTGTCAAGCTATTTAAATTTAATTGATCATTGACTGGTGGTAGGTGTTGGGTGGGACAGATTAGTAATTATTAGTGCATGCTCTATTTTGTTATAAGAAAGACAAATATTGGTTTAATTCAGCAATTTGAATGACTTAAGCAACTTTCTTGAACAAAGAACAAAGAACAAAGAAAACTTACAGCCCAGGAACAGGCCCTTCGGCCCTCCAAGCCTGTGCTGATCCAAATCCACTGTCTAAACCTATCGCCCAATTCCTAAGGATCTGTATCCCTCTGCTCCCCACCTACTCATGCATCTGTCCAGACGCACCTTAAATGAATCTACCGTGCCTGCCTCTACTACCTCTGCTGGCAACACGTTCCGGGCACCTACCACCCTCTGTGTAAAGTACTTTCCACGTGTATCCCCCTTAAACTTTTCTCCTCTCACATTGAACGCGTGACCCCTCGTTATTGAATCCCTCACCCTGGGAAAAAGCTTATCTCTATCAACCCTGTCTATACCCTTCATGATTTTGAAGACCTCAATCAGGCCCCCCCTCAATCTCCTTTTTTCTAATGAAAACAATCCTAACCTACTCAACCTCTCTTCATAGCTAGCACCTTCCATACCAGGCAACATCCTCGTAAACCTTCTCTGTACCCTCTCCAAAGCTTCCACATCCTTTTGGTAATGTGGCGACCAGAACTGTACACAGTATTCTAAATGCGGCCGAACCAAAGTCTTGTACAATTTTAACATGACCTGCCAGCTCTTATACTCAATACCCCGTCCGATGAAGGCAAGCATACCATATGCCTTCTTGACCACTCTATCCACCTGTGCAGCCACCTTCAGGGTACAATGGACCTGAACTCCCAGATCTCTCTGCTCATCAACTTTTCCCAAGGCTCTTCCGTTTACAGTATAGTTTGCTCTAGAATTAGACCTTCCAAAATGCATCACCTCACAGTTGCCCGGATTGAACTCCATCTGCCACTTCTCCGCCCAACTCTCCAGTCTATCTATATTCTCCTGTATTCTTTGACAATCCCCTATGCTTTCTGCTACTCCCCCAATCTTCGTGTCATCTGCAAACTTACTGATCAGACCACTTATGCCCTCTTCCAGATCATTTATGTATATCACAAACAACAGTGGCCCCAGCACTGATCCCTGTGGAACACCACAGGTCACCTTTCTCCATTTCGAGAAACTCCCTTCAACTACTACTCTCTGTCTCCTGTTGCTCAACCAGTTCTTTATCCAACTAGCTAGAACACCCTGCACACCATGTGACTTCACTTTCTCCATTAGTTTACGATGGGGAACCTTATCAAACGCCTTACTAAAGTCCATGTAGATGACACCTACAGCCCTTCCTTCATCTATCAACTTGCTCACTTCCTCAAAGAACTCTATTAAGTTAGTAAGGCATGATCTCCCCTGCACAAAACCATGTTGCCTATCACTGATAAGCCCATTCTTTTCCAAATATAAATAGATTCTATCCCTCAGTACCTTCTCCAGCAACTTTCCCACCACTGACGTCAGGCTTACTGGTCTGTAGTTACCCGGAATATCCCTACTACCCTTCTTGTACAGGGGGACAACATTAGCAACTCTCCAGTCCTCCGGCACTTCACCTGTGTTTAAGGTGTAATAATAATAACTGTCTGTAACTTGCTGTAACTTGCTGTAGTAATAATAACTTGCTGTAATAATAACTGTCTACAGCAAAAATAAACATATTAAAAATGAGTGAGTCATTGCCCTAATCCAGCCAATCTTCTTTCACTTATTTTCTTCCTTTCCTACTCGCTTCATCAACAGTTTTATTATGTTGATGTTATATCTATCCCTTCACTTACCTGTTTACTGTATCCTTGGGGTCCCTTCTTCCAGTTTCGAGATGGGAGCCTTTAACCAAATGCAACCTGGAGAATTTAAAGGTTCACTCTAAGTTTAAGTAGCCATATATGAACACATAGCCGACACTCAGATCAATAAGTAAAAGTGTATCAGAGATAAAAGGAAGTGCAGATGCTGGAGAATCCAAGATAACAAGGTGCGGAGCTGGATGAACACAGCAGGCCAAGCAGCATCATAGGAGCAGGAAAGCTTGATGTTTCGGGCCTAGACCCTTCTTCAGAAATGGCGGAGAGGAAGACGGTTCTGAAATAAATAGGGAGAGAGGGGGAGGCGGATAGAAGATGGATAGAGGAGAAGATAGGTGAAGAGGAGACAGACAAGTCAAAGAGGCGGGGATGGAGCCAGTAAAGGTGAGTGTAGGTGGGGAGGTAGGGAGGAGATAGGTCAGTCCAGGGAGGACAGACAGGTCAAGGGGACGGGATGAGGTTAGTAGGTAGGAAATGGGGGTGCGGCTTGAGGTGGGAGGAGGGGATAGGTGAGTGGAAGAACAGGCTAGGGAGGCAGGGACGAGCTGGGCTGGTTTTGGGATGCGGTAGGGCCGCACCCCCATTTCCTCAAGCCGCACCCCCATTTCCTACTAACCTCATCCCGCCCCCTTGACCTGTCCATCCTCCCTGGACTGACCTACCTCCTCCCTAGCTCCCCATCCAAACTCACTTTTACTGGCTCCATCCCCGCCTCTTTGACTTGTCTGTCTCCTCTCCACCTATCTTCTCCTCTATCCATCTTCTATCCGCCTCCCCCTCTCTCCCTATTTATTTCAGAACCCTCTTCCCCTCCCCCAATAAGTAAAAGTGTTTTTTTTTGCTGTGTCTTGTTGTTTATTATAAGTTATCATGAGTTTTATAAAAAGATCATTATGATGTTCCCAGTGTAATACTTTTTGTGTTCATTCTAATCTGACAGGGCTGAACTAAAGCTGACCAGAAAAGTTGCCTACTGCAGATACTTCAGTAGTTCAGCTTTCTTTTTCTCAGGCTTTTTTGTTGTGTTTCTGTCTGTGGTTCCTTATGCTTTCACTCATACCATAAAACTGCGGAGGATATTCACCACTATTTCATACAACATTGTCCTTCGAATGACAGTCACCAGACAATTTCCATCAGCTATACAAACATGGTATGATTCTTTGGGAGCTATACGTAAAATACAGGTATGTCAGCGGAATATTGCTGGGGAAGGGGATTATGAAAGTCCTGATACCTCCAGTTGAAAATATATTTTAAACTCTATAATTGTGTTTAATAGTCAGAACTCTTTTTTTGTAGTTCTGGCTTTCACTCGGATAGGATGCAACTGCTAAACAATTGTTTAATTGATTTTGTGAGCACTGTATGAATGGTGTTTACATACATTCATTTTTCTTTGTTTCAACCAACAGAGTTAGTTTTCTTTATGAAATTTCATCAAATCTAGATATTCTACTGATTTATGATGCAGCTCCCAGCAAGACCAGTGAGAAATGTTGTTATGAAAGGATGCTTTGTGAAACAAGATTGAATTTATTTGTTTGGTTAATCTTCACTATTCTTTCAAAACACATGTTTTCTTGTATCTATCGAGATATAATGACACTCATAAATGACTGTCAATTGTGGATAGATAAAATGGATGGAAAGCATTTTATGTTATAACATGAATTTCCTATTCATTTCTATTTATACTTATTGTAGGAAATTGTTTTGAAAGATACTACATATTTGTTTCTCACCAACCAGATTCTAATCATAACATTTGCAGAGTACTTATATGTGCTCAGCTGGCATTGAGGCTGAAAGTATAAGTACAGTCTAAGTACCACTTTCTAATAGAACATTTTGTAAAAATTCACTAACAGATTAATGAAAACTACGTATAAATTAGTAAAGCTATTTTCAAGTTACAATTTAAAGGATTTATCACGCTTTGTTCTGGAGTTTGTCAATTCTGACTTTTATAAATGGATCCAAAAAATTGACCAACTCAAACCATTGGCTCTTACCTAATCCTCAGGAGCCAACAAACAAGGGTTTAATAATAACTTTGTCTTTCAGGACTTCTTACACAAAGATGAACACAAAACTGTGGAATACAACCTAACAACTAAAGAGGTCGAGATGGTAAATGTGACAGCTTCTTGGGATGAGGTTAGAATTAATGTTCTAAACTGTGGAATCTTTTGACAATTCCTGTATATTTGAGCCTGTAATAAACATTGAGCCAATCAGTGTATGCTTTGCAGCATAATTGATATATTTAGTAAGTCAAAGATCAAAAAGGAATGCATTCTAACTCACTATTAACAATTTCTGAAAAAATTCCTTCCTCAGTCATGCCTGATATCTGAATAGCACTATAAAAAAATGTTATTGGAGATCCAGTCAAACTCAAACTGTCCCCAGCCCACACCCCAACCACTGACTATAAAGAACTGTAAGACAAACTGATACAACTGGTCAATTGCACAGACTCGCTCTGCCTGCGCTCATTTCTAGGTCTATTTACTCCTCAGAAATAAGAGTAAATAAGTTAGCTCAATCTTACATTGTATCATTCTCAGTGCGAACTCAAAAAGAACAAGAAGTTACAAGACAACGAGAAACTTTCCACAAATGCCATGTAATCAAACAGAGTAACATCATAGAATGTATATAAAAATTTACACTTTTGAGGCTTCAACAATTGTGAAAAATTTAATAAATTACATTGATGCATGTAGTGGATGCCATGAGTACATTTGGTTTATTTGTAGTAGGAATGCCATTCATACATAGAGCATCAAGACTGCTTCAAACAGTTGATCTGCTTGCTGGATTATCACTGTAATTCATGAATCATTGACATGCAGCTTCAAGTATGCTGTCGGTGGAATCTGGGCAAGTTCCTCACAGAAAGTGTTAGTGCATGGAATATTATAGTAACTGATCTGATACCATATCAAATTTTGACACCAGATGCATTGAACAGATAAGAGAAAAATAAAAATGCAGGACTATGAAATACTTTGGGAATATTTTAAAATTTGTAAAATTAAAAGTTCAAAAAACAGCCAGCATGGATACTACAGGTTAAATAATACCCCTCTAGGTTTCTACAGACATTTTTAGCCTTTCTGATCTACATTCTGTAGAAATAATGTGCATTGAGGAAGGATATCCGTATTCTCTGCAAGTAAGGCCCATTGAGGAGGGATACATAACATGATTTACATTCGTAGCTTTTCTCTTTATGCCCCACAAGGGGCAATGGCGGGGTAGAGGTAATGTCACTGGACTAGTAATCCAGAATCCCAGCTAGTGGTTATGGCCTTGAATCCCAACCATGGCAGATGGTGAAGTGCAAATTCAATAAAAGCCTAGAATTAATAAAAAAAAGGTTTACCTGATGGTGACCATATAACCGATGTTCATTGTTGCAAAGAAATATCTGGCTCACTAACATCCTTTAGGGAAGGAAATCTGCTGGCCCTACTTTGTCTGGCTCTAAACCCACAGGAATGTGGGTGACTCTTAACTGACCTCTGGGCAATTCAGGGTAGAAATAAACGATGGCCTAGCCAGTGAACAAGGGATAGCCCTGTGGGAGAACTGTGTCTATTCAAACTACTGGGGAATAGGAGGTTATATTCAAGAATATTTCATTTGGCAGAAAAGGAGGTTTTACTTCATACATAGTTCATGCTATTTCTGAGCCTGATCTTGCTGGAATTAGGAACAAATAGGCTGTTCCTAAAAGATAAAGGAATAATGAGGGTATTTATTTTTGCAATGCAACATTTGACACAAATCTGTTGAACGAATTCAAATAATAACAACACATTTTTTTTCTAAAATTAAACAGGGAATTGGTGAGTTGTTTGAAAAGGTTAAACAGAAGGACTCTGAGTGTAACATGGCGAATGGAGATGATGGACTGTTTTTCAGTAATTTCTCTTTACACGTTACACCTGTCCTGAAGAATATCAGCTTTAAATTAGAAAAAGGTGAACTGCTGGCTGTAGCTGGATCCACAGGATCTGGAAAGGTAAGAGGGTTCATCTTTAATAATGCATTCATATTGGTAAAATGCCATGAAAAGTATCTCTGATGGTAATGGTGAACTCAGAAAACAAGCAAAGCAGATTTTATTTGCACTTGAAATACAGTTACAAAAACAGAACTGGATGCTGTAATTGAAGGTATTCTTATATCTTTTAAAAGTATATTTCAAATTAACTTTGCATATTGGAGATTCTCAATTGATTAAGACAAAATTTAAATATAGGTGCCTGTTTGCAGATTTCTGTGTATTTATGGGCTGAAATTTGTACCCCCGGGGGGTATGCTGGCAGATGGAGGGGGAGCTTGTAAAATTAGGTGCCATGTATATGCACTATGTCAATTCCCACTTGCCTGTGACCCAATTTGATTTTTTTTGTTACCAGCAATGGGTGAGGTATCAAAGTGCATCCATTGCTTGGCTAATTGAGAGATTGTCTTCCCAATGGACATCTTCCCCCTCATCATCCATTCCATTTCCCTTACCCTGGTACCACCAATCATCCCAATCCCATCCCCCCTCACACTATCAGCCTCTTAAACATGACCCTTTAACTCACTTACTCCTTCGTCAGGGCACTTTCAGGACTGACCCTGCCAAAGCCCCTCCTCCTCCCCTTAATGTCACCACCATGACTCTCCTGAAGTCCTGAAGAAAGGAAACACCCAAAACATTGGCTGCTCCTTTCTCCCAGATGCTGCCTGACCTGCTGTGTTACATAAGAACATAAAAACATAAGAACTAGGAGCAGGAGTAGGCCATCAGGCCCCTCGAGCCTGCCTTGCCATTTAATAAGATCATGGCTGATCTTTTTGAGACTCAGCTCCACTTACCCACCACTCACCATAACCCTTAATTCCTTTACTGTTCAAAAATTTATCTAGCCTTGCCTTAAAAACATTCAGCGAGGTAGCTTCAACTGCTTCAACTGCTTCACTGCGCAGGGAATTCCACAGATTCACAACCCTTTGGGTGAAGAAGTTCCTCCTGACCTCAGTCCTACATCTGCTTCCCTTTATTTTGAGGTGATGCCCTCTAGTCCTAGTTTCACCTGCTAGCGGAAGCAACCTCCCTGCCTCCACTTTATCTATTCCCTTCATAATCCTATATGTTTCTATAAGATCTCCCCTCATTCTTCTGAATTCCAATGAGTATAATCCCATTCTACTCAGTCTCTCCTCATAATCCAACCCCCTCAACTCTGGAATCAACTGAGTGAATCTCCTCTGCACCCTTCTCCAGTGCTAGTATATCTCTTCTCAAGTAAGGAGATCAAAACTGCACACAGTACTCCAGGTATGGCCTTACCAGGACCCTACACAGCTGCAGCATACCCTCCCTGTTTTTAAACTCCATCCCTCGAGCAATGGCAGACAAAATTCCATTTGCCTTTTTAATTACCTGCTGCACCTGCAATCCTACTTTTAGCGATTCATGCACAAGGACACCCAAGTCTCCCTGCACAGCAGCGTGCTGCAATTTTTTACCATTTAAAACATAGTCCATTTTGCTGTTATTCCTACCAAAATGGATGACCTCACCCTTATCAACATTGTACTCCATCTGCCAGACCTTTGCCCACTCACTTAGACTATCTATATCCCTCTGCAGACTTTCAGTGTCTTCTGCACACTTTACTCTACCACTCACTTTAGTGTCATCTGCAAATTTTGACACACCACACTTAGTCCCCAACTCCAAATCATCTATGTAAATTGTAAACAATTGAGGTCCCAACACTGATCCCTGAGGCACACCACTAGCCACTAACCGCCAACCAGAAAAACACTCATTTACCCCTACTCTTTGCTTTCCACTGGTCAACCAATCCTCCATCCATGCCAATACATTACCTGTAATACCGTGCAACTTTATCTTATGTAGCAGCCTTTGGTGTAGCACCTTGTCAAATACCTTCTGGAAATCCAGATACACCACATCCACAGGTTCCCCATTGTCCAGCAAGCAAGTGATGTCCTCAAAGAATTCCACCAAATTAGTTAAACATGACCTACCCTTTATGAACCCATGCTGGGTGTTCCCAATGGGACAATTTATATCTAGATGTCTTGCTATTTCTTCCTTAATGATAGATTCAAGCATTTTCCCCACGACTGAAGTTAAGCTAACTGGCCTATAGTTACCTGCTTATTGTCTACTTCCTTTTTTAAACAGTGGCATCACATTGGCTGTTTTCCAATCTGCAGGAACCACCCAGAGTCCAGTGAATTGTGGTAAATAATTACTAGTTCATTTGCTATTTCCCCCATCACCTCTTTTAGTACCCTGGGATGCATTTCATCAGGGCCAGGAGACTTGTCTACCTTTAGCCCCATTAGCTTGCCCAGCATTGCCTCCTTAGTGATAATGATAGTTTCTAGGTCCTCACCTGCTATAACCTTCTTGCCATTAGATTTCAGCCTGTTATTTGTGTCTTCCACTGTGATTACCGACATGAAATAACTGTTTAATGCCTCGGCTAGTTCCTCATTCCCAGTTATTAAATTGGCCTTCTCATCCTCTAAAGGAACAATGTTTACCTTTGCCACTCTTTTACGATTTACATATTTATAGAAAATTTTGCTGCCTGTTTTTATATTCTGAGCTAGTTTACTCTCATAATCTATCTTACTTTTCTTTATAACTTTTTTTGTGGCTTTCTGTTGGCCTTTAAAGATTTCCCAGTCTACTAGTTTCCCACTAATCTTTGCTTTTTTGTATGTGTTTTTTTTCAATCTGATACTTTCCTTTATTTCCTTAGACATCCATGGCTGGCTCTCTCTTTTGCTACAGTTCTTCCTTATCACTGGAAAATACTTCTGCTGAGCACTGTGAAAAGTTGTTTTGAAAGTCCTCCACTGTTCCTCAATTGACCCACCATAAAGTTTTTGCTCCCATTCTACCTTAGCTAACTCATCCCTCATTCCTTCATAGTCTCCTTTGTTTAAGCACAGGACGTAGGTACTGGATTTAACCTTCTCACGCTCCATCTGTATTTTAAATTCAACCATACTGTGATCATTCCTTCTAAGAGGATCCCTAACTGTGAGATCATTAACTATTCCTGACTCATTACACAGGACTAGATCTAGGATAGCTTGCTCCCTTGTAGGTTCCATTACATGTTGTTCAAGGAAATTATCGCGGACGCATTCGATGAACCCCTCCTCAAGGCTGCCATGACCGACCTGGTTTGACCAATGGATATGTAGATTAAAATCCCCCATGATAATTGCTGTACCATTTTTACATGCATTAGTTATTTCTATGTTTATTGCCCACGCCACCACGATGTCATTATTTGGTGGCCTATAGACCACACCTATCAGTGATTTCTTTTCCCTGCTATTCCCAATTTCCACCCAAATGGATTCAACATTTTGTTTCAGTAGAACCTATATCATCTCTCACTACTGCCCTGATATCATCCTTAAAAATCAGAGCAACACCACCTCCCTTACCTTTCTGTCTGTCCTTCCAAACAGTTAGATACCCCTGGATATTTAACTCCCAGTCATGACCATCCTGTAACCATGTCTCTGTAATGGCCACTAAATCATACCCATTTGCCATGATTTGCACCATCAACTCATCCACCTTGTTTAGAATGCTCCAAGCATACAGATAAAGTGCCCTTATGCCAGTTTTTGCACCTTCTTTTTGGGCCCTATCACCTCCATTACTAACGGCTCTTGAGTTCTCCTTCCATTTAACTTTTTTCCTAATTTTCAATGGAGCTGAAGCTTCTTTGTCACCTGCTAACCTGCTGCTTTGCCTTACATTAATTATTATACTCCCTCTATGCTCACTTCTCCCTTGCCCCCTACTTACTAGTTTAAAGTCCTATTGACCGCCCTATTTACCCTTTTCGCAGAATAGTGGACCCAGCCCTGTTCAGGTGGAACCCACCCCAGCGGTATAGATCCCTCCTGTCCCAGAACTGATTCCAGTGCCCCATGAAAAGGAAACCCTCTTTCCCACACGCTCTTTTAGCCACGTGTCTACTTCCCTGATCCTCGCCTCCCTATGCCAATTTGCACGTACCTCGGGCAGCAATCCAGAGATTATGACCCTTGAAGACATGTTTTTTAATTTTGTTCCTAGCTTTTCATAATTCCGAAACAGGTCTTTTTTCATGGTCCTGCCTATGTTGTTGTTACCTACATGGACCACAACAACTGGATCCTCCCCCTCCCTCTCTAGTATCCTCTCAAGCCGGTCAGAGATGTCTCGCACCCTGGCACCAGGCAGGCAACACACCACGCGGGATTCTCTATCCTGCTCGCAAAGGATATTGTCTATCCCCCTGATGATGGAATCCCCTACAACTACAATCTGTCT
Source organism: Ginglymostoma cirratum (assembly GCA_024137785.1). Lineage (NCBI taxonomy): Eukaryota > Metazoa > Chordata > Chondrichthyes > Orectolobiformes > Ginglymostomatidae > Ginglymostoma > Ginglymostoma cirratum. Next base: position 24,612,275 of record JAHRHZ010000021.1, on the reverse strand, counting down.
TTTTGCTCCCCCCTCTTGAATGGCCTCCTGGAACATTGTGCCACAGTCAGTTGACTCCTCCTTCCTGCATCCCTGTTCCTCATCCATGCAGGGAGCAAGTGCTTCATACCTGTGGGACAATGTCAAGGGCTGCGGCTCCTGCGTTCCTATCTGCAGGGTCCCTCTGCCTGCCTCACTCGCAGTTACACACTGCTGTCCCTGCTCGCCGATCGAATTAACATCAGTTAATCTACCAGGTGTGACTGCCCCCTGGAAGACAGCATCCAGGTATCTCTCCACTTCTCAGATGTGCCACAGTGTTTGGAGATCGGATTCCAGCTCATCAATTTTGAGCCGGAGCTCCTCAAGCAGCCAACGCTTGCTGCAGGTTGCTGTAGGATTGCTGCAGTGTTCTTTCAGCCTTCGGTCTGTCTACCTTGGATTCCAGCATCTGCAGTTTTTTTCTGTCTTTAAGTGACTCTCCACCACCCCTTCCTCATGACACTGATGAGACCTGAGAGCAGCTGACCATTTGTACTGCTGGCAGCTCTCAGAGGTGGGACTTTCTGCCCAGATGGAGAAAGAAGGTCTCATCTTAACCAGCTAGTAGCCCAACTTTAAGTGGCTTTAGGGCAACCTGTGGGATTGAGGTGTTATGTTTGTTTCATACCTGGGACTTTCCATGGGCTAAAATGGGGGGGAAAATGACCTAAGTTGTCTGCAGGGGTCACTTGAACAATTTGAACTAAGATCATTGTTATGGACCAGACCAGACCCCCTCAAAATATATTAAGAAGGTAGCCTGGACCCTAACTTATTCTTATTTTAAAGGTAAATGTGAGGTGCTGTGTTCCAGATGCAATTTGATTGGCCGAACTGCTCAACATTAAGCAAAACACAATTTATATAAACACTGTGGTTAAAATACAACAAAAAGAAACAAAAGAAAGAGGAACCAAGAAAACTGCAGATGCTTTAAATCAGGAACAAAAACAGAAGTTGCTGGAAGAGCTCAGCAGGTCTAGCAGCATCTGTGAAGAAAGGTCAGAGTTAACGTTTCGGATCCGGTGACCCTTCCTCAGAACAGTTCTGAGGAAGGGTCACCAGACCCGAGATGTTAATTCTGATTTTTCTTCATAGTTGCTGCCAGACCTTCTGAGCTTTTCCAGCAACTTCTGTTTTTGTAAAAGAAAGAGGAACTTGGAATAACTTAATTCTATTGGAAAACTTAACAGAATAATAGATTATTTTCTACTAAACAGCAAATGTTCCAATATAGTAACATTTCATAAACACACCTTTGGCAAAACGCAAATTCAGAAAACAGATTGTCTCATATGCAGTTCTCCAATCTAGGAAGAAAGAACATCAAAAGACAATTCTGAGGGAGAGAATGCACCAGCTGGAAGAAATTCATTGCCTTCCAACCCTGCTGAGACCCCAGCAACAACTGGTGAAAGCTAACTAAAAATTTTGGATCTATGAGAGCTTGACCACATCCACTCAGGCTGTTTCTGTTGCTCCAACTTGTAAAAAAATACCCAAGTCCTCACAAGTTGTTTATTTTCTCATAGACTGCTCCACCTGTCCCCCAATCTCTCTCTAAAAGAAACCAGGGCAAAACCCACTTCTTAAAGCCACTCTCGTACAGTTATCATTAATCAGTAATCAGTCTGAGCTAATTTAACTTCTTTTGAAAAAGGCACTTAAGCTCAGATCTGTATTTCCTTTTTGATTCAAATCTTTCTGGAAGTTTCACAAATTGGAATGAATGTCGCCTGCAGATTACCCAGCTTGAAAAATTAATGAAGCCAAGCATGGGAACATTAAACGAGTTGTACTTCAGGTAACAACTTTTAGTTCACAGATAGAGAGAATGGATTTGAAACTGCATAACTGGAAGACTTGCTCTTTATCTCCCCATTTCTCTAAATATTTCAAAAACCAGCATGTAATGATAAAACAATTTGGAGAAACATCCATTCAATGAGAAATAGGTTCTTGATTGTTAAGGGGATCAAAGGTTACGGGGAGAAGGTGTGAGAATGGGGTTGAAAAACTTATCAGCCATGATTGAATGGCAGAGTAGACTCGATGGGCCAAATGGCCTAATTTCTGCTCCTATGTCTTATGGTCTTATGGTCTAAATATGTAGGATGTCTATACATTTTAAAACTGCTGAAGATATACGATATCAATTAAACAAGCATGGTCTCAGATTAAAACTTAGCACTCTAAACACTCTGAGGACTTTTTTAAAATGTCTACTCCTGATCTTCCTTTTTGTATAGACTGTCCTTTTAAGCTTTATATCTGTATTTGTATGTCTTTAATGATGTTTTGTTATTTTGCTAGGTGTTAATAAGTAATAAAATTCCTCTCTTTCACTCAAAAGGACTTTATAATTACCTCCTATGGTTTTGAATCAAATTGAAATTTAATTGAAGTGTGGTAGCTGTGTGCTAAAAAAGAATTTAAAATCTTTGTGGCACTTGACTGAGGATTGTAAAGAGTGGAGAGCCAATTTAGCTCTCCTCACCTGATTGTAACAAAGTGTATCTCAAAAACTCACATTTCTAGCACGCTCCATTGAAACTAGAAACAGTTTACACATGAGATAGTAAGAACTGCCGATGTTGGAGTCAGAGATAACACAGTATGGAGCTGGAGGAACACAGCAGACCAGGCAGCAGCAGAGGAGCAGGAAAGCTTCGGTCGGGACCCTAGCTCCTGCTCCTCTGATGCTGCCTGGCCTGCTGTGTTCCTCCAGCTCCACACTGTGTTATTAATGGTTTACATGTGCTTTGTACCAAGCAAGAGCTGTTTGCTTGATTGATATCAGGCAGTCTTGGCCTGATGTGGCAGTTTAGTCCTGGCATGGAGGTCTTCTTTGGTGGTTTCCAGGTATTCCAGCAGCCTGGCGTGAAGGTCTATTCCTAGTAGGGTGATTTCGGCCTGGTTTTCCAGTGTACCCCGAGCGCAGGAGTCTTCAACTTAACTGTGATGAACTTTCCTACCACTGTCATCCCAAAGTCTACATTATTGATGCTACAAAAACATCATGTTTGTTTTGACATTTTTAAGGTAGAGTGGTGAAAGCCCAATTATGTCCCTTTGGAATTAGGGCACTGGTTTAAATGGTGGCCTAAATTGGGTAAAAATGTACCTTAATAGAAGCAATAGGATTTTGTGCAATAACTCATTAACATTCCCTATTTCTATTATGTCTTATTTAGAGCTCACTCTTGATGATGATAATGGGAGAATTGGAGCCATCAGAGGGTAAAATTAAACATAGTGGCAGAATCTCCTTCTCACCTCAGGTGCCCTGGATCATGCCTGGAACAATTAAGGAAAACATCATATTTGGACTTTCATACGATGAGTACAGATATACCAGTGTTATCAATGCATGTCAGCTCGAGGAGGTAAGCTTGCCATCAGAATGTGTTTTAAAACAATGCATTTTTGCATATACTGATTTTTCATAACATCTTATTTATTATATACAGTGGCATTAATGTTTTTATGTAAAATGTAAATACACTAAAATGTGACAACTCACTTTCTATGTAAATTACACAGCATCAACACAATGATAACTAGTCCTCACACATAAATTGACCAAAAGCAGAGTAAAACCCATATATTGAATTCTAACACATTTCAGAGAAGAATGCAAAGCTATTCCGATTGACTAGTTCTGTTGATAGTTATCAGCAGCTCAACCTTGACTCCTGTGAATTATGGCACTTCCTGAATGCTTTCATTGGCTTCTACTATGCTGTCATCTCTGGGAATGTACTAAGCTCTGCAATGTCAGTTCAATAAGTAAGTTCAGTGCCATTGTTTTCTTTCTGCAGCTTTTAGAATAATAACATTTTTAGTTAGCAACAAAATGTCTGTTCCAAATGTTTGTTGATCACTAGCTCTATCGTCAGGAACTCCTTGAGCATTCAATTATATTTTGTATAGGCAACTTTCAATGTCAGCTATGGGATTTCTATTCTGTAAAATTCCAGTGTTGCTATAGGTTTTTTCACCTTTACTAATGTGCATTTATCACAATACCACCAGGATCAAAAAGAAGTTGGGCAATAGGTGGAATGAATTTGGAATTAGTGATTAGGTAATATCCTGCCTTTATTCTAAAACCCTGAAAATTTCAGAACAAATAAAGACTAATCAAAACCCCTGAGTGATAAGTTCAGTAGAAGACACCATTTATCGGGTAGTGTATCTAAAGTTTAGGAAGAACAAAAGTGAGACATTGGCAGGAACTGTAATTGTAGCGTGGAATGATCCTGCACATAAGGGGATCATTCAGTCTATTGGAGGTGGGCTGCTTATTTTGTTGAACTCACCAATTATGGAGTGATAATCCATAAAGAAATCAAACACACCCTATGCTAATGACTTCACTGGGCTGTGGTGTGGGTGTGTGGGGTTCATGGAGGCTGAGGGCAATGGGGAGATTAAGGCTGATGGAATGAAATTTGCCCTCCCCAGCGGTATCTGCAGGGTCAGTCAGGCAACTGCTCTTACACTGTGTCCCTCCTGCCAACTCACCACCAGTCCCTCTCCAGCCACCTTGAGGTCTCCTGACATCAATGAGCCATGACATTGTGTTTGCTCATAGCTCCACCTGGTGGTGGCATTCAATAAACATACCCTTCAATTACTGCCAATGAAAGATGGAAAGATAGCAATGGAAAAGGAAAGATAATTTTTTTTTGCCTGTCCTGGACCTCCTCATATATGACAACGTTTGAAAGTCTGGACAGATTTCAACTGGTAAAAAACTAATGAGGGAAAAGAAAAGTGTTTGACAAAGAGAGCTAACTAGGTTTCAAACTTTATGAAGGAGTAGGTGCAGTAGCCTGCGTTAGAATATTAAGATGGTAAGGACAAGAGTGCTCATACATGGAGGAAAACCAAGAAACAAAAAAAGACCGACTTTCTTCTTAGGAGGGTAACTTCATCATTACAGGCTCAAACTCATTGAATTGTCAATGCAACTTGATCACTGGAATACATTTAGCAAAGATTGCCACGGTGCAAGGCAAATACACATGGTTGATAAATGACATTTTTGACAGTATTCCCAATTTCCCAAGAAAAGGGAAAGACGCATTCTCCATGTGAAAGTCTTTAATCACCCTTGACCAAAATCCTCTTCCATATATCACAGAAAGGATTAATACCAAGCCACATGATAGCCCAAAACCAAACAAAATACTCCATTTATCTACTTCTCACTTTCATTTGCAATAAAAAAACACAGTAATTTCCCACTGTCATCTTCTACTCTACACTGGATATGAAAACTGATGTTAAATAAATAAATAGCTAGATTGACAAACATAAAAGTATAATCACTTCTAACTGATACACGGTCTAGGGTCAATTACTCGGCAGGAACCATGGAACTTCATGCAGAAAAGTGAAGGGATTTAAAATATAAAATGGAGAAGAACTGATGTTCAGGAGTGCAAAAGAATCACGTTTGTTTTGTTCTTCATTCTATTTCTTGAAAGAGTCAATGTAGCTTGATTTGGGCAGTAGTGCAATATGAGCATCATTAAATCAACCACCTGCTGTACACCCTATATTATGTTGAATTAAAGTTAGCTTCCTTTGTAGATGGAGGGAGGAGAGACTGGAATATGTCACATGGTTATCAATCCTCCAGGAATGTCTTGAACTCACCTGCAATTAAAGATTAATTTCTTTGAAAACTGCTATGAGTGCACAGAGGCATAAACAATATGGATTTTTTTCTATTCTCTTTGATAACTTTTGTTCATTAGTCATAGTATTATTGACAATTAAGCATCATTCAATTGGGTAATGAAAAGTTGGTCTGTTTCTAATGTGTGCAAAGCTTGTGAGTCTCAAAGATGGATGTGTCGGGCAACAAATGGTGAAGCTTTAGGAATGAGATATTTGGAAGTCGGAGGAAATAGTAATTCTAATATATTACTACCAAAAAGCACATTAAGGAGATTTCACATTTATTTATTCCAGAGTTTCTGAGTCCACAAAAAATAGTTTGTCAGATTGTTTTTCACAAAACAAATTTCTTGGATTTTTAATGAAAAAAAATTCTGAAAAATTTCCTGATAAAACTACCAGAATTTATCTGTAGGCTTCTTTTGAGCATGAACAAAAGGCTGGAGATCTGTCAGAGAAGAGGTCTTTTTCAAAAGGCCAAAGCAAATATGTGTATTGGAGGAGTGAGAGAGATCACAGCAGTCATGAGGGCAGTAAAGATGGTGGTGGATGCTCAGATTACATTGGATGGTGTCCACTGATGATCTGTGGCTTCTGGATTGTTTGAAGTTTCAGTGGTAGACTGATAGTTCACAGCTGCGGAGAATAGGTCCTATTCTGGTCTGGGAATGCTTGGCTGCAGAGGGTGGCTTGCTGATGGCCACTGGGTTCAATGGTTATTCCCCGAAAGATGGAATTCGTGGGATGGGTCTGATGATACTGGGGATTGAGGATCAGACTGATTGCAGGTGATGTGAGGAGCTTTGTTGGAACTGGAGGGCATGCTACTGTTCCTCCTGACCCACAGACAGTGCTGTAAAGGCATTTAGCTCATGAATTCAGTCCTTGTCACCTTATTTAAGCTTCTGAACAACCTGAGGTTGGGAAACCAGGCCATCTACATTTTATAATAAACATTAAACAAGTTAGACCATCGCTGGTGGGGCACTGAAACAAATCAATGAAAACTTAGAGAACTGTAGAGGAAACCTATCAATATTAAAGTAAAATGTCACTTCTGGACCATGGGTCACACAAGACCTGAACCATGTACCTTTTCCTTGGACACCCAAGCCCAGACAAAACCATCAGAAGACAGGCAGAAAGTTAGGCTGCTGTGACCCCTTCCACAGCTCATTGCCCGAACCTTTGAGGGTCTTATTGGCCAAGCTCAAGAGCAGGACTAAGTTGCCTATATTGGAGTGCACAAGCACACCACGATATATATATACTAAAAACCGAAAGAACTGCAGATGCTGGAAGTCAGAAACAAAAACAGAAATTGCTGGAAAAGCTCAGCAGGTCTGGCAGCACCTGTGGAGAGAAATTAGTGTTAACGTTTCGGGTTGAGTGATCCTTCCCCAGAACACTGAAGGGTTCCGAAGAAGGTTCACTGGACCCAAAATGTTAATTCCGATTTCTCTTTACAGTTTGTACAATGCTGCCCATCTTAGCTCTGCGTTGATCTTGCACAGCTTGGTCAGTCACTTATCATTTCCTCTGCCAGGATCTGGCACTTGGCATTTCTAAACAAATTACTATTGTATGCTTTCACCAACTCTTGGATGTTTTGCTTTCTCTCTACCATCTTGGCAGCAGCTGACAGGTGGACAGTTTTCATTTTGTTTTTGTTCAAGCTTTTTGTGATTGTACCATCAATGTGCTTTGTCTTCACATTCAGTTTCCTGACTGCAATGGCTGCCGAGCTATATTTGGGTCAATCAAAATTTTAGTTCTTAGCACTCAAAGAAAAATGTAATTGTGTGTCTTTCAAGTCTAACTGACAGTCTCTCTTCATGTAGGAGGCAGTGGTTTCATTAGCCATTATTTATCTATCATTGTTCCTTGTAATACATACATGGATCCCCTATATCTCTTCCAAAGTTAAATCCGTTCCTAGGAAGCTTGCGTTTCCTATTTTAAATACGTCCACTCCCCTCAACTTTTAACTGACCATGAAGATCAAATTGTCGAGTATTTGATTCTGCTACTTTATATAAGATGTTTGGAGCTTCTTCTTAACATAATTGACAGAAATACCAGATAACCAGTTAGCAGTTTGTTAGTGGATCCCTCCTTACCTTCTTTTTTGTATGTACATTGCTTATACTCTATCAAAAGTACCATGATAGTGACACTCCAAAGACTTCTATCATATTCCTATGAATGATCACTGTACAAACATGGTACATCTTGCTCTGCACCTCAATTTGAAGATGGCGGTGGTGGGGACGGCAACATTCAGCTCCTGAGTGAGGGGTTTGGCTGCTGATGCGTCAGTTTGACTGCATCCTCACAGCTTAACCATTGTCTTTTCAGCTCGATAGCTCAGACATTTTTTTTTGGCTTTGGTTGCCCTGGGGCCTCTTCCTGATGTCCTCCTGTGGGAGGCTGGGGCCCCATATACCTCCAACCTGCTCCATCTCGGGTGATGGCATTGGAAGGCAAGACAGGACCCGTCGGTTGACTCAGAGCCAGGACATGTGAGTTGATATCCGGCGTCGGAGGAAGTGCAGGACATATGCAGTGTGACCGTCTCCAGCTCAGAGACAGTGGATGTGGAAGCAACAGTGCCAGTGGCAGCAGGAAAAGTGGTCATTTCCAGGATTCTGGGGATGATGGCGGACAGCAGTGACTGATGGAGCAGAGAGGGTGAAGGCTACAGAGAGGGTAGATGAACATTTGAGGCTGTTTTAGTTTTAGTAATATCAACTTAATATTAATTTATTCAGTATTTTACCATATGTACAATTTATTCAGTGATTTATTCTGTTACCCAACATAGCACCGGAATGTGGCAACATTGTACACTTTTCACTGTACCTAGGGACAAGTGACAATATTAAATAAATCTAAATTTATATCACTGTGCTGAAATCAGAACTCTTTACACATACTCCTCCTGTAAACCATTCTTATCAGGATCTCAAAATTTTGGAATGATTTGAGTTTGCATCATTCCTACACTCTTCAGGCTTTTCAAACTAAAGGCTGCCAATGTCAAAATACAATTTTCCATTTCCCCACTTGGCGATGACATGCACTGTGGGTCTTGGCTTTTTTAACTTTGCTTTTGTTTTGTCCACTTTGTAATACAATATAGCCACAGTTCTGATATGATTTAGATTTATACCTGTTATATACCTTGGGACTTTGGATAAAATAAATAGTTACTCTATGTAATTTGAAATGGGCCCATTTTATGTTGGTTAGAGTCCAGGATGCTGACACACAATAAAAAAGACTTGGGTGACATTATGGTGTTGCACTCTAGACAGCATCACCCTGATACACATGACCTACATTAAAGTGAGAGTCTGAAATTTCACTATGTCCATGTTTACACAACAGTATCTCCAGTCATTCAAGTTTAAATCACCTCCGGCCCAGCCTTGGGAAATGTAGTGTTATCATTGTTCTTTATGGAATTCGAGATTTAATGCGTTATCAAATGAATCATTTAAGTTGATCATTTGTGCTTTCCCCCAATTCTCCAGCAATCCATGTTTTACAAACAGCGCTGACACACAATATATTTTCATGGCTGATGGTTTAATTATTGACAATAAAGTACAATGAGGCACTCAGAAAATTCTAACCATCGTGGAAATAGTTCGGTTCATTGAGCAATAAGCCTGATGGTTAAGTAAGGCCTTCATGTTTTCACACCATGTCCTCTTCTGTGCTAAACTCTATCATCAAAATAAAAACACAGTAATTACCTAGCTGTTAAAATAATTTTATCACAAAAACGTCATGGCAATGCATAATTTTTTAAAAAATAGGACAGTACACTGTTGGCTATCATTTGAGCAAGTAATAAGAATCATGATTTAAATGACCAAGTATTTGACACTGAATACAAAGCATACTTTCCAATGTGCTCTAAAGTGCAAATAAATTGAAGTAAGTTAAATGTAAATAAAACAGTTTGGAAGGCAAACTGTTAAAGGCTTAACAGGTAGGCTAGCCAGTAAATAAAAGCATTACTGTGCATAACGAAATGGAAGGCAACATTTTTTGACAATGGGCCCATTTATTATCATTGCTTGATATAGTCGCCGTTGTGCTTAACTTCAAAGACTTCTTATTAAATTTCAATTTATCTGATATACCAGCTTTCAGCTTCATGTTTTCATACAAATTTCATTCATCATTTTCTCTTGCCAAAGGTTAAATGTTCACAACTCCTAAATTAAAGGCATGCTCCCCATGCACACAAAATATCCATATAAAAGATATCCATATAAAATATTGTCACACTGTATACGATTAGGCTAGAATTTTGTGTCAAGAAATGATGAAGCTAATTTCTCTTGCTGTTATTTATGTGCAAGTGTAGCAGAGCCTTCTGGAATGGACAGGTATGGACGTGCTGTGGTTATCCAAGTTTGTTTCAGTTGCACCAGTCGTCCATTAGCCTGATGAAATAACATTTTGCTGTCTGCTTCAGCCTTGAAATTTATTGAATGGCATGAAGCTCATGTATTTTTCTTAAGCAGAAGTGGATAGATGTTTAATAAGCAAAGGGGTTAAGGGTTATTTAGGTAGGCAGGAAGCTGGAATTGAGGTTATAATCAGCTACGATCTTATTGAATAATGGAGCAGGCTCAAGGGTCGCAGTGGCCTTACTCCTGCTCCAAATTCACATGTTTGACGACACCACAGTTGTAGGCTGGATATCAAGCAATGATTAGTCATAAGACTGGAAGGAGCTAGAATGCTGGGCATTATGGTGCAAAGATAACAATCTTTCCCACAATGTCAGCAAAACTAAAGAGCTGATCATTGACTTCGGAAAGAAAGGAGGAAGACACACCCCTATGTACATCAGTGGAGCTGAGGTAGAGAGGGTCAAGAACATCAAGCTCCGAGGAGCGATGATAACTAACAATCTGCCCTGGTCCTCTCTCGTAAATGAGAGACACATCAAGAAGGCACATTAACACCTCTTCTTTCTCAGGAGGCTTAGGAAATTGCTGCAAAAAGGCAGCCAACATCCTCAAAGATCCCTCCCAACCCGGTTACACTCTATTCCAATCTCTTCTGTCAGCCAGCAGATACAGAAGCTTAAACACATGGACCAACAGGTTCAAGAACAGCTTCTTCCCCCCTGTTATTAGACTGCTAATTGGACATCTCACATTTCAAATCTAATGATGATCTTGCTTTTGTGCACCCCCTGTGCAGCTGTAACCTTATATGCCTTACTCTGTCTAAACACCCTCTGGTCTGTATGTCCTTGTATGTTGTGATCTGCCTATACTGTACATAAAACGGAATTTTTCACTGTACTTAGGTACATGTGACAACAATAAATCAAATCAAATCAAATTGCATGTATTTTCTATTTGTAGATTAGATACTAAACTAAACTCTCCACGGAAAGTTTTTCACTTAAAATCTATGGGCTGAATGTTAGCTTTTTTTGGCTAAGTGCAAGTTGCATAAAGATTTTTAGAGGGATTTTTGCCGAAAGGCCTAGTGAGGTTACTTACTTTAACAAATGCACCCCCTACCTAGCTCTTTCCCCCTCTTCTGGGGCTCTCTGTTCCTTCCCGTTCCTTAAAGCTCCAGACTTGCCTGTCCTTAGCTGGCATCTCTCTTCTTCCTGGAAATGCTTTCAGGCTGTGCCCACTTCTGAGTTTTGAAGGTACAGGGACTTCTATTGGCTGACAGCTTGCGATGGTGTGAATTCCTATCACTGGGACAGAAGTCCAGCCCCCAGCCTGTTTAGCCAGCTTCCAGTGAGCTATTGTTATGGATCATCTATGTGAGGGTGGGGGGTGTTTGGGTGGATGTTATCAGTAAGTTTGTAGATGATATGAAAATTGGCTGGGTGGTCAATACTGAGAAAGAAACTCTTAAGTTACAAGAAGATGTAAACAAGTTGGGCAGATGGGTGGATCAGTGGCAGTTGGAATTTAACCCCAAAAGGTGTGGGGTGATGCTCATTGGAAGAAGTAGCAAGGCAAGGGAGTACTCAATGAATGGGCAGGACAAAGGGATTTTGGGATGCTAGTCCACAGACAGGGTAATAGAGCAGTTAATATGGGAGACAATAAGGACTGCAGATGCTGGAAGCCAGAATCTATTAGTGTGAAGCTGGAAAAGCACATCAGACAGCATCAGAGAAGCATCAGTCCTGTGAAGGGTTTCAGATTGAAATGTTGATTTTCCTGTACCTCTGATGCTGTCTGATGTGCTTTTCCAGTCTCACACCAAAAATTGACTCTAGCTAATATAGGACTCTTGGTTTTATCAGTCATGGCAGAGATTACAAGCGCTCAGCTGCTGTACAGTGTGCAGTTCTGATCACCACTTTACTGGAAGAATGTGATTGCACTGGAGGGGTGCAGAGGAAATTCACCAAATTGTTGCCTGAGATGGTGAATTTTAGCTGTAAAGAAAGGCTGGATAGATTCAGGTTGCCTTCTTTGGAGCAGAGAAAGCTGAGGCAGGACCCTGAGTGAGGTGTATAACATTATGTGAGGAATTGACAAGGTAGATAGGAAGTAGCTGACCTCTTTAGTTGAAGGGCCATTAATGAGGGGGCAGTTGTTTAAGGCTTAGATTCCACCTTGAGGATAGTGAAAATCTGGAAATCATTGCCTGAGAGGGCAGAAGAGGTGGCAAAGCTCACCACCTTTGAAAAGTACATGTACTTGAGAGATTATAACATTTAAGGCTATGGCCCAAGTGCTGGAAAGTGGGATTAGTGTAGATAGGTTGGAGCAGACTTGATGGACTGAAGGACCTCTTCTGTGTTGTATGACTATGATTCTGTGAAGGCTTCTGAAGTGTCAAACCAATTGGGACTGGATTATTTCTGATGGAGTGGTAAGCTGTCTTGTCTTCGCCCCTCCCCCACCCTGCAAAGTACATCCCACGGAGTATCAGGAATGAATGGTTGTTAAAGATTTCAATTTTTTTACAAAATAAAACTTTTATTCTTACTTTCTCTTTCTGATCTCTTTTCCTCTGTATACAATATTGCTTCACTCTCGGTTTTTCTCTTTCTACATTTGATTTGAGATGGAATGCATCCATTTTAATTTATATTTCCTACATGAGTCTTGTACTATTTCATAATCTTCAATCTGGCTTCTTGCCTTATTCACTCAGGTTTCAAATGTTTGACTTCCTGCATATCAGCATTATCAGTTTGCACTCTCAGTAATGTAACGATGCAAAAAACGCATCCAAACCTTATCATGTAAGGCCAAGTCTGACTAATGGAAAATGCTGTAATGTGCCCTGCGAAAGCAAGTTATGGCCAATATTTTTGAATAGTAATCTGAGTGTAATTGATTTACATTTTTTATGTAAATGCCATTTTCGATTCTATATGGAAATAGAATCATAAGAATTGTACAGCGCAGGAGGACACCATCAGGGCAAACTCTTGAAGAGCAAGTCAGTCAGGGCAGCACAATGGCTCAGTGGTTAGCCCTGGTGCCTCACAGCACCAGGAATCTGGGTTCAATTCCAGCCTCTGGCGACTGTGTGGAATTTGCACATTCTCCCCATGTCTACGTGGGTTTCCTTGGAGGGCTCTGGTTTCCTCCCACAGTCCAAAGATGTGCTGATCAGGTGGGTTGGCCGTATTAAATTGCCCATAGTGTCCAGGGATGTGTAGGCTAGGTGGATTAGCCGTGGGAAATGCAGGATTACAGGGATAGGATATGGTGGCTGAGTCTGGTTGGGATGCTTTTGGAGAGTTGGTGTGGACTTGTTGGGCCAAATGGCCTGTTTCTACACTGTAGGGATTCTATGAATGAAAAAGTTAATCTCACTAACCAACTCTTTCCTAATAGCCATGCATTTTTTTTTCTTTCCAAAATCTATACAATTCTTTGTGAATGGTACTATTAAAATTACTTCTGCAAACCCTGTCAGGCAGTTCAATTCTAAATCCTGAACACTCATCACTGAAACATTTATTCCCTTTTCCACATTGTTTCCTACGCTCTGGACATGAGATTAGACTTCAAATCAACCGGTATGAAGGCTGATGAGTATGACCCAGTGAAATATTCTCCGATTCTCCCTTTTCTTCCTGCTGAACATCTCCCTCCAATGATATAGCTAAGAATGTTAACATAGAAAACCTGAGCATAAATCCATGTGGTATTATACTGCATTTAAGGTGTACCAACATCCCATTTTGGCCAAATAGCCCACCTTGAATATTATTCTGAGGGTTTCAACACTAAGCTGGACGAGATCACTATTATTAACATATTGGTCGGCTGAAAGGAGCAATAACGCAAATTCAGTGGCTCTGAACATGTCAATGAAAGTAACTACTCTTATTACTGCAAAATGAGGTTTGTTGGTAAATTGGCTTTTCACTCCTTTCCCCTAGGATATCACAGTGTTTCCTAACAAGGATAAGACTGTTCTAGGAGATGGAGGGATTACTCTCAGTGGAGGTCAACGGGCAAGGATCTCCTTGGCAAGGTTTGTGTTACAAATTAACATTATAACAATATCTATTAACAAAGGGAAGTGATGTGTTTGATTGAAACGTTCTTTCCACTGAGAAACTCATTGTTCATGGTAAAATCATCCTTAACTAACATTACCCTCTATAGATGATTCATTTTGTCAATCAGTAGGATATAGCAGTAGCTAGTCCTTGACTGAAAATTCTCTCATTGGGAGGTAACCTTTCCACCATGGCTGATTTACTCAGAATGTTACAGAAAGTAAATGCATTTTGTTAAGCCACTATGGATTACTACAGAGATACTAGGAACTGCAGATGCTGGAGAATCTGAGATAACAAGGTGTAGAGCTGGATGAACACAGCAGGCCAAGCAGCATCAGAGGAGCAGGAAAGCTTGACGTTTCGGACCTAGACCCTTCATCAGAAATTCAGGATGGTTTCTCGGAGAAGCTTCAGAATTTTTTACATCACATGCTCCAAGGAAGTGATTAGAATAATTGATGTTTGATTTTACTCTTAATAGTTTCCACTTTTCACATTTGAGAATTGGACCTATCACCAATAATTTACCATTACTAGGTGTGCATGAGCAACCTAAGGTGACTTTGTTCATCAATTTATGGCTCTCAACTTAAATCAAGTTTATTGAAGCCCTTGCATTTGTACTATGGCATTCCTTAACTCAATAAAATATTTTGTGACCTTTAAAAGTATTAAATACAGATTAATGCCATCAAAATGACTGGCAAAAGTTGTCCTCTCATAGGTCAAATTTTCTTTTTGAATAGTGTACAGGTATGTACAATTGTAAAGCGGCTTCTGTTCAATTGAGAATTACTTTCAGTTATCACAATGTTATTCACACTACAGCTAATGAGACTTCACCTTCATGTTTAGATAACTGTTTTTTTTGTGCTATTTATATCAAATAACATAGGGACACAGGAAGCCAATTCACACGTCCAAATTAAACTGATTTAAGAGTAAGACAGATGTGGAGGTGCTCGTGTTGGACTGGTTTGGAGAAAGTCAGAAGTCACACCACACCAGGTTATAATCCAATAGGTTTATTTGAAATCACAAGCTTTTGGAGCGGAGCCCCTTTGTCATGTGACTTCATTTCAGCTAATGAAGGAGCAGCACTCCAAAAGCTTGTGATTTCAAATAATCCTGTTCAACTATAACCTGGTCTCATGTGGATGATAACAAGAGTCCAGAGACAATATGTTCCTGTTAGGGTAAAGGGCAAGGCTGGAAGGTGTAGGGAATGCTAGATCAGTAGAGAAATTGAGGTTTTGGTAAAGAATAAGAAGGAAGCATATGTGAGGTGTAGACAGCAGAAATCGAGTGAATCCCTAGAAGAGTATAAAGGCAGTAGGAGTATACTTAAGACGGAAATCAGGAGAAAAAAAAGGGGACATAAGATAGCTTTGGAAAATAGGGTTAAGGAAAATCCAAAGGGATTCTGCAAATACATTAAGGATAAAAGGATAATTAGGGAGAGGAGAGGGCCCCTTAAAGATCAACAAAGCCACCTATGTGTGGAATTGCAGGAGATGGGGGAAATGCTAAACGAGTATTTACATCAGTGTTTACTGTAAAGTAGGATATGGAAGATAGAGAATATGAGGGAAATAAACAGCAATATCTTTAAAAAGTGTCCATATTACAGAGGAGGAAGTGCTGCATGTCTTAAAATGCATAAAAGTGGATAAATCCCCAGCACTTGATCAGGTGTATCCAGAGTGCTGTGGGAAGCTAGGGAAGTAATTGCTGGGTCCCTTGCTGAGATATTAGTATCATCGATAGCCACAGGCGAGGTGCCAGAAGACTGGAGATTGGCTAACATGGTGCCACTATTTAAGAAAGGGTGGTAAGAAAAAGTCAAGGAATTATAGACCAGTGAGCCTGACATCAGTGGTGGGCAAGTTGTTGGAGGGAACCCTGAGGGACAGGATTTACATGTATTTGGAAAGGCAAGGATTGATTAGGGATAGTTAACATGGCTTTGTGTGTGAGAAATCATGTCTCACTAACTTGATTGAGTTTTTTTGAAGAAGTAATAAAGAGGATTGATGAGGGTAGAGCGGTGGACCTGATCTATATGGACTTCAGTAAGGCGCTCAACAAGATTGCTCATGGTAGACTGGTTAGCAAGGTTAGATCACATGGAGTACAGGGAGAACCAGCCATTTGGATACAGAACTGGCTCGAAGGCGGAAGACATAGGGTGGTGGTGGAGGGTTGTTTTTCAGACTAGAGGCCTGTGACCAGTGGTATACCACAAGGATCAATGCTGGTTTCACTGCATTTCATCATTTATATAAATGATTTGGAGGTATGGTTAGTAAGTTTGCAGATGACACCAAAATTGGAGGTGTAGTGGACAACAAAGGTTACTTCAGAGTACAATGGGATCTTGATCAGGTGGGCCAATGGGCCAAAGAGTGGCAGATGGAGTTTAACTTAGATAAATGTGAGATGCTGCATTTTGGAAAGGCAAATCAGGGCAGGATTTATACACTTAATGGTAAGGTCCTGGAGAGTGTCACTGAATAAAAAGACCTTGGAGTGCAGATTCATAATTCCTTGAAAATAAAGTCACAGATAGGATAGTGAAGAAGGTGTTTGGAATGCTTGCCTTTATTGGACAGTCCATTGACCATAGGAGTTGGGAGGTCATGTTGCAGCTGTACAGGACATTGGGTAGGCCACTATTGGAATACTGCCTTCAGTTCTGGTCTCTCCGTCATAGGAAGGATGTTGTGAAACTTGAAAGGGTTCAGAAATGATTTAAAAGGATGTTTTGCCAGGGTTGGAGGGTTTGAGCTATAGGGAGATGCTGAATATTTTCCCTGCAACATCAGAGGCTGAGGGATGACATTATAGAGGTATATAAAATTATGAGGGGCATGGAGAGGGTAAATAGACAAGGTCTTTTCTCTGGGGTGAGGGAGTCCAAAACTAGAAGGCAATGGTTTAAGGTGAATGTGGAAAGATTTAAAGGGGACCTAAGGGGCAACTTTTTCACACAGAGGGTGATGTGTGTATGGAATGTGCTGCCAGAGGAAGTGGTGGTGACTGGTACAATTACAATATTTAAAAGGCATCTGGATGAGTATATGAATAGGAAGGGTTGAGAGTGATATGGGCAAAATGCTGGCAAATTGACTAGATTTATTTAGGATATCCAGTTGGCATGGACGAGTTGGAACAAGGGATCTGTTTCAGTGCTCGATATCTCTACGACTCTATGACTTCTAACTAAGAGTAAGACCAACATTACTGAAGTCAATAATTAATGCCATTGTTGCAAATTCAAAAGTCATGTAACAAAAATGCTGTTTACAAAAATGCTCTGTACAATTCAACGTCAAGTGTCAGTAATTGGGACAGTGCTTAAATTAATAGATGTGGCTGAATGACATTTTTGGATGATGCTTAGCAACATAGTGCAAAAAAGTTATGAGCTAAACTCTGTTTAGTACCTATGTGCTGGAAGATCATTTTAGATTTCAGAAACAAGGAATGTATACCCCAAACTAATTTAAATTATTAATAACAATATGTTGCTGTAATTTTTAGTATTCTGGCACTGTTACCTTTGTGGCAAATAAAAGAGCAGCATTAGACTTCAGTTCAGCAAATCCTGACATGCAGGTCAGAAAATTCATTTTATTCAGGCAGTGCCCCAATCTCACAATGCATTGTTTTTTATAAATAGTACTGGTAGAAAGTTTCTTAGTTAATGCCATCGATATCAATAACACATGTCTTCATGCTGTTTTTGTTTCGGTTCCAATGTAAGCTCCCAAAAAAAATGCACAAGAGTAAACCAGTTTAAGCTGCACATGGACTGCACAATATTTTGACTAAACGGTATGCTTAAAAAACCTAAAATTCATTGTACATTACAGAAGAGAGGTGTCCAAATGGTTTTATTTGTCTTTACTGCTCTAAGTTTTCTACAATCATTTTCTCAAATCAGAAAAGTCATAAACTACTTTATTCATTGCCGATGTAAATTGCTACTCATTAACTTTTACGGGGCGATGAATTACACAAAATTTTTTATATGGCCTGCTCTGCTTCTGATTTGTACATTTGTATATATTTAAAATATACTGAGTCATTTACTGAAAACGTATAAAGTCTGTTTCTCTAACATGAGAACTTAATGAATTGCAGACGAGCTTGTTTGGCTGAAAATGTCAATTTCAGTGTGACTGCCCCATATACAATGAGACGAAGATATTATCCTCAATGTGAGTTCTTACTTGGTAGAACAGAGGAAGTAACTCTTGATCCGCTGTTATTCTAGCTGATCATGGAAAATATTGAATGAGGTTAAATACAGGATATTGACTCCAATCTTTAGTGTGTCAAATCAATATCCGGATTATTTGGATAATGCTGCATTTCTCATTAAAGAATACTTCATTAGCAAAACTCAAGGTATCAAGATTTTCCATTTGGGACCATGAAGTTAGGGAAACTTTACCTGAACAAGTAAAAATGTGCTCCAAGCTTTTAAAAGCATCCAGTTATTGCCTTGCTTGATTTTAAAAGAGAAAATTGTGATTAAAATGAATGAATTCACGGAATTAGTTTTTAAAGCACAAACAACTTGTTACCAATTTACCAGTGAACTGTTTGTTTGACAGTATTTATGGCCAAAAGAATTCTTCTCATATTCAAGCTAAGCTGTCCTTTAGTTCGAGGACAAAATCCATTCAGGGCTATGAATTTCTGCCACAGGTCCTCACGTGACTGAACACACCAATTTCTCAACTTGCAGAGCTTTGGGCATGTGAATCATCAGAAGAAGTAGTGGGATTCGGATTGCAGAATGAGCTTCCTTTTCATTCCTTCTCCCACCACTCTATCTTATCTTTAAAGTGTTTGGACTCAAGTGCAGCTCGACAGACATGTTGCTGCCGTTTTGAATGAGTGGTAGAAAGCTCTTCCCAGCCATTAGTGTCAATGGGGCCATGCTTCAAGGGGAGCTTCACAGTGTCTATGCAGCATCTTATTGTCCTCTATTGGAACACTGGCCATTTGAGAATTGAGAAATCAGGAGGTGGTGGTGAAGACAGACAAGTTGTAGTCACGTCATCATGAAGCAATTGCAGGATTATGATGAAGTTTGTTGGTTACCAAACTCTCTGGAGAACTTTCCACAAAGCGTCATGATTGAATCAAATTCTTTCGTCTGACGAATGAATGTAATGAAAATTTTCTTGTGTTTTCTTAATATTTCTCGCGGATTTTCAGAGCGACAAAAACCATTTTGGAGGATAGCCTGGAAGGTCTAAAATCAAATGTGTGTCTGGCAGGATTTTCTCAGCTGCAAGATAATTCAGGAGAACATGGATCAGAATTTTCCCTGCTTATGGATAAAAGGAAAATACTTGATCGTTTTCACCTCAGGACTCGTTCCTTTAAGATAGTTACCACTGTCGCATTCTTGAAGTTAGGGGATGGGGTTAGAGTTAGTGTCTTGATGTGAGCATAGGCCTACTAGCTTCGCTGGCCTCAGCTTGAGAATTATTAGGGGTGCAGACATTTTTGTTTTTCATCAGTTTAATTGCTTCTTGCAGCTGTCCTGTTGATAGTGTCCACTCACAGGTTCTACCGCAGGGTACGGTGCAATGGCCTGGATAGTATCAACTGCCTTGGTGGATTCACAGCTAAGGAGTTATTGAAACTATTCTTTCCAGTGCTAATAGATGGAAATTGCAATCCTTATGAAAACAGATACCATCCTGCAAGTGAAGGCAGTTTTTATTATTTGACCTTGGTCTACAGATGGCCCAGTGGCTTCAAAGCTTTATATATCATAACAGTCGGTATACTGTTGGATTTCTCAAGCTTTGTCTTCTCATCACTATCATTATTGACTAATCTATCTATTCCTATTTCTTTCTGCCTACAGAGCTCTATATAAAGATGCTGATCTGTATCTACTGGATTCACCTTTCAGTCACCTTGATGTAACTACAGAAAAGAACATATTTGAAAGGTATCTTGCAGAAACTATTCAAGATACAGAAGTTCTCTATAAATATATTTAATATTCCCAATTGTTTCATACACACACAATATCAATAAATTGAATTATAATTCAGAGAGATGCATAGTAACTGTATTCAATTACGTAAGGAATAAAATGCAGTAGTATTAATGAAATATGAATCCCTTTGACAATAGCCAACATTACAAAATTGTGGTGAAAGTATATGGCCAGTCATGGGATCAGGTATTCCAATTGGAACAGTAAATGACAACTTTGTTTGTGAATGGCACATATTAATACAACTCTGCTGCATAAACAGCATTTTATTGTTAAACTAAATATTTTGTTTACTTCATTCAAATCTGTTCATGATGCATTTAATTGAAAACAATAAATTTCTTATCAAAAGCAGTTCCTTGGATTTTCCCTAAACATTTAAATTGGCAGCACAAAATCTCCGTAAAGAAGAAAGTGGTGGACTTTAGTAATGAGATTACAATAGTTGGGGATTGTCTCAGATGGAGTTTCAGCTCCATTAGCCAAACAAAGTACCACAGTTTGATTAATTTTTAAGATTTACTTAACTAAAGACTTATTGCTTTACAAATTCAACAAGGATGAGCTCGAATGTTGTTTTTGAATGTTTTTAGATTAATTTCCACTTCAATTGGATTCCCTTAAATTATTTGCAGATTTTGTCATTTCATCTTCAAATTGCCTGTTTTTACACCTAAACCTGTACCAGGGAATTGCAGTTTTATTTGTATATGTGGCAGCTAATATTATTCAAATAATGATTCCATGAGGAAATTAAAATTGGTGGGTATGATGTTCTGGGCAGCACAGAGACTGGCTGGAAGGTGATCCAGGCTGGGGACTAAACATCCAAAGATATGTGTCCTATTGATAGTTCAGGCAGATGGGTGGAGGTGGTGGCATTGCCTTGTTGGAAAGAAATCTAATTAAATTGATAGTATGACGTGATATAGAGTTGGAAGGCATCAAATTTACGTGGATAGAGTTGAAGAGCCGTAAAGGAGAAAGGTCCTAATGGGAGTTATGTAGAGGCCTCCGAGCAGTAGTCAGGATGTGGGACAGAGAATAAATCAGTAGATAGAAAAAACATGGAAGAAAGGCACTATTGCAATAACCATGCGGATTTCGATATATAGGTGGACTGGGAGAATCAGGTTGGTAGTGGATCCCAAGTAAAGGAATTTGAGGCAAGTCTACTAAGGGGTTTTTTCAGAGCAGCCTGAGTTATAGCCCACTAGGATGAAGGAACCCCTGGGGGACAGTGACCATAATATGATAGAATGCACCCTGCAGTCAGAGAGGGAGAAGCTGGAATCTGATGTAAAGGTATTTATAGTCGAATAAAAGTAATTCCAAACACATGAGAGAGAAGTTGGCCAGAGTTGATTGGAAGCGGATTCCCAGCAGGAAAGATGTTGGACCAGCAATGGCGGGAGTTTCTGGAGGTAATTCAGGAGGCACACCAGAAATTCATGCCAAGGAAGAAGAAACATACTAAGAGGATGACGAGGCAATCATGGCTGATGAGGGAGGTCAGGGATTGCATATTAGAAAATAGTTTTCAAAAGCAAAAGAAAAAGCATGTAATGTGGTGACTATTAATGGGAAGCTAGAGGATTGGGAAGCTTTTAAAAGCCTGCAGAACCAAAAAAGCAATTAGGGAGGAGAAGATGAAAGATAAGGGTAAGCTAGCTGGTAATATAAAAGAAGATAGCAAGAGTTCTTTTGGATATATAAAGGTAAGAGAGGGACAAGAGTAGACACGGGACCGTTGGAAAATGAAGCTGGAGAAGTAGCAATGGGGAACAGAGAAATAGCAGAGGAATTGAATAGGTACTTTGCATCAGCCTTCTTGGTGGGAGACACCACTAGCATACCAGAACTTCAAGAGAATTGGGGGCAGAGGTGACTGTAATGGTCATCACTAAAAAGGTGCTGGGGAAGATGAAGGGTCTGAGGTGATAAATCACCCAGATCAGACGGACTCACACTAAAGTTCTGAAGGAAATAGCGGAAGAGATTAATGGGGCATTGGTGATGATCTTTCAGGTATCACTGAAGTTAGGAAGGGTCCCAGAAGACTGGAAAATATCCAATGTTTAAGAAGTGAGGAAGAAGACCAGAAATTATAGGCAGTGTGCAGGGTTTAGCACTGAGATGAGGAGGAATTTCTTTAGCCAAAGGGTGGTGAATCCATGGAACTCATTGCCACAGAAGGCTGTAGAGGCCAAATCATTGAATCTATTTAAGACAGAAATAGTTCTTGATTAGTAAAACGATCCAGAGTTGCATGGAGAAGGCAGGAGAATGAGACTGAGAAACATATCAGGCATGATTGAATGGTGGAGTAAACTCGATGGGCCTAATTCTGTTCCTATATCTTAAGGTCATTGCAACAAAAAACATGAAAAAACGTAGTCAATGTAAGATTCTTGGCTATCTAACATTTATTAAGTATATATCAACTTTTAAACTGTACCCTTGACCAAAATATACCCAATCCACTCACTTCATGTCCACATGCATCAAGAAATCCTCATAGCATAAGTTACAACATAAAGATTTACTTATGCATAATTACGTACATTTCAATTAATGTCTCAAGAGGTCCATGAATGCATTCTAATTGCTATGATGTAAAAGGAGCAGATCATAATGGTTATGGTTTGTTTTTGTAATAGCTGTCTTTGTAAACTGATGGTTAACAAAATTCGGATCCTGGTGACTTCGAAGCTGGAACACTTGAAGAAAGCCGATAAAATTCTGCTCTTACACGAAGGACGCTGCTATTTCTACGGAACCTTTTCTGAGCTTCAGGGGGAGAAGCCTGACTTCAGTTCCCAGCTGCTGGGTTCTGAGGGTTTCGATAGCTTTAGCGCTGAAAGAAGAAACTCAATTCTCACCGAAACCCTTCGTCGGTGCTCCGTGTCCTCAGGTGACGGGGCATGTTTGGGAAGCTTCAATGAAACTCGAAAAGCATCTTTCAAGCAGCCACCAACAGAATTCAGTGAAAAAAGGAAATCTTCGCTGATAATCAATCCAATAACGTCGAACAAAAAATTTTCCCTCATACAAACAGCTATGCCACACGCACAGGCAAATGGTATAGAAGATGCCATAAGTGAGCCAAATGAAAGGCATTTTTCCCTCATTCCAGAAAATGAACTAGGAGAACCCACACAACCCCGGAGTAATATATTCAAAAGTGAGGTTCCCTTTCAGGCACATAGGCGACAATCTGTGCTGGCACTCATGACAAACTCTTCAACGTCTCCCAGCAAGATTCATGCACGACGCAACACTGTACGCAAAATGTCCATGGTTTCTCAAGCCAATTATGCATCTTCTGAGATAGATATTTACTCAAGGCGCTTGTCTGAAGATGGAAGTTTTGAAATTAGTGAAGAAATAAATGAAGAGGATTTGAAGGTATGTTAAAGTATTCTAACAATAAAAGTTATGATTTGACAACTTTCAAGCAGAAAAAATTGAGGCAATCGATAAACTTCCAAATTACAACTTTTTTTAAAAGTAGAAAGGAATATAAATAAATGAAAATCCTAAGGTTCCTGAGTAGATTTGTAGCTTGGGTTGTGAATGTTGTGGTTGGTTTGCTCATCGAGCTGGTTCGTTGCTCCACAGGCGTTTCATTGCCCTGCTGGGTAACATCATCAGCGCAGCCTCTGATGAAGCGCTCTTGTGTTTTCCCACCCGTTACTTAAACCCTGGTGTCCGTTGAGCAGGATTGCCTCACTTCCAGTATATATAGGGTCCAGCTCTATGTGTTCATTGATGGCCTTCTTAGTGGAGAACCAGGCCTCTAGGAATCCCTGTGCTTGTCTCTGTTTGCCTGCCCTCAGATCTTGGTGTTGTCCCAATCAAACTGGTGGTTCCCCTTACCCATGTGGCTGGAGATGAGTGAGTATTGGTCATGTCTTTTTGTTGCTAGTTGGTGTTCGTGTACTCTTGCAGCTAATTTTCTTCCTGCCTGTTGTCGCAGTCTTTGCAAGGAATTTTGTATATAATGTTGGTTCTGTCCATAGTGGGTAACGGGTCTTTGATTTGGGTGAGCAGTTGGCGTAGGGTTGATGCGGATTTGTGTGCTACTCTGATGGCCAATGGTCGTAGGAGTCTTGTGGTCAGTTCAAATGTGTTCTTGATGTAAGGTAGTATGATAAGTGTGTTTGGGCGTGCAGTATCTTCTTGTTGTTGTTCATGTGATAGACATCATCAGATCCAGTTGTTTGGGTATCCGTTGTCCTTGAATACTTGGTGGAGGTATTCTTTTTCTTTTTGGTGTGGTTCTGGGTTGCTGTAGTGTGTTGTTGCTTGTTTAAATAGTGTTTTTACCAAACTTCGTTTGTTGGTGTTAGGGCAGTTACTGTTGAAATTCAGTACTTGGTCAGTGTGTGTGGCTTTCCTGTGTACCTTCATCAGGAATTCCCCATTGGTCCTGCGTTCCACCATGACGTCCAGGAATGGGAGCTGTTCATTCTTTTCCTCTTTCCCAGTGAATTTGATTCTAGTGAATTTGATCCTGGTGAGAATGTTATTTATTAGTTCCTGTGTCTCTTCTAGTTTGGTCTGTTTAATGATGATGAAGATGTTGTCCACGTATTGGATCCATAGTTTGGGTTGGATTTGCGAGAGGGCCATGCTTTTGAGCTTCTGCATCACCAGTCCTGCTAATAGTCCGGAGATAGGTGATCCCATGGGTGTTCCGTTGATCTGTTCATAGATTTGGCCGTTAAAGGTAAAGTGGGTCATGAGGCATAGGCCTAGTTTATAATATCAGTAACCTCTACAAATTGGCTGCATGAAGAGTTCATACATTTTTATATTAATTCATAGAATTGAGCATTTATTACCCGTCCCTAAATCCCCTCGAGAAGATGGTGGTGGGTCACTTCTTTGAATACAAACATGTGGCTAGTGCATGGTGCTTATTTGACAATGTAGAAGCATGTCAAATGCTGAGGTTGTGATCTCAAGCCCCACTGAAAGCAGTGTTAAAGGTCTTGGGGCACAATGAGCATGTCCCTACCTCTATGGCAGAAGTCTATCAATTCCCATCCCATTAAACCCCATACACTCCAGAGGTGTGTCATAACATGTCTAAGCAAGTTGATTAAAGTAGCTGTGGTGGCTTGCTCATTTTAATTTCTCCAACTGCTGTCATGGGATTTAAATGCATGACTCTGGATTATTAATTTGTATCCTAATCCAATAACATAACTTCTACATTACTGTAATAGTACACTATCGACTTGATGAATCAGTTTGAAAAGGGGTGGACATATCAGGAAAACATTTACAAATGATTCCCATCCAAAGATATTTGGTAAAGTTTATACTTAAAAGAGCTGCATATTAACCTTTTGCAGTTCATGCGCTAGGTCATTCAGACCTCTCTACAGCTTAGAGCTCTGTAATTGTTCACCATCTAAATTATATTCTTTTTTCTTATTTTTCCTGTTGAAATGAAAGATTTCCATTCTTCCCACATTTTACTTCATTTTCCAGAAATTTACCCACTCACGTAACCTATCTATAACCCTTTACACCTTCCTTATAGTTTTGTCACAACTTACTTTTCTACCTATCTTTGTGCCTTTAGAAAATTTAACAAACATACCTTTGAGACTATAAATGGTGAAATATTGAGGTTCCAGAACAGGTCACAGCAACGCATCACTTATTATACCTTGTCAACCAGAGAATAACCCCTCCTCACCTATCCACAATTTTCAGTAAGCTAACCAATTACATACCTATGCCAAATGTTGTTGGGAAATAGTTCCAATTTGTTCTTTAAATAATCCTTTAATCACCAATTAGTTGTGTAACAAAAATATATCAAAGCTTTAAGAACTGGGATGGCCACTACAAATCTAACAAGTATTTTGTTATGGAACTTTCAAAAGTGGTGTCAGCTGAGTCCAAAGATGCGTCAATGATTAAATAGCTTTGTAGCATACAACTTACGAGAAGTAAGTATGCAGAGAAAGAAGAATGAGAGAATGAAGCATGGAGTCAAAAAGTGTAATTTGCCGAAACTGAACAACTCAGTTATTATTACCTAAAGTCGTATTTATTTGTTATTTGAGAATTTCTCTACTTTGCTTTAGGAATGCTTTGTTGATGAAGAGGAAATCCGCAATGTTACAACCACATGGAGCACTTATCTCAGATATGTTACAATTAATCGCAACTTGATATTTGTCCTCATCCTTTGCCTTGTTATATTTTTAGCAGAGGTAAGATAATAAGTGTAAATACATTAGAAATAATGAATCATCCATCTCTTCAAAAGCCTTTCCTGATAGACCACTTCCCTTGCCTGATCAACACCCCTAATGTTGATTAATTGCCACTCCCTGCCCCTCCCAGACCAACACCCATTCCCAGTGTAGACTGTTGTGTGAGTATGCTGGACAGAGATATGCTCGCTGCTCAAGTAAAGGAACAGCTGATAATCATGCTGGTCCTCGGTGCGGAGAACAGTGATATCAGAAACATACAGTGGAGCTTAAAGATTAAACCATGGATGGAAATTTGAAGTGTGGATTCCTCAAGAGTTTCTATCCAACCTGCTCCCTGTGGGTTGATTCCGTAAAAGTTCTACCCCTTTTGTTTCAAAGCAGCGTAAATCTCAATTGAGTCGCATCTGATCAAATTCAGGAATAACCTAGCCATTGCATTGATGCTTACACACAGAATCTTTCAAATAATTGTTTCCACCAGCATTTGGACATTAAGATTTTGTTCATAAGCCATTAATAGGAATAACATTTTAATGCACATTGAACGTTGCTTATGAATAGAAATTAAACAAAGCAACGAGCCATTCGGCTCACCAGGTTTATGGTAGTGGTTATGATCCACACAAACCTCCTCCCACCTTCACCTTAATTCATCAATGTATCTTTCTATTCATTCTTCCCTCATGTACTTACTAGCTTTAACTTAATTGTATCTATGCTGTAAGATGAGGTACTCATAATTCACCTAAAAGGAAGCCTGACAATTTTTTCACAGGAAAAGAATAACAGTCACTGGCCTAGGGATAGTAAGAACTGCCGATGCTGGAGTCTGAGATAACAAGGTGTGGAGCTAGAGGAACACAGCAGGCCAGGCAGCATCAGAGGAGCAGGAAAACTGACATTTCGGGTCGGGATCCTTCTTCAGAAATGGGGGAGGGGAAGGGGGCTCTGATATAAATAGAGAGCGGGGTGCGGTGATAGCAGGTGGATAGTGGAGCAGATAGGTGGGAGAGAAGACAGACAGGTCAAGGAGGTGGGGACGAGAGGGCATGCTGATCTCAGGATGAGGTCAGGGGTGGGGAGATTTTGAAGCTAGTAAAGTCCACATTGAGACCATTTGGTTGTAGGCTTCCAAGGTGGAATATGAGATACTGTTCCTCCAGTTTCTCGGTGGCTGTAGTAATAATGCTGTTTTATGAAATAATGCCAGAATACTTTTGTTCCAAACAGCAATTGCTTGTTTCCCCTCACTGGTCAGGTAGAGGAAGAGAGAAAACAGCATTGAATCACAATTCACGCACAATTCCAGACACGCAGAACATGCAAAAGAAGCTCAAAGATGCATATAGAACCACATAGAGTTTTACAGCTGCACTTGAAATATTCCTCCTACTATATAAAAGCCACATGTCAGCCACAGACAAATCTGGGGAAAAAATGTGTTTGTGCAATTTTGAAAAATCCCTGTCCTGTTTCATAATTAATTTGACCTTTAGCTATTGCCTATTCCCCATGTAGTATCTTAAAAGAGAAGCAAAAATATAGGCAAAGCGAGTTTTAGGTTACAGGATTTGAAAACTCAAGGATCTCACAAAGTAACCTACGTCTTTCTTGTGTGATTCTATTGCTAATTTTGCTGGTGCATGGATCATATTTATTCTTAAAATTGTCATCAACTGCGTTGTGATTCATTGGACTTGAAGAAACCTGTCAACCAAAATCAAATTATTCCTGGTCATTCATTACTTGTTACTTATGGGACCAGGCTGTGTATAAATAATCTGTGACATTTTCATACATTTCTCGACTGGGAAGTATACTATTGGTTGGAAACCGCTTTGGGATGATATAAGGACAACAGTCCTCATTAACTGTTCTTGGTGGAAATGTTTCATGCATGCTGGCAGTAGAATTACAGCAAAACCAACTGGTATTTATATAGAAGGTGTAGAGTTGGATGAACACAGCAGGCCAAGCAGCATCATAGGAGCAGGAA
>JAHRHZ010000021.1:24561500-24583361 GCA_024137785.1 Ginglymostoma cirratum | reverse complement strand
TACACCTTGTTATCTCAGATTCTCCAGCATCTGCAGTTCCTACTATCTCTGGTATTTATATAGCATTTTTAATATAGTATATTGTCCAAAAGTACTTCACAGGCGGTACTATCGAACATCATTTGACACCACAACATGAAAATGTTTTAGAACAATTGACCAAAAGGGCACACATACATGCATGACAATTTAGAGTGGCTACTTCTGGTGTTGTTTTAGATTCCCATTTAGAATGAAGTCTCTGAGACCAGGCATGGATTTCTATCCCATTAACCAGGCTGGGAGGGCAAAGTTAAAATCATTCCACAGGAAACTAATTCTGTAGTCTCAGAAGCTGAATGCAGGATTCTGAATGGGCTAAATTGAATATCTTAAACCTATTGCTGCACTGTAGCAAAACATAATATTTTTAGTACAGCTAAGTTCTACAGTCCAATCTGGCCTTTTATGAATATTATATTGTTCCACAAAGCCTTCCATTCTCCTATTGCCATGAATATCTTGGAGTGATTTAGGTACGGACCCCAATTTTTCTGGAGGAGCCATATTGACAGAAGGTAATGAGCAAAATATCGTACTTTGCCGATACCTCATTAATTAAAGAAAATTATTATTTGGTGAAATTGTTCATTAAATTGGTAATCATGCCATGCATATTACAATATAGGAATGTAAACTTAATTTCTTTTTGCTACTTGGGCTAATGAAACAAATAAACCTTTCTGAAATAACACAGTGAGGAGCTGGAGGAACACAGCAGACCAGGCAACATCAGAGGAGCAGGAAAGTTGACGTTTCGGGTTGGAACCCTTCAAGAAGCTCCTCTGATGCTGCCTGGCCTGCTGTGTTCCTTTAGCTCCACACTCTGTTATCTCTGACTCCAGCATCTGCAGTTCTTGCTATCTCTGAATAATCCTTTCTGGATCTACTTCTTCATATCTTACATTCTCAGAGAACAGTGAAATATTGCATCTCAGCTACGTGTAATTAATAAGTTGCATAAAGGAAATACTGTATGATGGCACCGCTGAAAAAAAACCTCCTGATAATCAATAAAAGTAGACTGAAAAAGAAAACTTAAATTATTTTCCCAATATAACATGAACAAGAATCTGTGCTAACGCAATGCCAGTAAATCAAGTATAATGCACTTAATTCTGCTAAGACCTAAAATGAGGCTGGGAATAAAAGTAATTGTTTTACAAAGCTTGTTGACAATAGATCATGTTCACAGTCTTATGAGTTAGATCAGTTGAACTGATAAGTTGGAACAAGAGCACAGTTAGAATTGTCATCATTCAGTTTTGTGCATGGGGCCACTGTTGGCATTATTTGGAAGCATCAGCATAACACCAATACAAAGTACTAATGTTATCTAAACTGTTCTTCCTTGCTGTTCCTCTTGAACATCATAAAGAACAATAGGAAGTGAAGGGATGAAATCTATCTGTTGTTTGCTGCGCTTATATAATAAGTACCACTTTACAAAGTTTGAAATTTTGTCTTGTTCTTTGCTTCAAGAGTGTACACTGATTAAGGCTTGAATTTGGCCATCGGCTTATTTCTGTAATGCAGCCACTAAATATGAAGCCACTTTGTACTTGATGCCAAAAAGTAAAGTGATTCCAAAATCCAATCAAAGAGCTGAAGGTTTGACAGAAATTGAGACTTTTTAGCAGTTGATACAACTGAATGGCTTGCTAGGCAATTTCTGAGGCTAGTTAAGAGTCCTCCTCACTCCTGTGAGTCTGGAATCTCACGTAGGCCAGATAAGGACAGTAGTTTTCATTCCCTAAAGGACATGAGCGCACCTGAAGGAATTTTAAGACAATCATTTCAAAGTCATCATTAAACTTATAATTCCAGATTTTTTTAATTGAAATCAAATTCTACTATCTGCCACGATGGGACTTGAATCCAAGTCCTCCAAGCATCGCCTGGATTACTAGTCCAACCACAATATCAATAAACTATTGCTTCACCTGAGGAATGTACCAGGCATTGACCATCTCTAAGAGGGGAGAATGTAACCATTGTCCCTTGTCATTTAATGGCATTATCATCATGGAAGTATCCACTATTAGCATACTGGGGGTTACTATTGACCAACAACCATGCTGGACTAGAAATGTAAGTATTGTGGTTACAAGAACAGGTCAGAGGCCAGAAATCTGTGATGAGTAACTCACCTCCTGACATTGCAAAGTTAGTCCACCATTGACAAGGCACAAGTCAGGACTGTGAAGGAATACTCCTCATTTGCCTGGACAAGTGCAAATCCAAAAACGCTTTAGAAAACATGACATCATCAAGACAGTGCAGCCTATTTGACTGGCACAGAATCCACAAGCATTCACTTCCTCTACCACTGAAACTCAGTAATAGCACTGTGTACCATCTACAAGATACATTGTAGATAACTCATCAAGGCTCCTTAGATAGCA
Organism: Ginglymostoma cirratum; assembly: GCA_024137785.1. NCBI lineage: Eukaryota > Metazoa > Chordata > Chondrichthyes > Orectolobiformes > Ginglymostomatidae > Ginglymostoma > Ginglymostoma cirratum. The sequence goes on along the minus strand of JAHRHZ010000021.1, from coordinate 24,580,917 downwards.
CCTTCCAAACTCATAACTACTACCATCTAGAAAGACAAGAGCAGCAAGTATATGGGAACATGACCACCTGCAAGTCCTTCTTTGAAACTACTCACCATTCTGAATTGGAAATATATCACTGTACCTTCGGTGTTGCTGTCAAAATCCTGTAACTTCCACCCAAGGGCATTGCAGGTCTTTATGAACTGCATTGGTTTAAAAAGGCAACTCACCTTCACCTTCTCAAAGGCAACCAGGCATGAGCAACAAATGCTGTCCTAGCAAATGATGCCCAAATCCCAAAAGTGCTTAGGAATATATATTCTCAAACTTCATCAGAGAGGTAACACTTACATAGACATGTGAAAGATTACAGCAGTGTCATACTGTTTACCTTGCTGGCAGAAGCTCTTAAGAAAGTCTCAGAATACTTAGAATGCACTATTGGAAGAGAAGCAGGAGGGGATGGGGGTTGTGTTCATGCCTTTTGTGATTATGGGGGCTATCTAAAGAATTCTGAGTGGAGTAGTCCACCACACTGTCAATGGCAACAAATTTCTTCACGTCGTCCTCAACAGACATTAAATCCATAACTTGCATCTTTAAGAATGTTTCCAACAGTTTTAATATCTAAAGTATGAACCTTGCAGTAGAGCCAACAATTGCATATTTTGATACAAGCCATTTAATTGCTAAACTGATATATCTTGACATTTGAAATATTAGGGCAGCGTATATTAGTTTCAGCCCTGATTTCTGCAATTATTTTATATCTTACAATTGGTAATACATATTTCCCCTATATTATGTATGATCAGAGGTCCATTTTTACTAATAATTGCTAATTCCCATAAACAATGCAAGACACATATTCAATGGAGGTAAAAGATCTTGTGATTTACTAAGAAAGGATTTTGTGTTCTCTAATATAATATAATGATTTTTTAATGTCACCATTTTCCTTGTTTGTCTAAAGGTGGCTGCTTCTTTGGTTGGACTTTGGATAGTTAATGGGTAAGTAGAAATGAAGCCTGCAATTCAGGGCACATAATCTTACCAATGCATTGTTTGGTGACTGCATGTTAACAGGACATGACTCAGACACAATATCGACGAAACTACTTAAGAAAGATCGATAAGACAAGTCCTTTGCCAGGTTTATTGGCTAACATAATAGCATGTACTGTCAGAAACTCTCTCCTCAAGACATTTTTTAATATTTTACTTGTTGTACTAGTAATCATTATTGCAAACCTCTGTCTGAAAAGAGAGCAGTTTGTCAAGCCATTCACTTCAAAGTGCATTCCAGGAATGTGCCAGTATTGGCTCTGATCTTGAGAAATTTAAATGAAATAAACATTTTCTGATGAAGGGTTTAGGCCCGAAACGTCAAGTTTTCCTGCTCCTATGATGCTGCTTGACCTGCTGTGTTCATCCAGCCCCATGCTTGTTATTTTACACATTGCTGTTGTTCATTGTTCTCTTCAGTAGCCTTCTCTAGACTTTTTTTTTATTTTTGGTTTCTTTGGGCTGAAGGATAATTTTCTAACCCAAAAATTATTGGAATTATGTCAAAGATTAAAATGGAAGAAAATCTGGAACAGATTTGTTTAAGTTTTAGGTTTTCTTTACATTTTCATATAAAGTTTCTACCTTAAAATGGTTTAATGAGACATAACACGTGTAAGTTCCATAGGGGTAATTTGCTCGAGTTTATTGATCACTCTTAAATATTCAACTGACTTTATACAATGGCCTACAGTAATGAGTGTGCTTCCTGTTTCTCATCACCTTACAGCAATAAACACTAACTTCAGTTATGCTCAATTACTTACAACAGTAACAACTGTTTGCGTTTGTTTAGGCTCCTTTTTAATCCAGTCATGTTTCCTAAATTTCTTCAGCTTAAATGCATTCCTACATGTTGTTTGAAACCCCAACATTCCTGATCGCTAGTCTACCTTTCCAGTAATTTTGTAATGGAAAAATATATACACTTAGTCCATGCCTTGTTAAATGTTACATGTTGTGTTCTTTTTTAATATGTCAAGGCTTACTTTCCTTAAGTGGAAGTTTTTGAACCAGTGATGTTCACTGGATCGAATGGAATGAGGGTACTTCAAAAGCTAAAGCTGTGAGGCAGCAATGGTTAGCACTACTGCCTCACAGTACCAGGGACCTGGGTTCAATTCCAGTCTTAGGCAAGTATCTATCTGGAGTTTGCACTTTCTGTGTCTGTGTGGGTTTCCTCTCACAGTCCAAAAATGTACAAGTTAGATGGATTGGCCATGCTAAATTGCTCAACAGTGTCCAAGGCTGTGCTGTCTAGGTGGATTAGCCATGGTAAATGTGAAGTTACTGGGATGGGGTGGGGGGTTTGCGATGCTGTTTGGAGGATCTGTGTAAACTCAATGGACTGAATAGCCTCTTTCCGCGCTAGAGTGGCTCAACAATTTGATAAGCTTTCTTCAATCTAATTTTTAAACATGTCTGATCCAGGAAAATAAGTTTGAGTTGGACTATGTAAAAGCTAGGCTCTAACGGCATCTCGTGAACATTGTACACGGCATGCTTAGAAAGAAATGATACAAAGTAATCATATCCACAGAGATGGAGTCACTTTGTGCCCTTTTCTTTCAATTAACAGTTGACTTTTGGCACAATGGTTGTAAAGTTAATGCAATCTAGTAAGTTAACTGAAATAATTTCCTTGTTTTTGTTTTACTGGCATTGACAATGATTACAAAAGAATGCCTCTGTAATCTTTAGAAACAGATCAATTAAACATAAAATAGGTATATAGGATATCGCACTACTAGCAGTGTGATTACAGACCTCACAAGTTGTGAATGAATTATGAAGTTTGCTCTCATGAGTGAAAGAACAAGAACAATTTGTTCTGCGAGGATTGAATTGGAATTTAAAATGGTTCCGGAACACAGACCCTTTTAAATGCTTTGCTGCATCATCCTAGAACTGCATCTTGTGAGATGGCCTTGACTTGGCCTCTGGATTGTGTTTCTTATAAAATCAATGCTTTTTCAAGATAAAGCAGCTCTTTTATGGTGCTGTGTTTGCTATGCATAAAGCAGTTTTTTTTTATTTTCAGTTCCTTTGGACTGAATCTTAATTTCCTATCGTAAAACTGATTGGAGTCATGTCAAACACTAAGATGGATACAAATCTAGAGCTGAAATTTAACCTGGCCACTCACTTTCCAACTGGAGCAAAATTGGGCTTGTTTGCGCTGCTGACAAAATTAAAGTCAAGAATGATCAGAAAATTCAGGAATGCTTGAGGTTTCAATCACATTGCTTCACAAATGCATTTTTAAGGTCATATTCAAAACAGGTGTAGCACTTTTGCCATGTTTGACCATGAAATTATATATATTTAATCATAACTACATTTAGGCTGAATAAATCCAAATGAATTTACAGCTCTTGAGTTATTCCTGCATTACGATTTCAAATTGAACATAGCAAAATGCTGACAGGTTAAAAAAAATGTATTAACCAGTGTGCCAAGCATCTTTCTTAGTGATTTTTACGTTTTCTTGTTTCAGATTGGCGAAAGGTACTGGCTCACAGACCAATGACTCCTCAACAGACCTCTCCCAGCTCACTGTATTTTCTAACTTTATTACCAATGGCAGCTATTATTATATATTTTATATCTATGTGGGACTGGCAGACAGTTTCCTTGCACTTGGGGTTATTCGAGGTCTGCCTCTGGTCCACACTCTTGTTACTGTGTCCAAGGACCTGCATAAGCGAATGTTGCATTCAGTTCTCCAAGCTCCCATGACTGTGTTCAACCAAATGAAGACAGGTAATAATTTTATGGAATAATTCATGATTATAAACATTCATTCCATTTTTGGGAACAATGTTTGGGGCTTATTTATTAGAATTCTGTTTAATAAAGTGTGAAAATGAAGAAAGATACCTTTTCGAAGGTACTGTTGCAGATATATGACCAAAATAATATCACAAATACCCTAAATGTTGTCAAATGATGTCAAATTCCCAAGATAACCCATTTAATAGGTACATTTTCCTTTTGTTACTGATTAAAGTCTGGCATTCAAACTGGTGTGATTCTTTGCTGACAGAATATAAAGCTAGTCTTTGATATTTTGGTAGCATGTTATTTTTACCATGGTGAGTGTCAGCATGGTTTAGCATGCTGTTCTATCTAACATATGAAAACATACATCAGATACCTTAATTTGCTTTATCTTATTGAATCATGTTGGCTTTTCAAAAAAAACATTTGGTGGGATCCACTCCACAGAATTGTCCACTTAACTTTGTAATAGCTTTTAAATAAGCAAAGAGGGAAAATTATTATTTGCTGTAAACTATTCAGACTATGTCAATGAAATCATTTGCTGTTAATCCTCTCCTGTTTTTATACATGTCCTATAAGTTTGGCCAATGCAAATAATTTCAAAAATAACAAAATGACATTACAAGAAATTAAGGACTGCAAACAATTAAAAATCAGGCTTTAATCCTTGTAGCAGGTTAACTTGGCAATATATTTAAGAGGTTGATTGATTTAATTGTTTGAGTTTGATTATTAATTACCTTTAGCTGTGCTTTATCTTTTATATTTATCACATAAATCTACCAATGTCCAGAGGGCAGAAACTAAGATAATGGGCAAGAAAAGAAACAGAAACATGAAATTTACAGGTAAATTAAACTTGACACGACGCAAGTGTCACATTTGTTGGCAAATTTGTCTTTTATTCCTCTGACCTGGAATTAAAGTGAAGAGGAGTCAAAGTTGAAAGTGATAACCATTTCAACCATTCTGAAAAGAATGTGCATTCAAAACCAACGTCTACATTTAACAGTGAGCATTATAGTGTGGCAATGTGGGGACTTCTGTACAATATATGATATATATCTCATCTAAATTTACTACTGTAGTTGAATTTGATAAACACAGGCTATAGAATTCAGTGATCAATAGCGCCTTTCTTTTGTAACTTTGGAAGGAATATAATTTATGTGCATTGGGTGAACTATCTTTTGCTGCCCAGGCGCCTGTTGTAAAAGTCTAATAGAAGCATCGCAGCTGTATGACCAGAGTAATATCACAAATATCCTAAATGTTGAGATCAAATTCCCAAGATAACTCATTTATTAGATACTTTTTTCTGTTTATTTATGTAATGGCTATTTATGTAAAGTGTATAGACAAATTATGCATTAGCCACCTTAGCAAAATAGGACACAAAGGTTGAACTAAATGATGCAAAGTAGCTCATTTTCTGGATAGTGCGTTGCAAAGTGATGCACTTTCACTTGAATAAGGTGCTTGTGAATTCCACCTCCATCCAAAATATTAGTACATCATTCAGCTTGACATATTAGTGTAGTACTGAAGGAAGGTTGTGTTGTTAGAGTGGCTGCTTTTTTGATTAAATATTCAACTTTCATCCTGTTTGCCCAATCAGCTGGAGTTTAACAACCCAGAGGCACAGTTTGAAGATGACCTGAAACTCTCATAATGCTTGGTTAACATTTCACCCTTAGCTTAATGCTAAAAATAGATTATGTGGTCATTCCTTTGTTGTTGGCAAAACATTGCTGAGCACCAACTGGCCACTCTTATGCCTAGATAACAATGCGAGTGCTGAGTTACCAATTTACCACATATATAGACTGTAAAATAAACTTACCATCAGTACGCCAGTAATGCAACTGCATTAGAATTGGACCCATAAACATTTAGCTTCATAGGAAGCATTTGTATTGATAATTCTTCCTGCAGTGAAAATAATTTGCTTATCCTTACAAGTACCAATCTTTGGTGGAAATGTTTACATAGCCCTCTGCAGTGGAACCTTTAGCAACGGTAGGTGTTAATGGTGGAAAGAGTATTGACAAGGGAAAGCTGCTGGCCGTCTGAGCAGGGAAGAGTTTTTGGCAGGTCATTAGGAGATGGGTGCAGCCAGAATCCATGGGGAGGGGAAGAAAGCAGGGAAGAGCTGGAGTCCAGGGTTTGAGTGTTATGGTATGAAAGAGCCAAGGTTATGAATAGAGCAGCTTGAAGATTCTGGCAGTGGCTAGAGAACCAGAAAGTGGAAATGGAGAATACATGCAGTTGCCAGAGGTCAATCAGTCTGACTGAGCAGCACATCTGAGACCATGAAGCTTCAAGAGAAAGATTCTCTTGTGTTTGGGAGACAAGGTAACATCGTTGATGTAGTATGAGATGTTATCAGTAAGATCTCCACTAATAGAACTCTGCTACCCAGCTGATTAGTGCTCAGGTGTTAAACTCTTGACGGTACCCTGCTGGATCTGGAACATCAGCTGCTCATGTCCATTCAAGATAGTTTGTTTCTCAGACTTTAACTTTTTCATTAATGCATTATAAAGATTCAAAGTACCCCTGTGGAATAAATGATCAACATTTTATTATCTCTGTGTAGACTGTTCGGCTTATTTAAAATAGTCATTTCATTTTTTTAAATTACAGGCAGAATTCTAAATCGTTTCATCAAAGACACTGCAATAATAGATGACATGTTGCCACTCACCGTTTTTGACTTCGTGCAGGTCAGAGAATTTAAGATTAATTTCATTCTAATTTCTCATTAATTTCTTATAGCAACAATTTATTTTTTAATTAGAACATGTATGCAGTTCCCCGCACAGATGTTTTTTACAGTAATGTTATTATTTATACGATAATGTTATTCCAATTGAAATCAAAGATTTGGACTAGCTATCCAGAAGATGAGAGTTCAGATTCCTCTATTGCAATTTGAGAATTTAAACTCCATGTAAAAATATGAAATGAATCCTGTGGCCAATAAAAGTGCTCATAAAGCTGTCAAATTATTATGAAACCTCAAGTGTATAACTAATGTCCTTCAGGAAAGGAAACTTGGCAGTGTTAGCTAGTCTGATTCAAATGTGACTTCAGTTGATCACCAATGTAGTTGATTCTTAATACGCTCTGACACGAGTCAGCATGTGACTCAGATGTACCAAATTCTTGTATTCTGTTAACATGGTATGAAAGTGACAAACTCACCACACAGCAAAGCAACACACTGAAACTAAAACCAGAAAGCTTTGGATATACGAAAGGTCAGGTCTGAAAACGACTAAAGTACCCAATCTTGGTTCTTCCATCACCATAATCATGCAGTTTTTTGTCACTTTGCTGTTTAAAGATAAGGATCAAAATTAAGGAACAGAGCAACAGAAGAGGAAGAATTAAAGGTAGAGAAACAGCAGGAAAGGGAACATAAGGCACAGAAACAGAAATGAAGAATCAGACAGAGAATTAACAATATAAAGAAATCAAAAGGAAGAGTGACAGTATTTTCTGATGTAACACCTACTGTACTTCTTGACAGATAGTAAGGACTGCAGATGCTGGAGTCAGAGATAACGCAGTTTGGAGCTGGAAGATTACAACAGGCCAGGCAGCATCAGAGGAGTAGGAAAGTTGATATTTCGGGTCAGGACCCTTCTTTCTCTTGTGTTCCTCCAACTCCACACTCTGTACTTATTGAGGTTGGCTCGCGAGAAATGTTTAATCTGGGTCATCTGTTGAAAGCCAGCATATTAATATGGATCTGGTGATTAACAGTTGAGGTATTCTATAAAACATTTATGTCACATAATTATGAATGGATGGATTTTGTTTTGATCTACTAAAACAGAGTATATTAGGTGCCTTTACATGCACATGCAGCACCCTAGAGTGGAAGAATGCAAGTTTTGTTCCTATGCCACTGATTATCTGTGGTATCTCATTGAAACTTACAGAATACTGAGAGACCTGGACATAATGAACATAGAGAAGATGTTACCACTAGTAGGAGAGACTAAGACCCAAGAACACAGCCTCAGAGTGAAGGCACGACCCTTTAGAAGTGAGATGAGGAGCAATTTCTTCAGCCAGAGGGTGGTGTATCTGGGGAATTCCATTGCCACAGAAGGCTGTGGGGGCCAAGTCTTTGAGCATTTTTAAGACAGATAGGTTCTTGATTAGTAAAGGGATCAAAGATTATATGGAGAAGGCAAGAGATCAGCCCTGGTCAAGTGGTGGAGCAGATTCAATGGCCTAATTCTGTTCCTGTATCTAATGGTCTTATAGTGTATTATCATTCTTAATTGAGCTGTAATGAACAGCACCTTCACATAAAAGGAATGAGAAAGAGACAGGAGTTTTAATCAAATCAAACCCAGATTATCCTTTTGCAAAAGACTAGTGTTCCTGTTTGAAGAAAGTCTCTACACTCTAGCTTTCGGACTCAGCAGATGCAGAATGTTTGGTGGACAGCAAAGGGGGAAAGCCAGGAGACATCCTAACTCTTTGACCCTTACTTTTTGTACATAATATTAATTCTAAGTTGATCGAGGTTTGATGGCTTTGTATTCCATTTGCAGTTGATACTGATTGTTGTGGGGGCCATTGGTGTGGTATCTGTGTTACAACCCTACACTCTCTTGGCTGCAATTCCTGTGGCAGTTACTTTCATCATGTTGAGAGCCTATTTTCTGCGTACATCACAGCAACTGAAGCAACTGGAATCTGAAGGTAAGTGCAGATAGAGTAGATGTAAACATGCTATTAGGATATATTCTGTAGTGAAAATGAATCATAATACAAAATGACATCACGGACAGAATGTATTGCTTTTAGGACTTCAGGATATGAACTTGATATTGGGTATGCTTGGATCTGCACGTGGTCATTATGCTAGATAATTTGTAAACTCAGTTCGTATAATTTATCTTTGCTCTGATTCTTGAAAATAAAGAAAAATAAGGCTAAAATTAGTACTCCATGATTTGTCTGTTTAATGATTGCTTTCAACAACAGAATTACTCAATGATTGATTTTACAGTCTAATATAGTTCTGAGATGGTGTGAACGTATTGTACTAGTGCTGGTTCTCTATCATACTCCCTTCCATAGTTAATTACCTGTGGATCTGACTTCCAATATCTAGATACAATGAAATTACCTCAAATAATTTGAGATAAAGCAATATTGAAACGACCAGAGAAAACAGAAACTTTAATTTCATCAGCCATGTAAGGACTTGAATTTAGGACTAGGAAGTATGTATTCCTGTGTATGTAGGAAATATGTATAAATATGTATTCTGCTGCACAATTCCAATCATCTTAAAGGTTTCCACAAATGTCAAATGTACATACGTATTTTTAATATTTCTGCTATGTTTTCCAGCTGGCATACTTCATAGTTAAAATGTCTATTTCACACACTCACTAAATTCTGACATCAATTTTTTTGTCAGAAAAAAGGGATGAAATTCCTTGAGAGTTTTAGTAGATCAGCAGTACATAACTTATTTTTGGTGGAAAAATCAGGCAAAGATATGGAAATACTTCCTTGGCCTCCCTTGTGCTTTATGAACATTTCCGTGATCTGTGTGCTGAGTTCCAGCTGATTTTGATACATGTAGATACAGTTAGTGCTAGTGGTAGGTTCTCTGTTGCTACCATGTGGGGTATTAGAGGATGGTTAAAGTGCAGCATTCTATAAAGCAGATGTTAAATTCTAAGGAGTTTTCAAAGTAACTGTTTCTTTATATCATGCTAGCTATGTATGTTCTGACTAAGCATGGACTGTTGCTGCTCTCTTCAGAATCTCTCCATCATCAAGTGATCATTACATCATTGACATAGCTTCCTATGTACATGCTCAAGGCTTAACCCTTTATACTGCTTCTATCGAAAGTCATTGTTGCAATATGATAGATGACACTTCCAACTATGTTTCTCCACAAAGTCCGTTTCACACGGATAATCTTTGTAGTGGTTTCAGTAATCTTCCCCATTTCATTACAATGTTCTCTTTGTGCCAGTTGCATTTTCCATATTCATTGTACTCTGAGAATTCACATTTCCTCCTTCCATAAATGTTAGCTTTCAGTTTTGTTTTAGTTTTCCTTCTTGGAGTCAGAATAGTTAATCCATCCTGTGGATGGAGTGACTTTCATTGCTGTCAACATGCTCCTCTTTTGTCTGATGGTGATGTTTACTGTTTCAAAAAGATAAGAACTCATTGTTGGACCCTTATTTGCATCCTCTCTGCAGCTTCAAGCTCAGTCAGGTTATGCAGTATGTGGCATTGGTTAAAGGCAAGTTTTGCATTTTCCATACCATCCCTCTGATTTGGAAAAGTGATTTTTTTTTTCTAACTTGTTTGATTCCCTTAAAAATGTATTCATTCATGAGACGTAGATGTTGCCGGCTGGGGCAGTATTTATTGCCCATCCCAAATGCCTTTGAGAAGGTAGTAATAAACTGCCTGCTTGCTCATTTAACGCTATGAAGGGTAAATAGACTCACAGTACAGTTAGGAAGGGAGTTCCAGGAGTTCAATCCAGTGACAGTGAAAGAATAGAGATGTCGTTCGAGGGAAACCTGAACGTGGTGATGTCCCCATATGTCTGCTACACTTATTCTTTTAGGTGATAAAGGTTGTGGGTTTGCAAATTGCTGTCAATGGAACTGGTGAGTTGCTGCAGTGCGGCTTGCAGGTGGTACACAATGCTGACACTGCATTACTGGTGGAGTGAGTGATTGATCAAGAAGGTGAATGGGGTGCGAATCAAGTGGCATGTTTTTACTGGATGTTGCTCCCATGGTTCTGGGGGAGTTCTGTTGCTAGATCTGTTCAAAATCTGTCCCCTTTAGCACAATGGTAGTGCCACACAACATGATGGAGGCTCTCCTCAACATGAAGATAGGGCTTCATCCCCACACTTCATTTCTACAAGATCGATGTAGTGGTTACTGCTACCAATACTGTCATGGACAGATGCATCTGTGAGAAGTAGATTGATAATGTTAACTAAGTTTTCCCTCGTTAGTTCCCTCACTACCTTCCATAGACTAACACATTCGTCCTTTAGGACTCAGCCAGCTCAGTTACTATTTGTGTTGCCAAGCCACTCATGATGATGGATATTAAAGTCGTTGACCCAGAGTACTCTACTTGCTCTTACCACTGTCAAACATTCTTCCATTGATGTTTAACATGGAAGAATACTGATTCATCAGCTGATGGTAGCAAGGAGATGGTAATTTATAACCATTGGATGGTTTCCTTAACAATGTTTGACCTGATGCCATGAAATGTCACAGAGTTCAGAGTCAAGGTTGAGGAATCCCTGGAGAACTCCATCCCGACTGACTACTATTGTGCTGCCACCTCAATCTGTCTTGAAGGTGAAACAGGACATATCATCCATGGATGGTAATGGTGGTGACTAGGACATTGTCTGTAAGATATGAGTTATGAATATGAGTATGTCAGACTGTTGCTTGACAAATCTCTAGGACAGCTCTCTAAATTTTGCTACAAGATGTAGGTAAGGAGGCCTTAGTATGATCAGGATGGCCATGTTTACCATCATCATTTCCAATGCCTTGGTCAATGTTGGGTGGTCCATTCAATTTCCATCTTTTCTTTAGACCTTGCAGTGGTTTGAAACTTGTTAGTGAGATATTTAGTGAAGCCATCTGGGGGTTAAGTGTGTGTGCCAACAGTGTTCTTTCCCGATCTGCTTATCCCATGGTTTGGTGCTAAAATGTGCAGGCTGTGATGCCTTTTAAAGGATCTTTTTGGATATACTTCAGTTTGTGTACTCATTTTACATGAGTGTTATGCCAATTCTTCCTCCAATGGTAATGTAATTGAGTTAAGCCTGTAAGAAATGCAAATACCTTTGTTAATTGCTCGTGGGTGCAAAATACATTTTGATAATGTAACTGCAATGTACCATGCGGAAATTGTCTACTATAGATTAGGTACCAATCCATCATTAAGTACCATACTAATAACATTCTCTGTGTTTGCATCTGTTTGGTTATAGCTCGCAGCCCTATTTTCAGCCATCTCATCACATCATTGAGAGGACTGTGGACAGTAAGAGCATTTGGCCGACAGTCTTACTTTGAAACACTTTTTCACAAGGCTCTGAACCTTCATACTGCAAACTGGTTTCTCTACCTTTCAACACTGCGTTGGTTTCAGATGAGGATTGACATTGTATTTGTCCTCTTCTTCATTGCAATTACTTTCATCTCCATAGCAACACGCAGTAAGTTGAGATGAAAAGAAAATGTGCAGCACATCCATCAGCACCAAACCGTATTGATTAATTAATAATTCAGGTGTGGGCCTTTCATCAAAAGGTTGTGAACAAACTTAATTGATGTAATTGTCCTTTATAATTTTGTATAATTGAAGCTATGATTGAATATAAATAATTGCAGTTGGAGTATTATAGTTGGATGATGACTTCTACTTCGGGCTTCAGTTCCTTATTAAACTTTTTAAAATAATGCATGCATGTAAGTAAACATTGGCTTGAACTGTCCACATCTGGATGTGAGTACTGAGATTTACCCTCCAACACCTGCCCTTTGATTCTCCCAAGTCCTGTCTTTAGTGAAGTTGCTGAAAAGCCTGGGTGAAGAAGTTCCGATACTAGGAGAGAGGTTCTGCAGTTTCTCCTCAGCTTGCAATAAACCCTGGGGTCCATATTATTAATAGATGACCGTTGAATAATTACATTGTTTTAATCTTTGAGGTTGAGACCATTATCACAAAGGATTGCTCCATATTAACCTACTCATTGCCAAATAGCGCCAATCAAATTTGTGAAATTTGCAGTCTCCTCCTGACCTATGTTTCTTGCCTCATGTCTTTAGAAAAGAGAGGATAGAAACCTGGCTTCTCCCATGAAACCTGGCTTCAAAGCTGTATCCTAGCCTAGTTTCAAGTGATAGTAAACTCTCGCCAAACTTATGGTCACTAATTTTCAGGATAATTAATTGTATTAATTAGTGTCTATAAAATACTGGACAGTGTAGATAGGAACTGCATGAAAATTTGCACCATATTTTGCACATATAGGACATATATAGTATGTATGTATATACATATATATAAATTATTTTCTTGCCTGAAGTCAGAATTTGGACTATTATGCTTATCCTCATATGTAAATAAAAGTTTAATGTGACTGGTTTAATAAATACTGCATCAAGGCTTTAAACATGACTACTTTCATATACAGAATGATACATAGCCTCACGTAGCACAGAAGGAGGCTATCTGGCCTATCTTGTTAACAACATATTTAACATGTTAAAGATCCTGAGGCACTTCACAGAAGTGTATTCAGACAAAAAGACAAACCAAGCAAGGATATATCAGAAGGGATGCTTAAAAGATTAATTGACAAGGTCAATTCTTAAATTCTTGAAACTGCAATAACAGTTGAGAAACTTAGAAGGGGACATTCAGAGTTTTATGAATTTACAAGTCAATTGTTTTATTTAGATGTCAGCGAAGGAAACGTTGGAATTATCCTCACCTTAGCCATGAACATCACAAGCACTCTGCAGTGGGCTGTCAGTTCAAGCATAGACGTGGATAGTCTGGTAAAGGATATTCTTAATTTCACTTGCCATTGTGTTTGCAATATATCACAATGCGTGTTATACTACTTACAAACTTAACAAATAAAATTTGCCAAATAATTGAATTTGGTGACCTAAAATTTTTTGAATTTAAGTGATGGTCATTCATAATTCAGAATGGATGGAACCCTTAGGCTTAATAACTTATAATGTCCCTTAAAATTGTTTTTGTCTCCAGATGAGGTCTGTAAGTCGCGTTTTTAAATACATTGACATACCCCCGGAAGGATCTGAAACCAAAAACCGACGTAATCCCTCCAATGTGCTTGTAATTGAAAACAAATATCTTGCCAATGAATGGCCCTCTGGAGGCCAAATGATGGTAAATAACCTTACAGCCAAATATACCAATGATGGGCGCCCAGTACTGCAGGATCTCTCCTTCTCAGTGAATGCAGGACAACGGGTAAGGAAGTAAACAATCCATTATAACACAAGAATACTCTCTTAAACCAATGTTCTTTCATGAATAGAATCATAGAAATTTACAACATAGAATGAAATTGTGATGATTGTAACAAGGTCAGCCAGGTGGCCCCATAGAATATGAGTTCCCTGATTGGGGCTGTTAATCTGGTCCAATCAGGGAGCCATGGATGACAGCTATAAACAGGCGTGTCACACATCCTGTTGACTTTGAGGGAGTTGGATCGGTGTCAAGAACTCTCCATGTGTAAATAAATGGTGACTTGGTGACGGGATATCATCCTCTGTAGAGTTATTTAAACGACAATGAGAAAAAAAAGCACACTTCTAATGAAATTTGCTTGCAACAGTCACCTTTTAGTTGGGACAAGCATTTCTGGCAACATGGCATCATTTGGGAAGCTTGACTAGTTCAATCCTGCTATCGAAAACTGGGCCCAGTATATGAAAAGAATGCGTTATTTTTTTCAGGCAAATGACATTGGGGCAGAAGAAAAGCAATGAGTAATTCAACTAATAGCTTGTGCACCTGCAGGATTTTTGGTCATTAGGAACGTAACTTTCCTTGAGGCACCAGATACTAAAATCTTTCAAGAATTGATGGATTTAGTTAAGGAATATTACGACCACAAGCCCCCTCCAATTCTGAGATGCTATCAGTATTACTCAACAATTCAAGAACCAGGGGAATCCGTATCAGGATTTTTGACTAGGTTAAGACAACTGGCAGAGGCATGTGACTTTGGTTTAACCCTTAATGAGATGCTCAGTAACCATTTGGTATATTGGATTAATGATGCAACCATGCAAAAATGCATGCTAGCTGAAGCCCAAATAGACTTCAAACAGGCACAAGACTGAGTTTATCATTGGAAAATGTGGCAAGTAGAGCATACGAGTTGCAGGGTATTCCAATGGAAGTGGACACCTCTGCCATTGGGGTTGATGAGGATTCCCAGAAGTACGGTACAATTAATACCCATTAGGGTTTGTACCAATATATGAGACTGCCATTTGGAGTATCGCCCACCTGTGCAAATTTTCAGTAGACAATGGACAATATTTTCCAAGGTCCACCCCAGGTCACCATTTGTCTGGATAACATGCAAATAACAGGGAAGTCCAATAAGGAGCACTTAGATAACTTGGACATTGTCCTTGGGTGTTTCTCCCAGGCAGGCATATGTCTTAGAAGGGAAAAATGTGTGTTCCAGGCACCAAGTGACCAGCTTGGACTAGAGTCAAAAAAACTGGGTTACACCTGTTGGAAGATAAACTGAAGCCACCCCAGCTACCACGTCTGTACCACAGCTTAGGTCTTTCTTTGGGCTGGTGAATTATTACATAAAGTTCATATTCGCCTCCATCCAGACACTTCTGCATCAACTTTTAAAAAAGGGTCAGACTTGAAAATGCCACATAGCCAAGCCATAGATTACAGGGAAGTGAAGAAACAGTTTTCATTCTCAATGGCCCAACATTGTCCCAAGTGAGATCTGGTATTGACTTGTGATGCCTCCCCATATGGCAGCGGGGTAATATTAGCTCACAGTTGGCCCAATGGAGAGGAACACACAATAGCCTATTCATTCAGGACTTTGGCTAATGCAGAGCATAAATATGCCCAGATAGAGAAGGGAGGTCTGGCGGTCATATTTGGAGTCAGGAAGTTCCACCAATAACTTTATGGATGTAAATTTGTAATAAGGACGGATCACAAACCCTTGCTAGGTCCACTTAAAGAGGACAAGGCAGTGCCACCCGTAGCTTCAGAATGAATTCAGTGAGTTTTAATGCTGAGTGCATATATTCACAAATTAGAACGTCTGGAATGCCAAGTAACAAATGCCGATATATTGAGCTGCCTCCCACTGGCATATATGCCACTGGTGGTACTCTCACTTGAAGAGTCTGTAATTGTTTTAAGCTTTCTGGACACACTTCCTGTCACAGCCGGCAATTTCAGACTTTGGATGCAAGAAGATCTGGTGGGGCAGTGCTCGTGTGCCAACAAGAACAAAAATTTCTGCCAGCAGCTCTCCCACATTCGTGGGAATGACCAGATAAACCCTGGACTTGGTTACATGTTAACTATGCAGATCTTTTCATGGGTTCAATGTTCTTATTCATTGTGGACGCCCACTTAAAGTGTTGGACATGCAGAGTTCATTCATCAAACGCAGGGATGACGATAGAAATATTTCGTGCATCTTTTGCAATACATGGACTGCTGGAAGCTTTTTCTTCAATTTTTTTAATCATTCATGGGATGAGGGTGTTGCTGGCCAGGCAGCATTTATTGCCCATCCCTAATTGCCCAGAGGGAGTTCAGAGTTAATCGCATTGTTGTGTGTCTGACCTCACATGTAGGCCAGACCAAGTAAGGATGGCAATTTCCTTCCCCTAAGGGATATTTGTGAACCAGATGGGTTTTTCCCAACAATTGACAGTGGATTCATGGTCATCATTAGACTCTTAATTTCAGGGATTTACTGAATTTAAATTCCACCATCTGCTGTGGCGGGCTTCAAACCCAGGTCCCCAGAACATTATCTGGGTCTCTGGATTAACAGTCCAGTGGTAATACCACTAGGCGATTGCGTCCCCTATTGGCCACAGATAACAGACCATCATTTACCAGCAGGGAATTTGAGTATTTCCTAAAGTCGAATAGTATTCGACATATAAGAACAGTTCCATACTATCCTTTATCCTTTAGAATATCCTTTTATCCTTTATTGTCATGTATGTTCAATGTAAAATACATATGCACCATTCACAATAACTTAAAATAAAGTTAAAAAAAACCTTCAAGAGAGTCCAACTTTTCCTTCTCCACTGCTGCAGCATACTGCTGCCAGAGTCCTGCTCTGGGCTTCCCAGCCCACACCATGCCTCCGAGAGTGTCCCACTCCAGGCTTCCCGGCGCACACCATGCCACTGCCAGGGGCCCACTCCAGGCGGAAGCGAGAGTCCGGCTCCAGGCTTCATTCAATGATCTGGCGGAAAGAGCAGTCCAAACTTTGAAGGCAGGCTTAAAGATGTAGCCTACAGCTTCACTTGATACCAAACTGCCCCAGTTCTTATTTGATCATAGGACTACTCCTCATGCCACTGCAGGGATAGCTCCAGCAGAGTCACCAATGAGGAGAAGACTCCAGATCAGATTAAATCTGATCTTCCTGGACCTAGGGGGAGTCAGTGAAATGGCATCACGAATGCCAATGTCGGACTCAAGTCTCTGCTAAGTGAGAGAGACAGTTTACTTCAGGGGACGAAGTTTGGTGTAGGAACCACAAGAATGGCCCTGCATGGGTAAGAGGCATAGTCGTCATGAGGTCAGGTCCAGTGATGTATAAAGTTTGGGTAGGTGTGATGGTCCTGAACAAGCATATGGATCATATGAAAGCTGCAAATTCGCAAATGGTGCAGGAGCAATATGTGCCCAGCTCCTCGACAGCCCTTCCGACAGTTCTGGAGTCCATGGGTTCTCCTGCTCCATCTGGTGTTGAAGACACCTCAGAATCTGAAATGGACATGGCGGATGTCACTGCCTCGATCTGTTTGCTGCCTGAAGAAGAGAATGAATTTCCTCTGAGATGCTCTGGGCACACGAGACAAGCTACTGTGCATTACACACTGCCCCTATTAGAGACAGAGTTGGAGGAACCTGTCCCCATGCTATAACACCCAAGGAGGAGCAACACAAAACAAAGAGTCAGCCTATGCCCTTGGCCTCAGAGGGGGAGGGATGAAGTGATTGTAATGAGGTCAGCCACGTGAACCTCATAGAAAATGAATTCCCTGATTGGGGCTGTTAATCTGGTCCCATCAGGGAGCCCTGGCTGACAGATAAGAACAGGAGTGTCAGACCTCCTACTCACTCTGAGAGCTGGCTGTAAGGAGGCTGGATCAGTGTCAAGGACTCGCCACATGTGAATAAAGGGTGACTTGGTAATGGGACACCGGCCTCTGGAGTTATTTCATTCAGAAATCGTACAGCCCATTGTGTTTCTGCTTACTCTTTGAAAGAGCAGTGATAATCAGCTGCAATCCTAGATTTTGTCCGTATCCCTCAAATTTTTTGCATGCTCAAGCATTCTCCATAAAAATTATTCATGGAATCAATTTGCATGACAGATTCAGGCTGAGCATTCTAGCTCATGACAGTGCTAAGTAGAAAAAAAAATCTCCCTAACTTCTCTCTAGTTCTTTTGCCAATGAGGTTTAATCTATTACCTTTCATTATTATCCTAATTCCCAAAGGAAATAAGTTTTCTTTATCTAGTTTATCACCTTTAATTGTATTGAAAACCTTAATTTAATCTCTTAACCTTCTTTATTCCCACAAGGAGACATGGTAATTGGAGCTAGGCGGGAATGTGGTGTGATCAGATCAGCAATGATCCATCTACAACATGCACTGCAGAAATTCAGTAGCACTTTCCAAGCCAACAATCAGTTCCAAATAGAAAGGCAAGGATAGTAGATACATGGGAACTTCATCACCCCCAGGTTTCCCACAGCAATGTGATAGCCTGTTTTATGATGTTGATTGAAAGATAAATATTAAGCAGAACATTGGGGATAACTCTCTTTTTCTGAAATAGTACCATTCACCGTCAATACATGGGAATATATCACCATTCCTCCAGTATTTTTGAGTCAAATTCCTGGAATTCCCTCTCTAAAGGCATCGTGTAGCTACTGATAGCACATTGACTACGGCGATTCAAGAACGTAGCCCACTATCACCTTCTCAAGGGGAACTAGTGATGGGCAATAAATGCTGGCCAGCCAGCTACTCCCACACCTCACGAGTGAATTAATTTTTAAAAGACACAAAGTAGCAATAAGGTCTTTCTTCGCATCTAAGTTTTTCAGAATCATGCCTTTTTTTGTAACATCTTTCAACATTAGCCCTCTCAAAATATATCACTTTAAACTTCTCCGTGTTCTCCTTCTGCCACGCTTCTTTCCATTTCATCAACTGGTATGTGACATCCTGAAGCCTAAAATTATCCACATCACTATGAGACCATAAGAAATAGGGCTAGATTATTTGGCATCTCAAGACTGCTCCACCATTCAATTGGATCATGGCTGATCTGACATTCCTTACTTCCGCTTTCCTGTCTTTTCCCCATAACCCTTGATTCCCCTACTGATCAAGAATCCACCTATCTCAGCCTTAGATATACAAAAGAACTCTGCTCACACAGCTCTCAGATTTAGGGAATTCCAATGATTCACAACGGTCTGAGAGAAGAAATTCCTCCTCAACTCAGTCTTAAAATGACGCACCTTAATTCTGAGACTATGTCCTCTGGTCCCAGACTCACCTATGAGAGGAAACATCTTTTTAGCAATCACCTTGTCAAGCTCCTTAAGAATTTTAGATAACAAGGTGTGGAGCTGGATGAACACAGCAGGCCAAGCAGCATCATAGGAGCAGGAAAGCTTGACGTTTTGGGCCTAGACCCTTCATCAGAAATGGGGGAGGGGAA
>JAHRHZ010000021.1:24549556-24561100 GCA_024137785.1 Ginglymostoma cirratum | reverse complement strand
TTTAACCTTTGCTCGTAAAACAATCTCTCCATTCTGGGGATCATTGCAGTGAACTTTCTTTGAATTGCCTCCAATGAAATGATACCTTTCCTTAAATAAGGGGACCAAAACAACTCACATTACTCAAAAGAGATAGTAGGAACTGCCAATGCTGGAGTCTGAGATAACAAGGTGTGGAGCTGGAGGAACACAGCAGGCCAGGCAGCATCAGAGGAGCAGGGAAGCTGACGGTTCAGGTCTGGAGTCTTCTTCAGAAATCAGGGAGGGGAAGGGGGCTCTGAAATAAATAGGGAGATGGGGGGACGGTGATAGAAGGTGAATAGTGGAGCAGATAGGTGGGAGAGAAGACAGGCAGGTCAAGGAGGCAGGGATGAAGCTGGTAAGGGTGAGTGTAGGGAGGAAGTTGGGATCGGGGTTGGTCAGTGAGGCAGGAGGAGCGGATAGGTGGGAGAGAAGACAGACAGGTCAAGGAGGCGGGGATGAGAGGGGGTGCTGGTCTTGGGTTACCCGGAAACTGGAGGAACAGAACCTCATATTCCACTTTGGAACTCTACAACCCAATGGTCTCAATGTGGACTTTACTAGCTTCAAAATCTCCCCACCCCTGACCTCATCCCAAGACCTGCTCTGACAACCTGCCTTTCCTCCTATTTTTGAGTCATCTGCAAACTTGGCTACGGTACATTTGCTTCTTTCCTCCAAGTCATTAATATACATTGCAAAAAGTTCAGTCCCAACTCTGGTCCCTGTTGAATCCCACTGTCACAGGTTGCCGTCCTGATAAAGAACCCATTTCCTGCCCATTAGCCAGTTCTCTATCCATGCCAATATACTACCTCCAACAACGTGGGCTCTTACTTTATGACTTGATCTTTTATGAGGTACCTTGTCCAATGCCTTCTGGAAGTTCAAATACAATACATCTACTGGTTCCCCCATCCACTCTGAGTCTTCCTTGAAGAACTCTCATAAATTATTCACATATGACTTCCCTCTCATGAAGCCTTGCTTAATTAGATTTTGATTTTCCAAATGTTCTGCTATTACTTCCTATGCAATTGATTTCAATACTTTTCCAAAAATAGATATTAGGCTAATTGACCTACAATTGCCTGCTTTTTGCCTCCCTCCCTTTTTGAATAGAATTGTCACATTAACAGTTTTCCAATCGTCTGGTTGTTCTCCAGAATCCAAGGATTTTTGCAAAATTATAACCAATACATCCATTATTTCAGTAGCCACTTCATTTAGGATCCTAGGATATAAGCCTTCAAGGTCATGGAACATATCTGCTTTAGTCCAATTAGTTGCTTTATTGCATTTAATATAATCTGCAAACTTTATAATGTATACAATTGGGTCTATATTCTTCACAAAAATTGCAATGTGTAATCAATTCAAAATTAATCGTTTAGAACGTTACTCTAAATTTCTGCCCAACTTGAAAAATATCTATTAGTCCTCAATTTCCTTTTCTTCCTGTCACTGAATCAATTATTTTCTAGGTCATTGGTTGTTTATGTCTCACAGGTAAGTATGTCAGTACATCTTTGAGAGACATGCTCTGATATCTTGACTGAATCATACCTTGTGACCTGAGGGAATGAGTGTCCCATTCTCCATTTTACCTCAGATTATTTGAAGCACGAAACTACTGAAAGTGTACATCTCTGTTGTAACCTAATAGTTTAACACTAGCCCAAACATGTACATACCTGAAGAATGTAATATTGATACATAATAAGCTGTAAGAAATGTCTGTTGAATTCTTTAATACCACAATATCCACATATGTACGTTATCCAATTGGAGGCAAACTTGCAACCATTCCATGTTCATTTCAGTGGCTTTCATTTTGTGATAATTTTTGTGTCTTAGTTGTGGTTCAGTTCAGTTCAGCTTGTCTCTGAAGTTATGTGTCCAATTATTAGCCCAGAGATTTAAACACCAAAATCTAGGCAGATGCTGTAATGCTGTGCTAGGGGAATATTGCGCCTTTGAAGATGCCATCTTTCAGATGAGATGTTAAACAGAGATCCTTTCTGCCCTCTAAGCTTGACATAAAAATCCTCTGACACTATTTCAAAAAAGAGGAGGGGCGCTCTTCCTAATGTTCTGCTTATTATTTATCTTTCAAACAACATCATAAAACAGGCTATGTGATAATCATCAGATTGCTATGGAAAATTACACTAATTGCCACCATGTTTAGTGTATTACTACAGTGATTACGCTATTTTATTAGCTATAAGCTACTTTCAAACATTTTGAGTTTGAGGAAAGCACTATATAAATGCAAGTTGATCATTTTTAAGTAAGATTCTGTATGGAACTTTATTGACTACCTTACGGAAGTTCATATATACATTTACTGCATTACCTGTTCAACCTTATCTGTTGCCTCATCAAAGAATTCAGTCAAGTTCATATTTGTTGGCTATTCTTGACTGAATGAATTGACTTTCTGAATTAAAGCTCCTTTGCCTTATATAAGATAACAAGGTGTAGAGCTGGATGTACAAAAAATTAAAAAGCAGCATCAGAGGAGCGGGAAAGCTGACGTTTCGGGTGCTTGACCTGCTGTGTTCATCCAGCTCTACACCTTGTTGTTTCGGGTCTAGACCCTTCTTCAGAAAATGGCTTTGCCTTATATAATGTTTTTAAACAACTTCACTTCCACGATGTTAGGTTGACTGGCCTGTAGTTTCTTAGTTTATTCTTCTCCCATTTCTTGATAAATTGTGTAACATTAGCGATCCTCCCTTCTTCCTGCAGCAAATGTGGATAGAGAACTATGCCTCTGTTATTTTCACCTTTGTTTCTTTCTGTGACCTAGGATGCATTCAATCTGGAACAGGCTACTTATCAGCTTTTAATATATTAATTTTTTTGTACATCTCCTGTTCTGTACAATACAAGACCAAAGCTATTCTGAAACAGTTTAAGGCCAATAGTGTTCTTTAGTAGTTTAAACCTTTTTCAACATACAAATTGCAAAATAACAGATGAAAGATTTGAGATCCAGCATTCGAATTATTTAGCCATTTCAGACAAATTCTGAGTAAATAGAAATAAATTTATGTTAATATAAAATTTAGTGTTATCTGAAAGTAAAAATGTCCCAAGTGTTCCTTACAGTATTTGTAATAATAGTTGTTTCATGAATTGCATCTGAAATACAGAAAACCGCTACAAGTGATTTGCTTTGTAACAAAACTTGGTTTTGTTGCTGTCACATCATCCCTACCACTTTCAATGGATTCAGCCCAATTCCTATGTTACTTTAGTTGGTTTACTAAGCACTGTACTCTGAATATAACAACAGGTTGGATTGTTGGGACGAACAGGTGCTGGAAAAAGCACATTACTTTCTGCTCTTTTGCGTCTCTTGTCTACTGAAGGGGAAATTCAGATTGATGGGATATCCTGGAATTCAGTCTCTTTGCAAAAATGGAGAAAAGCATTTGGCGTCATTCCACAGGTAATATATTCTAAAGTGCCAACAGTTACAAAGTTCAGTTTTTCTGAATAGAAGCCATGTCAGTGACAGCCCCTTCTTGATTTTCTTTGATTTAAACAAGTGCAGTGATATTGGAAGTTTTGGCATCATTTACACTAGACTGATAATAACGATTAAAATCCAAGTTAGAAGCAATTTTTTGTATTTGAGGAAAAATATTGAATTATTTTCACTACGTATTTCAAGAATTTGGAAATTTCATTGACTTCCAGTGCATGTAAATTTGGTAGACCCAGAAGTTATAGAACAATGTTAGCATTTGTGCATGAGTAAAGGTCATGTTTTGCTTTGATCAGGCCGGCATTGGCCACTCAAGCGTGGAACTGTAGAGACTTTCCAAAGGGTCTAGGATGCAGGTGACCTTATAGGTCAATAAGGTGAGCAATGATTCAGTGTATTTTTGACGCAAGGAATTCATAAGTAATGGCTGGAGGCACGTTCCGTTTCCCCATGCCCCTGCTCTCCTCGACTACTCTCATTGTCCTCCTGCTTCCTGGTCCCCTGTCCTTGCACCCACTCCATGTACCTACTCATTTATCCACCATCTCCATCCTCCTGCCCACTCCTAGTGCTCCTGCCCCCTTCGGTGCTCCTGCCCCCCGCAGTGCTCCTGCTTCGGGCTCTTCCCATGCACATCCATCCTGTCACTTCCATTCCCATGCACTTACTTTCCACTTGCTTCCTCAGTGCTTTCTCCTGACTGTGATCTCACCATGCTGCAGTTCAATCTGCATGTCTTTTTTTTCTCCTCTGGGGTCCCACTCTTCTGTATTCTTACCTTCTCTGTACTGCTGTCAAAAATAGACAGACTCTGCAGTGAGAAGTAGGCACACCCATTTCATCAATATCTGTAAGTGAAATTTTGATTTCTTGAAAGAATTATTAAGATACCTTTTATGTATAGCACTTTTATAAAATGAGTATTGTGCACTACTGCAACCTAAGTGGGAGGGGGGGGAGGTGATTGCCAGCCCATTTGAAAAAAGGCTCCTTCAACCAAAAAAATGTTTGCAAACCACTGGCTTAAACAATGGAGAATGGAGCGAAAGGCCTTCTGTTTCTCCTAACTTCTCATCCTATGTTGACATATTGATAAAGATGTCTATCAGGGCAGTAATAAACTTGTACAAAATCCCTCAGAAAACAGCTGTAATTCAATATTCCACCTTACAGAAAGTCTTTGTGTTCTCTGGAACCTTCCGGAAGAACTTGGATCCTTATGAACAGTGGAGTGATGAGGAAATCTGGAAAGCCACTGAAGAGGTAAACCATACGTCGCTTTCTTGGATGTTAGTAATAAATATGGTGCATCATTCATTATCCTGGATGAACTGAAATAACTGTGATACCAGATTTCATAATAAATAATTGTAATTTAAATGATTTGTCTCAAGTTATAAATAATACACTTTCTCTCACGATAAAAACGACTATTGTATTGAAAATTACACCGCAAAGCTCCAGCAGGATTACTTTGCATTCAGTTTATATATGTTATGTCTGCATTGAGCAAACTGCCTTCTATTTTTACCAAGTGATTGAATTCAAACTATCTGCTGTCAATTAATTTCTTCTCAGATGAACAACAGCAATGTTAGAGTTGTTAATGCAGCACTAATTGTTTGTTTCATCAGATAACAAGGGTCTAGGCACTAAACGTCAGCCTTTCTGCTCCTGTGATGCTGCTTGGCCTGCTGTGTTCATCCAGCACTACACCTTGTTATCTTTAAAAATGTACTTCCACTTTCTCTCAATTTTTGCCTAAAGCTATTGACTCTTTGCTGACTCACTATTCCCTGGATACTTACAATTCACTCAAATGACCAATATTCACCTTTGACCTTTGACAGGCCAACTTCCAAACATTTTTCCAACTTTAGGGAATCATAGACAAATAGAGTGTTTATGGAACAGAAAGAGGCCATTTGGTCTACCATGTCCTTACCAGTTTTTGCTTATCCAATTTCCTTTCAACTGCTATAATTAAGTCTATTTCAATCACACTATCAAGCAGGGTGCATTTCAGATCCTGATGACTGGCTGTGTAGCATACTTTTTCTGGTGTCACTATTGGTTCTAGTCACCTTAAATTGATGGCTTATAGTTCGCAGCACTTTCACCAATGGGAACATATATGTGTCGTGTGTGGATTCTTTCAGGCCTAAAGTGACCTATCATGGATTAACATTTCCACCTTTCTGATCCAGCTAGAGGAGTCCTGTTGAGTAAACAATATCTGATTATTTTATAAGTTAAGTTTATTACATTACTCTAACTATTGCTGTTACATAAATATGATAAATATGATAAATATTTACTGCAGAGACTGTTAAGGGCATACTAGCCTCAGGTTTGTCTCCTATAAGCTAACTCTCTAGCCTGACCAAGTCCCCATTATATCATCACAGTGAGTGGTGCATGCTGCACTCAAACAAGCATTTTGTTTTCAGACCCATCTACAACAATATGAACACATGAATTAGGAACAGGAGTAGGTCATTCGACCCATCTAGCTGATCCACCACTCAATAACACTATGGCTGATCTAATTGCGGCCTCAACTCCACATTCTTGCCAACGTCAGTCTTAGAAGTATTTGATGATTGTGCCTTGATTGCTGTCAAGGGAAGAGTGTTCCAAAGATTCATGATCTCTGCGAGAAAAAGAAATCCTCCTCATCTCCATCTGAAATGAGAGACCCTTATTTTTAAACTCCGTTCCCTCACAATCTCTCTCACAAGGGGAAGCATCCTTTCAGCATCCAGTCTGTCAAACCCCTTGGGGTGCATGTCATTTTTGGATGAGGAAGCTCTAACGAGTGAAGTACCAAAGGAACTGGTGCTGGGTCCCCAGCCAATTAAAATCTATATAATGATTTGGTTGATGGGAACAAAAGTATGGTAGTTAAATTTTCTAATGACAACAGGATAGGTAAGAAGTTAGGTGGTCAAGAGCAAGCAGCAAGTATGTAAAGTGATATAGACCAGTTAAGTGAGTGGGTAAAAATTTGGCACATGGAGTGTGACTTGATTCATGTAAACTTGTCCATTTTTCAAGATGACGACAAAAGTCAAAAGTCAAAAGCATTATACTTTTTAAATGGGGAGGGAGTGCAGAACTCAGTGCTGCAGAATGATTTGGTGTCCTGGTGAATGAATCACATGAAGTTAGTATGAAAGTACAGCAAGTGATTCAGAAGGCAAATGGAATGTTGCTTGTTGTAAGGTGAATAGAATAAATAAGTAGAGAAATTTTATTACAGTTGTGCAGGGTATTGGTGAGACCACATCTAGAGTACTTGTGTCTGGTTTTGGCTTCCTTTTTTGAAAGAGAAACATAATTACTCAGAATATAATTACTTCAGCACATGGACTGCAAGAAGGCAGCTGATCACACCTTCTCAAGAATAACTAGGAATGGGCAATAAATGTTGGCCTGGCCAATAATGCCCACATCCTACAAGTGAATACAAAAAAGAAGCAGTTTAGAGAAGGTTCACTCAACTCATTCCTTGTATGAAGGGCCTATGTTATAAAGAGAGGTTAAATAGGTTTGAACTAGTTATACTCTCTGGCCTAGCAGAATGAGAGATGATCTTACTAAAACATATTGAGGGGACTGGATAGATTGGTTACCTGGAGGATATTTCCCCTTGTAGAGGAGACTAAAGTTGGAGGACGTGTGTTAATAGTAAGTGTTCACTGTTTTATGACAGAGATCAAGGGAAATTTTTAGATTTTGTGTTGTTCGAGTTGGCATTTATTTCCTAAGAAATAATGATGTTTCAGTCTTCAAATTTATTTGTGGCTGAGTTAGATAGATTTTTGATAGAAAAGGGCATCAAAGGTTATGGCGTGCAGACAGGAAGGTGGAGCTGAGAAGCCATAACACGATTAACCACAGTCTTATTGAAGCAGGTTTACAGTCCCAAAGGGGCTATTCTTCCTCTTAAGTCCTAGCTCCCTATTTTTCAATAAGATCACCTTTCATTCTTCTAGGCTACAAAGTAGATAAAATCCAATGTATACAGGCCTAGCTTGTCCAACATTTCCTCATAATATAATCCTTCACCTCCTCAGTGTTAGTCATCTGTACCTTCTTCATATTTACATCCTTTCTTAAATAAGGAAATCTAAATTGTAGACAGCACTCCAAATGTGGCCTCACTGTTGCTCTACACAATTGTTACAAAACTACCTACTTTTATATTTGATTCCTCCAGTAATAAAACATTTTCATTTACTGTGCCTAGATCCCTCATAATTTTGAACACTTCTAACAAATCTCCTTTCAACCTTTTCTCTAAAAAGAGCAAGGCCAACTTATGCAATCCATCCATGTAAGTTAAGGTCTGTATCTCTGGAACCATCCTCATAAGGTTTTGTCAGCACCCTCTCTAAAGAATCACAGATTCGCAGAAGTGTTATGGCACAGAAGGAAGCCATTCAGTGCACATTGTGTCTGCATCAGTTCTCATCATGACTTAGTGCCATTCTCCTACCTTTTTCCGATTTGCTTGCACGTTGTTTCTGTTTAAGTAGTCATCCAATACCCTCTTGAATGCCTCCATTTCCCCTGCCTACATCACATTTTCAGGAAGTGCATTCCATACCCTAAATACCCACAGTCTGAAAAAGATTTTTCTCACATCACATTTGCTTCTTTTGCAAGTTACTTTAAATCTGTGCCTTCTCATTTGAGATACTTTTAGGAGGAGGAACAGTTTCTCCCTATCTACTCTATTCAGCCCCTTCATGATTTGAAATCTCTATCAGCTCTCCTCTTACCTTTCTTCTGTCTCAGGAGAACGGTCTTAACCTCTCCAATCTACTGTATTAAGTGATGCGTGTCACCCCTGGAATCATTATTCTCTTCTACTCTCTCTCCAATACATTCACATCTTTCCGATAATGTGACACCCAGAACTATGCACAATACTCCAGCTGAGGTCTAACAAATGTCTTATACAAGTTCAGCATCACTTCCTTGCTCTTATACTCTGTCCCTAGTAATAAATCGAAGGGTACTGTCTGCTATATTAACTGCTCCCTCCACCTACTCTGCCACTTCAACGATCAATGCACATATACATTCAGGTCCCTCTTCTCCTGCATCCCGTTTAGAATTGTACCCTTTATTTTATATTGCCTGTCCATGTTCTTCCTACCAAAATGCATCACCTCACATTTATCTGCATTTAATTTCATCTGCCACCTATCTGCCCACTTCACCAACTTGTCATTGTCCTTTTGGAGTTCCACACTGTGCTTGTCGAAAGTTTTCCAAGTTTTGTATCATCCAAAGACTTTGAAATTGTCCCATGCGCATCAAGATCAGGATCATCAACATAGCCATAGAATCCATATAATTCCTACAGTGTGGAAACGGGCCATTCAGCCCAACAATTCTGCAATGAGCATCACACCCAGACTCACCCCATACTGTATTCCTGTAACCCTGCATTTCCCACGGTTAATCCACCTAATTTACACATCCCTGGACACTATGGGCGATTTAGCATGGCCAATCCATCTAATCTGCATATTTTGGACTGTGGGAGGAAACCAGAGCACCCAGTGGAAACCCATGCAGACATGGGGAGAATATGCAAACTCTACACAGACAGTCGGCCAAGGCTGGAATTGAACCCAGGCCCCTGGCGCTGTGAGGCAGGAAAAAGAATATATCAGGAAAGGAATCCTTCTCATCCTTCCTAAAGTGCAGTGCCCAAATCTGGATGCAAGATACCCTTGAGGCTTAACTTTATACAGGCTAATTATAGGTAAGGTTGACCCTGTCCTCATCTGATATCTACACAAGCATTTACAGCAAAGTTGTTAAACAATGATAATTAATAGGAACCATGACTTATTCTTCTCTCTGATCCAGGCATTTTGAAGCCATGCCTGTAGCAGTCCTAACTGGGGGGGAAGTAATTCAACCTAAGAATGTAGGAACAAGAAGCAAGAATAGACCATTCAGCCCTTTGGGCCTGCCTTACCATTCAGTATATGATTATGCTTGATCTTCTACCACAACTCTACTTTCAGTCCTCTTCCCAACTTTCTTGCCTCTTTGAGAGATCAGCCAGGAACTTGATGTTCTGACCCCATGTCACATCAGTTGTTACTCGCTTTCGCTAGGAGGTGCTTCTGCCAACTTCTGATACCAAGTGATGACATCAGCCCTCACGTCCCTCTCAGGAGGGCTACCACTCACTGCTCAAAAGACTAAGCCTCTCAGCAACAGCAAAAAAAAACTCTGTGCCACAGATTGAGTTGCTTCCAGCAAGGATTCCGTTTCATTTTCTCGATCTCCATCACATCTGTTCTGATGAAACTGTCTTTTCTCAGTGTTGGAAATATTTGCAATTTGTATTCCCTCGAGCTATAGAAGCTGCTTCTTTGATTCTATTGCAGGGCTGAGATAAATTCTTGAACTATGGTAGAGTTGAGGGTTTCAGGTGTAACAGCAGGAAAGAGAAGTTGACACTACAATCAGTTCAGTCATGATCTTATTGAATGGTGGAGCAGGCGTCAGCTGTTGTTTAGCTTACTTTTGCTCCTAATTCTGATGTCCTTTTGATTAAGTTCTGCACATTGTTTTACTGATGCTAAATTATATTACTACAGGTTGGCTTGAAATCAATGATCGAGCAATTTCCAGATAATCTTAATTTTGTTTTGGTGGATGGTGGTTATATCCTCAGCAATGGTCATAAACAGCTCATGTGTTTGGCTCGATCGATTCTCAGCAAGGCTAAAATCCTACTCCTGGATGAACCTACTGCTCATCTGGACCCTGTGTAAGTTTGATCTACTAAGTAGGAATAGATTGATACAACAGTGACTAGAAAAACTGAAAGAACTATGGATGCTGTAAATCAGAAAAAAAGAACACAAGTTGCTGGAAAAGATCAGCAGATGTGGTGGCATCTGTGGAGAGAAATCAGAGTTAACTCTGGTTCCGAGGAAGGGTCACTGGACCTGAAATGTTAACTTGATTTCTCTCCACAGATGCTGTCAGACCTGCTCAGCTTTTCCAGCAATTTCTGTTTTTCTTGTGGTGATCAGAAGTAGCTGATGGACTCCCAACTGATCATGAATAATAAACATTCTTCTTGCTTATTTTTGGGGTGCATTCATTTCGAAGTTCAAATAATTGAGAACTGCTAAATGGTCAGTATACCAAAGTTGTTTCTCTGCCTCTAAAGATAATGTATTATAACATTTTCCAATTGTTGTTTTCTAATTGATAACTGATATGAACCATTTGCAGTCTACTATATAGACCTAATAGTACATAGAAGAATGAAATAAGTAATTCTCAAAAGATTGTAGTTATCATTTTATATCTAATATATTACTATTAGGTGATTTATCAGTTATTTAACATTTTCTAGTAAAGATGTATTTATAGTGCATTAGATGTAAAATGACAAATTGTAATCTAAAGCGTCTGTTTCTTTTTACAACAGAACATTCCAAATCATAAGGAAAACACTCAAAAATACATTTTCAAACTGCACTGTAATACTGTCAGAACATAGAGTGGAAGCTCTCCTTGAATGCCAGCAATTTCTGGTTTGTAGTTTTGTTTGTCTTCTCTCCCTTGTGGTTGGCATGGATGGTATTTTTGCACGAAGCAGAATGTGCATCATGTCTTGAAGCTTTGGTGAAGCAATGTTTGGTAGAAACAGAAATATCTAGTTCAAACAGTAAACCTTGGTTGTAACAGGGAAGGTATCACTACTGATATCTATCAGATCACTGGCAAAGCTAGGAAACAAAACTGGATGCATCACACCTTCCTATAAACTTCTTGTAGTTAATAGACTGACATTTTTTTTAACCAATTCTATAAATCCTTGTATATTTAATTCATAAGCTAACCCGTTAAGCTTCAAAGGAAGAGAGATAAAAGGTACTGCAGATGCTGGAGAATCCGAGATAACAAGCATGGGGCTGGATGAACACAGCAGGTCAAGCAGCATCATAGGAGCAGGAAAACTTGACGTTTCGGGC
>JAHRHZ010000021.1:24482367-24549156 GCA_024137785.1 Ginglymostoma cirratum | reverse complement strand
GCCCGAAACGTCAAGTTTTCCTGCTCCTATGATGCTGCTTGACCTGCTGTGTTCATCCAGCCCCATGCTTGTTATCTCGAAGCCTCAAAGGAAATAATTTTTAAAGAAACAGCTTTAGTGATCACTTTGTGGGGACTAACAAACTGCCAAACAGTGCTAGTTTTGCCTAAACAAATAAGCTGTTTAAACAAATCTTGTGATAAAATGATGACAGTCCTTTACACTCCCTTCCCAGGGACTTATATACTTGTGTGACAACAACACTTCCCATTTTTTGGTAAGGGTAAATATTCAGTTGAAGAGTTAATAAGATTTTACACTATAATCAGAATTAAATCTAATTGAACATGACCTTACTGGACTCTATCATCTAATAGCTCATCGTGCATTAAATTTCTTTTTAGGTAATTGAAGGATGTTCAGTTAAACAGTTTGATGCTCTGCAGAAACTTTTAACTGAAGCAAGCCTTTTCAAGCAAGTTTTTGGACATTTGGACCGTGCAAAGCTATTTTCTGCTCACAGAAGGAACTCAAGCAAAAGGAAAACACGACCAAAAATAAGTGCCTTACAGGAGGAGGCAGAGGAAGATCTTCAAGAAACAAGGTTATAAAGCTACAAAGAACAAAACGCACAATATATTCATTAAGGTACCAAAAGCAGTTCTCTAACGTAGAACTGTGACAGTTGCGTCTACAGCACAGAACTCTTCATTACTCTTAGAAATTGCTAGCTAACTAAAGGCATCCTGATCAAAGCTTTCAGCCATCTTTCAAGAATTCTGGACTCAGGCGTGTAATTACAGATGTGGCTTGAAGTTAATCCACATTATATACTGGATGACTGCACATGGTACCTAATGTAGGAAAACAAGTCAGCAAAACTCCATTAGCTCAGCAAGGTTCTTCTAAAATTAATGGTTCCTTCGCTGACGATCAAGAATCAACTGCCTTCCTTTTCTGTCAATACAGGAGCTTTGTATCAATTACTATGATGATGACATCTTTGTTAATGGTCAAAGTTGACAGTGGAAATAGTCACTGTCAGCACCAAGCTAAGTGAGTTGCACCTTGAAGACAGTATTTGTTAATGGTGTATTACAATATTTCTTCACATGTCACTCCACATAACTAAGCATGTGAAGAACCAAAAGGCTTGCAAAGGATGGGATGCATTGTAAAGTTGTTCTTTGTGTTACAGTGTTGTGTATTTAAATCGTAATTCTGAATGAAGTATGTAAAAGGCTTGAGAAACTATGTATTTTAAACATTTATTCCAAATTATCAACCCTATAAAAGACTAAAGTAGTGTTTTCCAACAGTACAAAATACAAGATTACAATTTTTCTATTTATTCAATGAATTTTAGAGAGTATTCTGTATTCATCCAAGTCCCTCCCACAAAGATATAACAATTTAGATTCTACAATAAAGGGTAAAGTCACCCTATTCCTGTTCTCTCATTAGAGAGAGATGTCTGATGGTGGCTTGACCTGAGGGTCCCCATGTCTCAGACGAGGGGTGAGGTTGAGAAGGAGAATCCTTCATGATAACCTCAACTGGTGTAGGAATTGAACCCATGCTGTTGGTGTCTCACTGCATTGCAAACAAGCTGATCGGTCAACTGATCCCTGTACTTAGCTTTGCAGAACTTTTAAAATATCTTTGTTCCTGGTTTTTGAATGTTCCTACCAAAACCAGCCTCTAGTGGCAAACAATAATTGTCCTCTATAAGATTGTGCTGAACTTTCTTCTAAATTGTTGCAGTCCATATGGTGAAGGTGCATACAACAATGATTAATTTCAAAGAAGTTCCAGGTTTTGACCCAGTGACTACAAAGGAACAGTAATTATACATCCCCAAGTCAGAAACGCGTGACTTGGAGGAGATGGTGTTCATTGCACTTGTTCCCTTTGTCCCTCCAGCTGGCCAAGGGCACGGGAACTGTTTATGGTACAAAATAATTAAACTCATTTACTCAGATTAAAATGGAGTAATGGTTACTCATCCTTCCATTTTAGGACTGTTCCACCGAAGGAAAACAAAATATGCCATAAATTCTGAGTGTGACTGTTGAACAGACACAGATTTTCTTTTCTGCATAGAGGCTGGTGTCCTGTCACCAAGTCACCCTTTATTTTCTTGTGCACAGTACACAGGCTGTGACCAGCAGCTCAGAGTCAGTCCCCTGAACAGAGGAGATTCTAAATCTCCTGGTTGTATAGTTTTTTTAGGAGATGCTGATCTGACACGTTTTTATGTGGGAGACAAAGAGCTCTCATTGGGCAAATGTCTCCACTCATTTAATACAAAATTATTTTTATAGTTCAAACTTAGTCTTTAATAGCAATAGCTTTTTTGTAGGTCATCATCATCTTTGGATATTAATAATCTTAAATCATGTTCAGTATTTTAAAAAAAAACTTAATCTCCACACTGTAAACAAATGTGTACTTTTTATATAACTTTAATCAATATTTTTAAAAATAACTTCAGTTTCTTAATTACAACTATTACAATGCAGAAAATAATTTGTTTTTTGATTCCACGATTAAACATAGAACTGCCTACAAATTGTGTTGAATACGAATATGTTAGAAGTAGGTATATGGCCATTAGTTTGGGTTTGAGATCACGGTTATTGTGTGACTGAAACATTCTGCAAAATTCACATTTTAGGAATTGGTATGTATTGGGAACTTCAATCATCTTCAAAAGATACTAGTGTTTATGTGAAAGAAATATCCTGTGTGAAATAAAAGATTTCAAGGACATATGCTATAATCTATTGTATTTTAACTTCAAACCAGCTGTACAAGTCATACCTGATTTTCATCTTTCATTCTGTGTTAGCAGCAAATTCCATAGAAATCAACATTAAAACTGGAGTTAGATTTCTTTGGACAATTCTTGCTCATAAAAAGGGTAATGTGCAGGTTGAATAGTGTACAATATGCGCACAGTGCTGTGCATTCTTAGCTGAAATGACTTGCCAAATGAGAAAGATCACTAAGTATAAAATCAATACTGTAAAGTTAGGTACATCAGGACCCTTCACAGCAGAAAACAACTTAAAAACATTATTAGGTTGAAATGGTGCACATTCCTAATGGCCTATATTCATAATTAAAATAAATTTAAAATTATTGAACAAATGCAATATAAATGTAAGTACTGTCAATATGTTAAAATTACAGTCAGATGATGACATTTCAATTGATCAGTCTCAATCTAGTGGCAGAAGCTGGTCAGTGTGGTTGCAATTGGAAGTCCTGAACTAACTGCACCGACCAACCTCTGCAACCAGGTGAAGCCCAGGACTTCAGTGCGAGTTCAGAATGGGAGCCAGGTCAGCAGCACTAAAATGCCCCAATGGTGCCAATGGACACTGGAGACTTGAAAGGTAAGAACATAGATTGTGAAAGGGAGCCAGTCAGCTGTTTGGGAATGGAGGAGTGAAGGGGGACTAAGGGACTAAGATAAGAGGAAGAACAAGGAACTCCAGGACTGAATGAAAAAGCATTGGGAAAACATTGTGAAAGCAAGAGCCAACAGAGCAAGAAGTCTTTGGCAAAAAAAAATTAACTGAAACCTAATGTTAAACAAATATATTATCACTATTTTAATAACAACGTTGAAGTGAATCATTCGTAACAGTTAATTTTAAATGGAGATTTGTGGTTAGTAGTGTTGTTTGACCAACTGTCTCTAATGAGAAAATTTACATGCCTATAAGGAGGAAAATATTAGAAATGTAACTATCTCACAATCTGAGTAATCACTGTTGGCTGCTTCTAACTATTTTCTCTTAATCTGGATATGTACACATTCCATCTTCTTTGGTTTATGCTCTTCTTGTGATAGATGTTAAATGAATGTAAACTTCAAAAATAGATTGTCAGTCTTTAAAATGGTGATGGTGCAGAAGTGAAGCTGACTCATAATTTCCTGTTGTTAATCCTAAAGTGCATTACCAGAAGATCTAGCTGAAAAGAGGATAGAAGGAAATAGTTTGTATTTGCATATGGCTTTTCATAGGCTCGCAACATTCCAGTCCATTTTATAGCTAATTGTTTACACTTTCAAACAGCTCAATAATTTAATCTGGGGAAGCACTGCAGCCAATTTGCATGCAGCAAGCTTCCAGGACAAACAATGATCTAATATTGTCATTATCTTTTTCAGTCCGTTAGCTTTTCAGTGATAACTATTGGTTACGGCTGCAAAATAATTCCCCTGCTTTTTGTAACAGATGATCTTTTACCTCCATCAGTTGGGGCCTCAGTTTAAAGCCTCATTTGAAGAATGGCACTTCTGTATTCCTCAGTGAAGCAACGGAAATGTCAGACAAGATTGTGTTCAACTCTCCAGAATAGGTTTTGAGTTCAAGACCTTCTCACTCAGAAGTGAAATTGCTGTCACTGTAAGTTGATACTACTGAATTGCTGAAAGGATTTAAACTCAGTTTTTGTATTACATATAATGTACATTGAAGTCATTTTATCATTTCAAACACTAACAATTTAGAACCATTTCTAAAGATTTCCATAATTAATCATCACTTGATACCAAATTTCAGCATTTTGATTACATTGTGACCCATCAAAATGTCATAGAGTACTCAATTTTTGTTTTTAAACATCCATTTCAATTTGACTTTCTGAAAATACATGTTAAAAATAACCCTACATAACATAGGATTATGTCTGTGTGTGTAAGCTCACTACAAAATGTTCAACTACTTTAATGGAGGAAAGAAATACGCTTAAATAAGTATGTGTGCACATTCTTAGGTGAGACAAATCTCCTGAACTCATGTACATATTAAACAACTATTACAGATTACAAACCAATTATTAAAATTTAACTAAGTCCATTTATCAACTGGAAAATGTTTATGATATCACATATTTTCAATTCATTCCTCGTCCAGAAATGTATCTAAATACTTCAATTTGATTTACATGGTCTGCTTTAAATATGTTCTCTTTTAGCCTGCTTTCAACTCAATTGCCCTCTGGGAGCAAAATTTCTGATTTGAGTTTTAATTTTTAAAATTCTTTAATATATGTTTCCTCCTGTTGAACTGCCCACCACAGTGAATTGCACTAAGATAATTATTTCTTTTTTGAAGTGCCTGGAATAATTATGGAAATTGTTAGGAAAATGCTGTTGTTTTCTAAATAGTAGGGTTTCAGAAAATGTTATCTAGTGGGGAAAATATCGTTTAATCTCAATGAGTAAAGTTAAGCAATTGTGTATTTTTATTACACTTACTTTCACTTTGGTCACAAAAAAATTTGTCCTTCTCCAGCTTGAACACCTGTGTAAGAATGTAGGATTGATAGTAAGCCGTTTAGAAACATAGAAAACAGGACAGGAGTAGGCGAGTTGGCCGTTGGAACTTGCTCCATCATTCATAGAATCATAGAGTTACACAGCACAGAAACAGACCATTCATCTAACTCATCCGCGGCAACCAGATATCCTAAACTGATCGAGTCCCATTTTTCAGCGTTCGGCCCATATCCCTCTAAACCCTTCCTATTCACGTATCCATCCAAATGCCTTTTAAATGTTGCAATTGTACCAGTGTCCACCACCTCCTCTGGCAGGTCATTCCAAACACATATCACCCTCTGCGTGAAAAAGTTACCCCTCAGGTCCCTTTTAAATCCTTCCCCTCTCACCTAAATCTATGCCCTCTAATTTTGGGCTTCCCTACCCTGGGAAAAAGACCTTGGTTATTCACCCGATCCATGCCTCTCATGATTTTATTAATCTCTATAAGGTCATCCCTCAGCCTCTGATGCTCCAGGTAAAAAAGCCCCAACCTATTCAGCCTATCCCTATAGCTCAAACCCTACAATCCCAGCAACATTCGTATAAATCTTTTCTAAACCTTTCAAGTTTAGCAACATCTTTCCTATAGCAGGGAGACCAACATTTAACCTAGTATTCTAAAACTGGGTCTCACCAATGTCCTGCACAGCTGCAACAAGATGTCCCAAGTCCTAATCAATGCATTTACCAATAAAGGCAAGTGTGCCAATGCCTTCTTCACCACCCTGTCTAACTGTGACTCCATTTTCAGGCAGCTATACACCTGCACCCCTAGGTCTCTTTGTTCAGCAACACTCCCCAGGGCACTACCATTAACTGAATAAGTCCTGCTTTTGTTTGCCTTACCAATTACCTATTACCAATTACCTTACATTTATGTAAATTAAACTCCATCTGCCACTCCTCAGCCCATTGGCTAATCTGATCAAGGTCCCATTGTACTACTCATCATCCTACTCAATACTCTGTTCTAACTTTCATCCCATACCCTCTGATCTCTTTACTATATCTAACTGCTTCTTGAAACCATTCAATATTTTGACCTCAAATGTGAATTCTACAGGCTTGCCCCTCTCTGGTTGAAAAAGGAAGTTCTCTTCATCTCAGTCCTAAATGGCCTAGCCCACATCCTTACTCTGTTACCCCTGATTCTGGACTCCCTCCCTGGTCATATGGAACATCCTTCCTGTGTTAACCCTGTCTCGTTCTGTTAGAATTTCATAGGTTTCTATGAGGTGCCTTCTTCTAAATGCCAGTGAATATAATCCTAACCCATCTAGTCTCTCTTCATCTGTCAGTCCTGCCATTCCAGGAATCAGTCTGGTAAACATTTGCAGCACTCCCTCCATAACAAAAAAAATCCTTCCTCAGATAAGGAGACCAAAACTGCATGCAATACTCCAGGTGTGGTCTCACTAAGAACCTGTAAAATTGTAGCAAGTCATCTCTGCTCCTATACTCCAACCTTGTTGCTATGAAGGCCAATATACCATTTGCCTTTTTCATTTCCTGCTTTACCTATTTATTTACTTTCAGCAACTCATGTACAAGGACACCCAGGTCTTGTTGCACCCACCCTTTTCCTAATCTATTGCCATTCAGATAATAATCTGCCTTTCTGTTTTTTGCTACTGAAGTGGATAACTTCACATTTATCCACCTTATACTTCATCTGTCATGCACTTGCCACTCACTCACTTTATCCAAATCACACTGAAGCATCATTACATCCTCCTCCTTTGTGTCATCTGCAAACTTGGAGGTTTATATTTAGTCTCCGCATCTAAAATATTAATATACATTATGAAGAATTCGGGTCCAAGTACTGATCCCTGTGGTACCTCACTAGTCACTGGTTGCCACTCAGAATATTACCTATCTATTCCTATTTTTGGTTTCCTGCCTGTCAACCAGTTCTCTACCCGGTCAGGCCAACTGGTTTATAAATTCCTGTTTCATTTCTACCTCCATTTTTTAATATAAATTATGAAGTTACATTAACTACCCTCCAATCCGTAGAAGCAGTTCCAGAGTCTATAGAATCTGAAAGTTGATCACCAACACATTTCCCAACAAAGTTTCACTACTAATAATGGTTCTCTTCAGTTTCTCTTTCTCTTACTGACTCATACGTTCCCCAGCATTACTGGGATGTTATTTGTGTCTTCCTTTGTGATGAAGTTTATATTTAATTTAGTTATATATTTAATTGATTTTCCATCTTATAAAAATCTTATAATCTTTCCATCTTTTCCCCATTATAAATGCCCCTGTTTCTGGTTGTAAGTGACCTTCACTAATCTGTTCCTCCTCACACCCCTGATGGAATGCTTTCTCTGTTTGTTCTCATTTTTGCTCTCAATAAATTCACTATTGCTAAAGTCTAAAATGCACCTAATCTTCAGATCTGCTGCTCCTTTCATTCAATTTGTATGCCCCTTTCTTAGGTGTAATACTATCCCTAATCTCCCTTCTTAGTCACGACCATACCACCTTTCCCATTTTATTTTTATACCAGACAGGAATCAACATTTGTTGCAGTTCCTCCTCCTTAAAAGTCTGCCATTGCCCACCCATCATCATTCCTTTAAATAACATTCCCCAGTTTAACATACCATTGAAGATGCCTCTATCTGACCTGTCCATAATTCAATCAGATTAATGATAATCTGGATCACATTTCATTTACCCATCCTTCAAAACCTTAACAACAATCATTAAGAACATAAGAAATAGCTGCGCATGTAGGTCAATTAATAAGATCATGGCTGATCTGATTGTAACCTCAAACCCACTGTTCAGTTGTTGCCCAGAACTCTTAACTCTCTTGATTACCTAATTTAGCCTTGAATATATCCAATGATCCAGTCTGCACTGTTTATTGGGGTAAGAATTCCAAACACTAACGATCATCCAAGAGAAGAAATTTTACCACATTAATTGATTGATTTATTGTCACATGTGCCTGAGTACAGTGAAAAGCTTTGTTTACGAGCAGTACAGCAGATCATAGTAAGCAAGGATGCACAGATCAGAGGTTGTAAAAAGACTTGGACAGACACATACAGGTTACATTGCACAGGGCATGCGCTAGGTGAGATCAACATTTGCAAGATCACCATTATTTGAGGCTAAAGAGTCCATTCATCAGTCTGATAATGGCCAGGAAGAGCTGTTCCTGAACCTGCTCATGTGTGTGTTCAAGCTTCCGTATCTTCTGCCTGATGGAAGAGGTTGTAGGACCACATTATCGGGGTGCAATGGGCCTTTGATGATGTTGACAGCCTTTCTGCGGCAACGAGCCCTGTAAATGGAGAGTCCCTGGATGGAAGGTTGGCTTCTGTGGTGGTCTGGGCTGTGCTCACAACCTTCTGTAGTTTCTTACGGTCCTGCACAGAGCAGTTGCCATACCAGGCCATTATGCTTTCAATGGTGCATCTATAGATGTTGGTGAGGGTCCTTACGGATGTGCCAAATTTCCTGAGCTGCCTGAGGAAGAAAAGGCGTTGTCATGCCTTCTTGACCATTGCATCTACATTGGAAATCCAGGAGAAGCTGTCGGTTATTGTCACTCTAAGGAACTTGACGTTCTCCACCCTCTCAACCTCACTTCTGTTGATTTAGATGGGGGCATGTTCTCCTCATGTTAGACTTAATGGGAGACACCTTATATTGCAATTGTGCCCTTTATTCTAGATATATCGTGACAGAAGTCATCCCCTCAGCATATATTATTAAGCCCCTTCAGAATCTTATGCCTTTCAATAAAATCACCTCTCATTCATCAAAGAATTTCAGCCCAAACTGCTCAATCTTTCCTTACTCAGGAATCAGCCTAGTGCACCTTCTCTGAACTACTTCTAATGCAAGAATGTCCTTCATTAAGTAAGGTAGCCAAAATTGCACAAACTACTCCAGATGTGGTGTCACCAATGCCCTATACAATTTTACCATGACTTCCTTACTGTCATACTCCACCTCACTCCACCCCAATCTCAGCAATAAAGGCCAACATTCCAGTTTAATTCCCTATTTATTTGTTGTCACTAATTTTTATAATTTATTAATAAGGAACTATACCCAGGTCCCTTTGTACTGTAACTGTGAAAATGGATTAACATGCACAGCATTGTGGGAACAGAGTATTCCTGATTACTACTACTCATTACTGTCAATCATACCAAGAACAACACCAATTATATCTTAAAGTGAAAAAAAATCCAGGGAATTGACCAGACAACCACTTCATACAACGTGTTATTGCAAGGAGTTACAGATAGAAGTCTAACATGTTTTGCCACTTGGGGTGAGAGATGACAGGTCGGTGTTAGCAGTGAATGAAAGAAAGACTAGCATTTATACAGCACCTTTTACTCAAAGCAGGATAACTCATTGTACTTTCCAACAATTAATTAATTTTGAAGTGTAGTAGCTGTCATAATGCAATAAACACAACAAGTTGTGTACAGCAAACTTCCACAACAGTAATGTGATTAAGGATGAATAGTCATTTGGTAGTACAGAGTTTGCATATTGCTGAATTTTGTCAAAACTTTTTGTCTTGCGCTCATCAGGACAATTTGCAAGAATACTAATTACACAAAACCATTAAACAGCATGACAGGAGGATGCTGATTGGTTGACAAATAGATTCTGGTCAGTAGAGGTATTACTATAAAGAATGCACCAGTTAATGATGATTGACAGTTAATTAACAGGCCTTGTTTACATATAAAACCAAGAAAAGTGATTCTGATTCTGAGAATCATAGAATCAGACAGTACAGAAAAGACCCTTTGGCCCATCAACTCTCTACCACTGAAAATATGCTACTACATACACTATTCCCACTTTCCTGCACTAGGGCCATAATCATGAATATTGTGACATTTTTCAAGTGTTGATCCAAGTACTTTTTAAAGATTGTGACGTTTCATGCCTCAACTACCCTCCCAGGCACTGCATTCTAGAACCCCACCACCCTCTGAATGAAAAGGTTTTTCCTCAAATCCCCTTTAAATTTTCTAGCTTTCACTTTAAAATTATGCTGCCTTGTTGACCCTTCAACTCTGGGGAACAGTTTCTTTCATCTCTATCCATGACGCTGATAATCTTATACACCTCTATGATGACCCCAAACCCCTCTCAAACTTCTCTATCCACCTTCTCATCATAGCTGAGATGTTACATCCCATGCAACATCCTGGTGAATCTCCTCTGGACACGCTGTAGTGCAATCACATCCTTCCTATCTTGGGCCTTTACTCTCCCCAGTACCTTTTTGAACATCTCCCATCATTCTGCTGTAGATTTACCCTCAAGTAGCTGTTCCCAGTCTACTTTAGCCAGATCCTGTCTTATTTTAACAAAATTTGTCTGACCCCATCCAAAAGGCCACATTTCTCCTTTTCCAATAACAAGCTTAAAACATATGGTGTTCTCGCCACTATCATCTGTCTAGCTTCAATTCCCAGAATTAGGTCCAGAACTGCACCGTCCCTTGTGGGGTTGATGTAACAAGCTCTCTGTAAACATTTAAGGAAATCTGCTCCTTCTAATCTCTTTTAAGCCATAATTATACCAATTAATGTTAGGGTAGTTGAAAAACTCTAATATAATCACCCTATTGTTAATTTAATCTGCCTTTGTGAATTGACTACATATTTGTTCCTTAATTGTTTGCTGATTGGGGTCTCAACAGTGTGACTACCCCCTTTTTATTGCAATGTTCTACACACAAGCATCATTTGACTACCATTTCCAAGATATCTTTCCTCTTCCTGCAGTAACTGACAGCCCTACTAACAATGCAATACCGCATCCAATTTTGCACCCTGCCCTATCCTGCCTGATTATCCTATACCCCAGAATGTTAAGTTCCAGTTTTGTCCCTGCCTCAACCACATCTTTGTGATGGCAACATCATCACGGTCCCACATTTCAATCCATACCCTTAACTCGTCTGTTTTACCTCTAATACTCTTGGCATTAGAGGCCATCCAGCATCACCTGACTCTGTCCAGGCACCACATGGTTGAACTTGCTCTCTCTTGGTTACTTTTCTAAGTTATGCTCTATTGCTATTTAAATAATGCACTGTAACCCTTGCCCCTGCTGAACTAGTTTAAACTCTGCCCAACTGCACCAGCAAAACCTCTTGCAAGGATGTTGGTACCATTCTAGTCCATTTGCAAGTCATCCTGGTAAACCAACAAACGTCTGTTGCCAACGTTGTTAACTTGAAACAGGTAGTGCCCTCACATTTCATTCTGTCTGCAAAAAAAAATGTCCTGTTTACTAACATATATAGTTTTCAGTACATGCAAGCTTTGACAGAATGTGCATCATTTCTTTCTGCAGCACTTAAGACTGGATAATCTTTTCCAGTGATGTGGATTTGAGAATTCTTGCCTAGGACTCTAGGATAAGTCCCCTGCTATAATTTAAATAAGGTGACAAGATCTTTTATAGACACCTAGAAGAGCAGATAGGTCTCACAGTAATGTCTAAATGAAAGACAACACCCCTAACAATGGTTTATTCCCTCATTACTGGAGTCACCCAGGACTTTGTGCTCAATTTTCTGAAGTGTGCTGGAGCGTAGGTTTGACGTGATGGTTGGGAAAGATTGACGCCAGACATTCAAAAAAAAAATGCAGCCATCCACTCTCTTATTAGACTTAATATAAAAACCCGATCCTAAGAATATTTTAAGAATTCTGCAATCTTTGTACTTGTTACAGTGAATTTATGCCAGTTATTTAGGTAATTCAAGAAACCAGCAGGTCTCCAGTTTCTGTACCTTTCAACAATTTGCGGAATTATTTTCTTCTCTACTTCCGTCTATCTGGGGCTCTAATACAGTCCCATAGTGATTACCTTATTTTTCCTCCTCATTCAACCAATATGGCTTAATTTTACATTCATTCCTGCATCCTAATTGTCCTCACAGCTGCAATATTTTTTTTAAAATCAATATTGCAGTCTTTGTTTTTAATCACGCTGCACCCCATTTGAAAATCCCATATTCAAGAATGCTGAGCTGCCTTTCCTAAGCTTCTTTCAGACTTTTTTTTAGTAATGGCTATTATCCAGCTTTATCTTTAGAATTTAGATAAATGATTTAGATAAAAGTATCAAACAAAATTTTAGGTGACAATATAGAAAAGTAATCTGTGAAGAGGACATGAAGCTCCAAAGGATATAGACATAATAAAATTAGAAATGCTCAGATTATCATTTGTTGTGAGGGGAACTTAATTCAAAACTGGGGATGTTATGCATCAGGGCACTGGTGAAACTACGTCTGGAGCGTATTGATCTCCTTATTTAAGAATTTAATGTGTTGGAAACAGAGGGAGAACATTTACTTGACTAACTTCTGGAATGTATGGGTCGTTGTATAAAGAAAGGTTGGAATAGACTAAGCTCGCAAGAGGTGACGTGATCGAAATATAAAGGATCTTGACAATCTTGACAAAGTGGATATGAAATGATGTTTCCTCCTATGGGAGACTCTCTAATTAGAGGTCACATTAAAAATGAGAAGTCACTTATTTAAGAAAAGGGAGGTTTTTGAAATCACAAAGGGTTGTGTGTATTTGGAACTCTACTCATCAAAAGACTTTGAATATTTTAGAGATAGATTCTTGATTAGCTAGTGGTGAAAGGTTATCCAGCTAGGTGGACATATGGAGTAATCAGGTCAGTCATGACCGTACTGAATAGTGGAGCAGGCTCAATGTCTCACTTATGCTCCTAAATCATACAATTAATTGTAATAGTCCCAAATGTCTTATTTGTTCACCTGACAACAGTGCTGAGCTGGAGGAATACAGAAGGCCAAGCAGCATCAGAGGAGCAGAAGGAGAAGGGTCCCAACCCAAAACATCAACTTGCCGGCTCCTCTGATGCTGCCTGGCCTTCTGTGTTCCTCCAGCTCAACACCGTTGTCTCTGACTCCAGTATCTGCAATTCTTGCTATCTCTTACTTGTTCACCTATCTTGTTCATTAGACTTTTGTTGAAGTCATTGAGAACGCCTTTTGTTACTTGATTTCTGAACTTTGTTTCCTTGACATTCCACACGCATTTGCTAATTTTGTTCTCCATGCTCAGATTCCCATTCACCTGCCAGGCTGATTTAAAATCTCACAAACAACATTAACAAGCATTCTTGAAAAGACACTGGCCCCAGACTATTGAGGAACAACTTGGCTTGTATGCAAAGCTTTCTACTGGTCCAAAAACAAATTCCACTGCCCCCAAAAATGTAACATTTTCCCTCCTGAACTACCTCTCCACCTGTATGTCCTTCCATTCTGTGCTTGGGAGTACGCAGCACTGGAAGTAATCTGGAGATTGCCACCTCTGAGACTTTAAATTTTAAATTCATAGCTCCCTGAAAACTACTTTTAGGATCTTACCCTTCTTTCATTCTGTAACATGAATCCTAATGTGGGTATTGATATCTGACTGGTCATACTTGTCCTTCAGAGCACTCTACAGCTGTTCAGAGAAATCCTTGATCATGATAACCTGAGAGGCAACAAATCATCTTTGTTTTCCAACTGCAGC
This sequence comes from Ginglymostoma cirratum, assembly GCA_024137785.1. NCBI lineage: Eukaryota > Metazoa > Chordata > Chondrichthyes > Orectolobiformes > Ginglymostomatidae > Ginglymostoma > Ginglymostoma cirratum. The sequence goes on along the minus strand of JAHRHZ010000021.1, from coordinate 24,535,239 downwards.
CATAAAAATGTCTGTCTGCTCCTTTACTATGGAGTCTCCAACCACTAATACTTTCCTGACCTCCTTCCTTTCTCCATACACAGCTGAACTAATTGTCAATAGTCCTGCAGATTTGGAACTGGCTGTATTCCTCTGGGGAACCATTCTCTTCACCTGTTCTTAGAACTGCCTCCTTGATGGCCTGGGGGTTGCTTACTGTCTCCAAGCCTGCACACCCTTCAAATGCAGCATGGCAACATCCAGAAAGGTGTTATTTACCCTCAGAGATGCACCACAATTACAACATTTGCTACTCAAAGTTCTGAAAACAAGAGCTTAACCTCCTGCAACTGACATTTCTCTGCAAATGGCTGTACAGGAGATAAAATGTTTTAAGATTGTTACATCTTTTATTTTTGCTTAATCTTTTGATTTTCTTTCCCTTTTTCCTTCATGACTTTACTAAAATTAGTTCTGACATTTAACTCAACCACTCTATTTTACATCTTCAGTCCTTAAGCTACTTATTTCACAAATCTTCCTTGGTCACTGAGGTCCTCGATACCCATGTAGTAGCTTCCATTTACCAGTTAGTGTATTGAGTCAGGAAAATATGGCACAATCGTGGAGCTGGTGTGTGTGGGTATGCATATTTGGCTTGGGGAGGGGGGTTGGTGTGTGTGCGTATATATTTGGGTGGGGGGTTTATAGTAGTGAATGTGTGTATCTGGGTGGGGTTGGTGGCAGCGAGTGTGTAGGGGAGAGACTGTGTGTGAGTGAGAGAGAGAGAGAGAGAGAGCGCGCGCACGAGAGCAAGCGGTAGTGAGATGCGCAGATAGGTGGAGATGGAGACTGGAGAGGCAGCGAAAGCAAGAGACACAAAAAGGGTAAGTAAAAGGAGATAGTGGGTAGTAGTCCCGGATAGAAGAAAAGCTGAATAAGTGATGAGTGAGAAAACGGGTCAGCTGTGCTGAAGGTAACCCATGTAATGAGATAATGGTCCTCAGGAGTGCGTGAGCATCAGTAGCATATATAGTACAACTGAAATGATACAGACCAGATTAGGAGAATGTGGGAATGGGTGACTGTGCTAAAATCAACCTATTTCATAAGGCCAGATATGGTGTGGTCTAAAAACAAATGAAAGATGCAATCAGGCTTTAAAGTTAATGAACTTGATGTTGAGTCTCAGAGGCTGCAGGGCCCCAAGTGAAAAGTGAAATGTTGTTCTTCGAGCTTGCACTGAGGCCCGCTGGAACATTGCAGCAAGCCTGCGACAGAAACGCTGACCAGAGAACATGCTGGTGTGTGGGTGTGGCAGGCAACTGGTAGCTCAGGCTCATTTTTGCAGACAGAATGTAGGTGTTCTAACAGAAGTGGTCACCTAGCTTGCGTTTCAGCTCCCCAGTGGAGAGAAGACCACACTGTGAACAGCAAATACAGTAAACTAGATTGAATGAGTACAGGTAAATCATTGCTTCACGTAGAAGGTATGTCTGGGGCTTTTCGGGATGAGGAGGGAGATGTTATACCAACGTGATAATATGAGAAGGGAAGAAAGGGTTTGGGGGATAAACCAGGTGAAAGTGAGAGTAGGGTGAAAATCAGAAGGGAAACTGAATAATTTTTTTCCAATTGGAGACAACGATGATGTCACTGATGTACCAGAGAAAGTAGTGGATGGGGATCTAGAATAGGACTGGAACAAGGAATGTTCCACATACTTCACAGGCCATGCTGGGCCCATGCTGGCCCCCACAGCCATACCTCTGACCTGAGGCAATTCAGATGAACTGAAAGAGGAGTTGCTTAAAGTGAGGATGAGCTCAGCCAGGCAGAGGAGGGTGGTTTTCATTAGACAGTTTGATTCACTCCTACAGCAAGCTCTGGCCCATCATTAATTCAGAAATATTTTTACTTTAATGTATCCCCAGTTGCTGTGGAACCTTAGGGATCTAAAGCACAAAACAGTTCTGGGTCATTTTCTATAAAGAAAACCATGACAGAGAACAAATGAAATTCAGTCAATACATACAACAGAATTAAATTCTTATCAAAGACTTTGAGTTCAAAATGAACACTCAGATCACTCATCATTTGTAACTCACTGCTAATTTTTATGACAAGTAAAGCAAGAAAGCATTTTTAAAAGCATGCTAATTCTTTCATCTATTTCTTTTCATACCTTGACTCTAGCAAATTTCTTTGCATCTATTTTAAAAATAAGTATAAGATTTTGTAAAGAGAAATTCAGTATCTTTATCCAGACATGCACTAAGAAATGAGTGCAACTGCGGATTTATGACTAATCATGCGTATAACATTTTCCGAAAAATACACACAGAATTCCATTAAAACATTTAATATGGCTTCTTGTTTTGAACGAAAAAAAATCAGCATTTCATTGACATTTATTGCCACATTCTATTCACTGAATAACATCCAATGAAAAGATTTTTTTTATATTAAAACTGTAATTACATTTGCAGATACTGTACATATCATGCCATGGATACGAACTATGTACCACATGGTTCTTCTCACTTCATAATATATTTACTTCTGTGGAAAAGTCCTGAACAACAACATATTAACAACAATTGCAAATGCTTATATGTGCAACAAACCATTTGCTATTTGTATAAATTCTCTCTCTTCTCTTGGCAAAAAAAAAAGCCATCTCTCGGTACACAATCCAAGTATTCAATGAAACAAAAAGGTAACAACTAAAAACTAGTGCTTTGTCATAGCACCAACAACATTCAATATACAGTCGCTGTGGTCCCAAATAAACATATAACAATAAAGGAGAATTTTACATTTTAATATATTACAGATCTGTGGTTCATACACAATGTTAAATTGAAGACTTTAAAAAAAGGCTTCAAACAGAATTATTTTTTATTGGCTTCATGTAGAGTTTTGCAGAGGTTCCAAACCTCCTTAGTTGTGTTGTTATTTGATTCTGAATGCCTTGTATTACTGTTGCTGCGGTGAATACGTTCTGTGTTATTCAGAAGTACAGGTAGATGCGACTTCATTTTTGAGATGCCTGATCTGTTTGTTTTTTTAGTGCTGCTACTTGACGTGGATGTGCCATTTTTTACAGGACAGTCCGAAACCTGTAGAATGAACAAGCTATAAATATATTTAGAATAAAACAATTTTACTATACATCTTCAAACGTAATGCATGGTCATGTTATTTATTACCCGTATCTTTATCTGCAAAAAATTGCTTAATTGTCACGAGTATATATTTTCTCAAACAATTGGTTGAACAAAGTAAATTCTCTTTTTTTACAGCCTCAGTGATGATAGATTGGTGCAGTGGAGTGGGGTCTGGTCTGGGAAAGGGTAGAACGATGTGGTAAGGATCAGGGTCACAAATGAAACATTTCGTAAAGACGTCTTAAAATCTTAAAACTAAAAGCAAATGGTGCAAGGATCTTTTTTAAAAAAACAGTGGACATTATGGCCATCAACTTCCTCAGCACTCCCCAGGTCAATGTGCAGGAGATCGTTAACTACCAAGTTTCCGTCAGTGGTTTTCCATTTCTCACTACCAGGAAAGGCACAAAGAGTTATGCAGCTTTCATTGTACTCTCACTCTCTGGAAAGCAAATAAGTCTCCTGCAAGCTATCCCATATCATCCAGTCAAGACTGGGAAGTTACTTGCAAAGCAATTCTGCAATGGAGTGAATGCTTTGTAAAAATGACACTTGAATACAACACAAAGTCTGCACTTCATAAAGGTAAAGCATGCTGTCTATTTTACAACTTGCCTGCAAGGATTGATCAACGGTCTCAATGTGTCACTTGGGGAATTACTTTCCACTGAATTTCTATTAGCTAGTGTATATGTATCAAACAGCTCCCATAACAGTGCTAAGCAAAAAAAGCTCTGAGGTTCCAAACTTGTATTACCTTTGGTACTGGTAACTGAGCAGCATGATGATTTTTCAGCATATTTAGGGATGACTGATCATGCTGAGAATCAGGTATCAGAAAGGAAAGATCTTTTGACATATCAATCTGTGTCATGGAAAAAATATCAACTTTAAAATTTACAGCAATTGCAATGGCAGGTATATACTTCAACATATGACCTCCAATGTTAAACAATCTAATGAAATGAAAATGCACTCAATTCAGTGGATGAGAAACATTTCCTTGATAAATTAGGAGGAAATTATGGCTGGAATTTATTTAAAGAATCAATGCCCAACACAAACTTCTTCTGATTCTTTTTAAGGAGGCTATGACTGTTTCACTGAGCAACTTGAACATTCTGTTTAGTCAAGAAAATCAATATTAACAACACATTATATTCAAACAATTTTCATCTATAACCTAAAAAAGTTTGAAAACACTTTCCTTCCATATGTATACTAAACATGTGTTACTTCCTGTAATAATATAAATTGATTTATGTACTTAGATGAACCATAGCAGTTATATGAAAGTGAATGCATATTAAAGTTTAAGCAGCCAAAACTAACACTGGGGGCGAACTCTGCCCAGCTTGACAGTAGAAAAGAGAAAAACCAGCAAGCAAGGCAGATGTATTTATATCATATCCTCAGAATGCCCCAAAATTATTTCAGAAGAATGGCCAACGTGACAAATTTAAAGACACATCAATTTGTACATGGCAAGAACTTGCAAGTACCAGCTGAGACGAATGATCAGTTAAACAATGTTTTTGGCATTGGTGGTTAAACAAGGGATTCTGTTGTCAAGAACAGCAGAATATTACCTGCTGTTTGAATAGACTCCATAAATTACAAAGCAAGGAAAAAACCATGTGGCATGCTATGCCAAAGGTAAGACTATCTAAATGACCCTACTTCACCACTTTTTCTACAGTATTTTTTTCCCCATTGAGTATTTATCCACTCTTTCAAAAGTTATCATTGAATCAGCTTCCATCATCCTTTCAGGCTCAGCATTTCATACGTGAACAACTTGCTGTTTAAACAAAAATTAATGTACCCACTGAGATAACAAGGTGTAGAGCTGGATGAACACAGCAGGCCAAGCAGCATCATAGGAGCAGGAAAGCTTGACGTTTCGGGCCTAGACCCTTCATCAGAAATGGGGGAGGGGAAGAGGGTTCTGAAATAAATAGGGAGAGAAGGGGAGGCGGATAGAAGATGGACTGAGGAAAAGATAGGTGGAGAGGAGACAGACAAGTCAAAGAGGCGGGGATGGAGCCAGTAAAGGTGAGTGTAGGTGGGGAGGTAGGGAGGAGGTAGGTCAGTCCAGGGAGTACAGACAGGTCAAGGGGGCGGAATGAGGTTAGTAGGTAGGAGATGGGGGTGCAGCTTGAGGTGGGAGGGGATAGGTGAGAGAAGAACAGGTTAGGGAGGCGGGGACGAGCTGGGCTGGTTTTGGGATGCGGTAGGGGGAGGGGAGATTTTGAAGCTTGTGAAATCCACATTGATACCTTGGGCTGCAGGGTTCCCAGGCTGAATATGAGTTGCTGTTCCTGCAGCCTTCGGGTGGCATCATTGTGGCACTGCAGGAAGCCCAGGATGGACATATTGTCTGAAGAATGGGCGGGGGAGTTGAAATGGTTCGCGACTGGGAGGTGCAGTTGTTTATTGCGAACTGAGCACAGGTGTTCTGCAAAGCGGTCCCCAAGCCTCCGCGTGGTTTCCCCGACGTAGAGGAGGCCATAATGGGTACAGCGGATGCAGTATACCACGTTGGCAGATGTGCAGGTGAACATCTGCTTGATGTGGAAAGTGTTCTTGGGGCCTGGGATGGAGGTGAGGGAGGTGGTGTGGGGGCAGGTGTAGCACTTCTTGCGGTTGCAGGGAAAAGTGCCGGGTGTGGTGGGGGCTGGAGGGGAATGTGGAGCGGACAAGGGAGTCACAGAGAGAGTGGTCCCTCCGGAAAGCAGACAAGGGTGGGGAGGGAAAGATGTCTTTGGTGGTGGAGTCGGATTGCAGATGGCGGAAGTGTCAGAAGATGACGTGTTGGATGCGGAGGTTGGTGGGGGGGTACGTGAGGACAAGGAGGATTCTTTTTTGGTTGTTATTGTGGGACGGGGTGTGAGGGATGAGTTACGGGAAATGCAGGAGACACTGTTGAGGGCGTTCTCGACCACTGCGGGGGGAAGTTGCGGTCCTTGAAGAACGAGGACATTTGAGATGTACGGGAGTGGAATGCCTCATCCTGGCAGCAGATGCGATGGAGGAGAAGGAATTGGGAATAGGGGATTGCATTTTTGCAGGAAGGTGGGTGGGAGGAATTGTATTCTAGGTAGCTGTGGTGGTCGGTGGGCTTGAAATGGATATCAGTTTCTAGGTGGTTACCTGAGATGGAGACAGAGAGGTCCAGGAAGGTGAGAGAGGTGTTAGAGATGGTCCAGGTGAACTTAAGGTTGGAGTGGAAGGTGTTGGTGAAGTGGATGAACTGTTCGAGCTCCTCGTGGGAGCACGAGGTGGTGCCGATACAGTCATCAATGTAACGGAGGAAGTGGTGGGGTTTAGGGCCAGTGTAGCTTTGGAAGCGGGATTGTTCCACGTAACCTACAAAGAGGCAGGCATAACTTGGGCCCATGCGGGTACCCATGGCCACCCCTTTTGTCTGTAGGAAGTGGGAGGAATTGAAAGAGAAGTTGTTGAGGGTGAGGACGAGTTTGGCTAAGTGGATGAGGGTGTCAGTGGAGGGGGAACTGGTCAGGCCTGCGGGACAATCACTTTAACTTTTTGTTCTCTGGGTACAGATACATTAGTCACTGAAGTCAGATTTTCCTGATTTATTCTATTAAAACCACTCATGATTGTGAACACCTCTATTAAATCTCCTCTGAACTTTCCTGGGTCTATGGAGAACAACTATGGCTTCTTCACTCTTGTCACATAACTAAAATCGTCCATCATTAATGCCATATTAGTAAACCTCTTGTGCACCCTCAAAGACCTTGATATTCTTCCTAAAATCTGATTTGCCAACAGCATACACAATATTCTAGCTAAAGCCTGAATGCATACGATGACGCTTTTAGATAACTGCCTTCCTTTTCTACTCTCATACTTCTGATAATTAACCAATGATCGATTATGCCTTTTTAACAGCCTTCTCAACTTGTACTGCCATCTTCAAAGATTTGTGTACACATACACCTAGTCTATCTGTTCCTGCATCTTTTTAATCTTTTGTATCTAGTTTAAGTAGCAAACAGGGGACCAATTTTAACCTATTGCACAAGGGACAGTACCTCCATCAGGGTGCCACACATTCATTGCTGCATTGGATAGGCTTATGCATTAAAGATTTTAATTGGGACTGAAATCCAAACCATCCTGAGAAGTGCAAGTATTATGAACTGAGCCAAGGAGGCAAAAGTCTGAATCATTCAATTCCTTTGTTACAATTGATGTTAGGTGGTCAAATCAAACAGGGTACCAATAAGGCCACCATCATGCAATCAATTTGAACAGTTCTCTCACCTTGCTTATATCAGACTCAGACTTGCTTAAGCACATACTTTGGAGCTCCTCGATTATGTCAACACCTTCATCATACAGAGCCAACCCTTGTTCTAGATCTGCAGTCTTCAGTGGACCACTCTCAAAGGAACTTGAATGTTTAAAAAAAAATGTTGTTATTTTGAAAGCTGAAAATTTTCATTCAAAAATACCTATTTCTGCTTTTAATTTGTATATTCATTTTATTTTGAAAAGTCACTCAGACGATCTTTAATTTACAATCATAAACGATAGCCAATAAATGAATTGCCTGAATATTGCTGGTCAGTCACGTGAAAGAAAGCAAATTTTTTTATTCATTCATGGGACGTTGGCATCACTGGCCAGACCAGCATTCACTGCCCATCGTTAATTGCCCAGAGGGCAGTTAACAGTCAACCACATTGTTGTGGGTCTGGAGTCACATGCAGTCCAGACCAAGTAAGGATGGCAGATTTCCTTCGCTAAAGGACATTAACAAATCAGACGGGTTTTTCTGACAAGTGGCAACGGTTTCATGGTGTTACAATGGGGAATAGCTGAACCCTTCTGATAATTAAACTAAAACACAAGCCCCAATCCGTTACGACAGGAGTAGGGATTTCCCTCTAATAATTACCCCTGAAATACCCAGAGAAGCTCACCTTTTCCCCCCATAATCTATTAAAAAAGAAAATCCCTGATCTCCACTTTACAAGTAACAAAAAACAATTTATTTATTTAACCCAACAATTAACAAAATTACTAACAAATCAACATATCCCCTTAAACTACTAACTACTCCCTATCTTGTCTAAATTGTACTGGAATGCTGTTTAAACAACACAAGTCCCACTTAATAAACCCAAGTAGTAAGAGAACAATGAATTATAATTATTATTAATAATCTCTCCGAATTCGTACAGATTGTCTCCTGGAATATTCTGTCATCTCCAATCTCTTTGCAAACACCTTTCTTCTGCTAATTCTGCTGTCAGGGATGTTTTATCTCTTATAATTTCTTCAATGAGGACTTTGAGCTAAAATACCATGATACCTTCAATTAATTAGATGGGTTTTCTCTGAAAGCTGAATGGTGCTAACTCTGGCAGGTGGCGGATGACTCTCTTTCAGATGGCAGTTGGCTCTCTCCGATTTTCTAAATGCCCTTGTCTTATATACCCGTAATGACAATCAAAATCTTATATGATTGCTTTCAGATTGTTAATACCATCAGATTTAAATTCAATTGGCTTTCTGTATCTAGGTGCTTTGTTTAAATTAATTGGCCAATTTCAAACTTGTTGTCTTGGAAAAAAATGCTGCTTGGCTGTTCTAGACAATCTGGGCACGTGCATTTGTAAACTTCCAAGCCCAGACAAAACACAAGCTCTTAAAGGGACCATGACACTCTTTGCCCCATGATCATTTTTACCAACTAATTCAAACTTCCTGCCTTGCGATTCACAAACACTCTACCCAACTTCATAACAATGGTTATCATTCGACTCCCAATTCCAGATTTCTATTGAATTCCAATTCCACCATCTGCCAGGTCAGGATTCAAACATGGATCCCCACAACACTGCCAGAGTCTCTGAAATTGTTAGGTTTAGCAATAGTACCACTAGGCCATCACCTCCCCGAACTGAAGTCTCTACCATCACTACCTGTAGTTCCAGACCACAAAATACAAGTAAAAATACATATTGCTGCAGCAACATTTCACCTGCACCACGATGATAGAAATGGACATCTCCTTCCACTCTGAGTCAAAACCTTAACCAAAACCTAAAACTATCCCCATGCACCAGCCCTAACAACTGGATAACCCTCTTCCATCTTACTCACTTGTGCTAACTATTTATCCTCTATCCAAATTCTAGCCAAGGAAGGTGACCTTTCCTCCAGCAAGAGGACCCTCAGCACATCGAGGTTGTCTAGACACAAGCACCACTGGGGTTGCCTGACCAAACTCCCCAGACCAATGGGTCCCTTCGCAGAGAAGGCTCCCTTCACCCTATCTGTGGAGCTGGGGAGTTCAGTGTGTTCGAGTGAGAGGGAGAAGAAAATTGGAATAAAGGCCGTGAGGACAACAGTTAAAATGTTATTTAAACAGATTGTTTATGCACAATGTTGTGCAAATAGTTCTTTATTTTGTAAACTCTTGCTTTTCACCATTCATGTAGCAGTATCTCTGTGTTTAGGCTCTAGATACTTTGTTGTAACTGCAGCATCCCTCCTTGGACATTAATGAGGTGCAATGGCTGGGGTTGCATAATGGTGAAAAATACATCATACGGCAGCAGGAGTAGCAAACTGGATTGGCTCACTTATACACTTTACTCTTCCCCCACCATCCACACTGCCTGTTGTTTAGCTGCATGGGTACAGAGGAGTGTACATCTGAGGGAGTTCCCCTATGAAGGTGCAACACAAAGACAGTCAATGTTGCAGGAGGGTAAAGGAGTGGAGGCCCTGCATGCCTATGTGGTTTATATATCACGTGTTGGTAGCTGGTGTTATTCCCTCATGAATGCCTAGTGAATGGTTTCAGATGCAGCCCCCTCCCTTAGTGCACCTACCCTCTCCACTGCAGGCTCATTTGCAACAATTCTCGACATTTGGCACTAACCATGTGCTTCACATCGGAACAACATCCTTTGGTTGGAGATGTGGTGGGTTTCAATGATTCTATCCTGAATAGGCCTTTTGCCCTAAACACCGTAATCCCTGACTTTACTCATTACTTTTGGCATATATTTACATTTTATTCACATACCATTACAAAGAGAAAGTAAATATGTGCAACATTTATTGAGTTGATTTTAAAATTAATAACCTTTATGAACAGGATGAGATATCACAGGGTTATACACAGCACCAAACTACAGATGCTGCTGGAAGCCTCATAAGACAACTTTAAAAGCTATCGAACAAGTTATCCTGTGAAATAAACTTACATATTTTCCCAAAAAAATAAGTGAAGTTGACCTACTCCCTGGGCAGCAATTGGTGTCAAACCTCAACAAACAAATGCTAACTTTGTTATGCATGAGAACACTGGGGTCCTCTTTATTATTTCAACAACACAGCCTTGTAGTTAAAGGTCATCTCAAACTACATCAAATGGCATTCTCACCACTCTGAGCCCAACCTCTGACCCTTCAAAAGATAAGAACAATAATTATTCAGCATATTGAGCAGACTTTTTTAATTACTGCAGAACTTCAAAGATGAGACTGACCAAATAATTCACTTGTGACTTCAAGAAGACACCTGTTAATTTCATTTAAAATCAAAGTATGACCGAAACAGATATTTACCAAGCATCTTATCTGTGCTTTAAATGGAGTGCTCGGACTACAGAACTACACTGTGTGATAATTTATTTTAACCATTCAGCATTTATTACAGCTACTATTTACACATTAGACACAAAAATGGAACACAGTTGCTTAAAATTAACATTAATCAACAACTTCTGGAAATTAGAAAATTACGACACGATATTTGGCTTTGGCGTTCACAAAAGATTCAGTCATAACATGTTACTGGTATGTCTAATATTAGAAAGTAACTAAGATTATATATATGGTTTAATTGTTTCAATGCAACAGATCAGAGGATTATTTTCCTGAGCTTTAGTCAACATCTTCACTGGTAGAAACTTACTGCATTTTCACCTGCGCATTCAACTTGTTGAAGCTTTTCGGCAATTCTGGCATTAGCTGAATACCTACTCAGAGGAGAACAATATATTATGTATACTGCATGTTAGAGGCAGAGTACAGTTTAGTTATTTTGCCACTTATACCTTGGATTTCACAAATGCAATTTTCTTTCCTAGACAGGGCAAATATCTTTTGACTTTAGCTACTACTTTCCCTACCTGTCAATTACAGCATACAGAGGCTTTCTTGATTTCCAGCACCATGAATGTAGTAACTGTTACCAATGGTCACACACATTGATCCACTGCAGTTGTTAAATGCAGTTAATTTCCAAACAAAATAAAGCAACACCTTACAGTATTGAAAAGTTAAGGACAATTTAAATACATCGACAAAGCTGCAATAAAACACTTGATAGCTTGGAAATGCATTAAAAAATTAAAAGAATTAGAAGGTATTAAACAGGAATCAAAATGTTCACATTTAATCACTTTTGAAAAAATCCACAATGGTAAATAAATGAAGGTTCAGAACATTTGCCTTTGGTTACTTTGAACAACTTATGAATATCAACCAGAACACCACCAGAACTTCATGCTCCTTTTCAAAAAGTCACTGCCTTTTTTGCAATCACTTCAGGAGACAGATGTGGCCCTGGTTTAACACTTCAACAAAAGCACCAAATTTAAGTGCCGTAGCTGATTTTACACTGTTTGCTACGGCAAATATATATTTATTTTTACCTTCTAAAAAAGTAAGTAGTAACATTTACAACATGAAGAACTACAGATTCTAAGACCATGATTCTGATTAATTTTAATTTAATGTTGCTTGAATTTTTATTGTCAATTGTATTGTAGTGCACCTTACCCTCTCTTTGCCCATCAAATTTGCTCCAGGATGGAGGCACTGAATGGATAGATTTCTTACGGGGGCCAGTGCTCACTTTTCGCCAAGCATTGCTGTCAATTTTCTTCTTGCTGGTTTTGTAATTGGATATCATTGTTAAAGGAAAACTCCATCCTTGGAATTCTGGTGCATATTGTTCAAACTCTGGAATCAAACATTCTCAATTAACAGATTCAGTTTGTTCAGACAATATTATATATCTGAACAATTAATACAATGCCTGGTCACTACGTAAGATTTATCATTTCTAATTCTCTTTTTAAAATTTACTTAATTTGGATTATAATTAATCAATTCAGAAGTGTAGATCATTTGTTCTCACTGTTCAAGTATTCCAAACAGCATTGAGAATTTCCTAGCTGAGAAAGGGAGGTAATCTCTCCCTGGATTTTGTAAACACAAGGGATGTGACAGCAGCAACCAGGTCTAACTCACTGGGTGATTAGCTGTTAATGGGGACTGTTGGTGTTTGTAACTGGTGTCACTTGGATACAAGAAAAATCATACTGCTCAGTCACAAGGCTGTTTATCCTCTCCCAGAAGAATATCTTGCAGCCACTCTGTGACATCCCTAACCCTGGCACCAGGGAGGCAGCATATTGTCCCAGAGTCTCATTTACAGCCACAGCAATGTCTGATTGTTGTCCATTCCCCTAAGGAATTCCCTATCATAGGGCTGACCCATTCTTCGCCCTGTCTTCCTGTACAGCTGAGCCACTCACGGTGCCTCAAACATGACTGTGCATCCTTGAAGCAGTGCTGTAATCACTTTCCAAAACAGAAAACAACTTTGTGAGCAGGACCCCAGGGGACTCCTGCACTACCTGTCTTTTTTGTTGGATTGCCCGGCTGTCATCCAATCCCTTCCTGCTCTAGGCCCTAAAGCTGAGCTGTGACCACCTCTTTGAGCGTGCTATCCATGTAACCCTCAACCTCATGGATATGCCAGTCTCTAAAGTCATTGTCTAAAAGTAGGAATTCAGGTTTCTGCAGCTGAAAGCACATGCAGACGTCCGGGACATCAGTAGGGTCTGTGACTTCCCACCTATTACACGGGTCATGGCTTTTGACAAATTTGATCTGATAAGCAGTTTTAAACTTTGTTCAGATTTTCCTCGGAGCTCATGTTTGCAAAGTTGCGGTCTGAAGGCACTGTAGGCAGAAAGTTACATTCTTCTCTTTAAAAAAAAAACTTACAAATACAAAAGTCGCTTCATTTTGCACTGTACGAATTTAGCAATGAGAGTATTTCAAGTTAAAGGGTATTATGTTTTCTTTCCTGGAACCATTCCACAGGATCCAGTGTTGTATTTCAGGTCTGAATTTTCAGGAATGTGCCATAACTTTAAGGGAGCACCTGATATGCAGGGATTTGGAGGCTGTGAGGGAAAAGCAAGAACAATGACAGAGGGCAGCTTGCTTTGTATTTTAAATGCACATTCAGTGCAGGTTAACTTGCTCAATCTCTTGGGTCTAAAAGTTCACTGCAGTTTCACAGTAATATGACAAATATAATCTCATAATAAAACAGATGTATAATTCAGTGTGACTTATATACTGTACACAAGGAATTAAACCAGGTTTTTAGGATTATGCTATAATCAGACTGCATGCAATTTATTGTTCTCCATTTTACCTTGCCTTGAAAGAGAGCAACCATGCAGAACAGCTTTATTGAGCAGGATGCTCAGGGCAGCCTTGACTACAGCCTGTTGCCCCTGATTAAGGATCTTATTTACAGGTTGTCCTTGTCTACAAGGTCTTCTCACTGAGGCTCTGGAAAGTATTGCATCTTCTGCTCTGGGAGCAATGATATTATTCCATAAGTTGGCCATCCACCTGCAAATTCAAGATAATTGAACTTTCAAAATATAAACAATGCATACAAGAACATAAATACAAGAGCAACAACCTTGTGAGAACATCATCACCTCTATGTTCCCCTCCAAATCTCTCTCATTCTGAATGTGGACATATTACTGTTCCTTCATCATTGTTGGGTCACCATCCTGCAATTTCACAACACCACTGTATAAGCACCACCTTTACAAATAGTTCAAGGAGAAGCCTCGCTGCATATTCCATAGGGTAATTACAATCATCCAATATATGTTGCCATGTCAGGGATGCCCACCTCCCAAGAACAAATTTTTTAAAAATTACAGAGTATAATCCTCCTGCGGCTAAAATGCTGAAGGCCCCTTAAAACTGTTCAGTAAATGTTGGCCATGAATTTGCACAAGATCTAAAAACAAGCTTGGAGAGTCATGATACTGGATTACCCATTCTCTTTGCTCCTGAAACACAGTATGTGCTGCCTGCTAATTTAAGTTACTGTAGTCTGTACCCAGAGGAAAGCAATCCGTTGAGTGGCTGTCACCCATACAGAGAGTAGAAAATTATGGAACGTTAGCAGGTGTTAAACCTATCCTGCACTTAAAGCCAGCTGGCATTTTATAAAAAGATGCATTTTGGCTGTTTTACGTGCTGGAACCTATTCCGCACTTGTTCTAACCTGAGGAAAAAAGAACACAGAACGGCACAACGTAAGACCATAAGATATAGGAGCAGAATTACTATCTAGTCTGTTGCATTCATTGCTCATAATACAGTCTCCTCTACATTGGGGAAACAAAATGTAGGCTGTGTTATCGCTTTGCAGAACATTTATGTTCTGCCTGCAAAAACGACCCTGAGCTTCCAGTTGCCTGTCACTTTAACACACCACCTTGTTCCCTGGCCAACATCTCTGTCTCAGGCTTGCTGTAGTGTTCCAGCAAAGTGCAGTGCAAGCTGGAAGAACAATACCTTATTTTCAGCTTGGGGACCCTGCAGCCCTCTGGAGTCAATATCGAGTTCAATAATTTTAGGGCCTAAACTCTCCTATGTCCTAGCCCCCTACCCCACACTACCAGGCCTTGTTATCACACAGCCTGCCATTACACACTACTCATTGTTAGCCACCAACAGTCTCCATTAACAGCTAATCACCCTCCTAGCCAGATTGTCATCAACTCCTTTGTCTATCCAACTGCTCTTCTCTCTCTTTTTTGGGCTCTATTCCCATCTATCATTCATTCCTTACCTCCTCTCCCTACACATCATCTGCACAGAAACCGACATTTTCCTAGCTACCTGCAGTTCTGAGGTAGGGTCACTCACTTTTATTCACAGATGCTGTTGAGCTTTCCCAGCAACTTCTGTCTTTGTTCCACAATTAGGCCATTTGGCCCATCGTATCTGCTCCACCATTTGATATGGCTGATGTGTTTCTCAATCCCATTCTCCTGCCTTCTCCATGTTGCCCTTGAGCTACTCCTAATCAAGGACCTAATTATCTGTCTTTTAACTCTCTTTAATAATGGCAGTGGAGTAGGGGAGCTGAGCCCAGGGCTTGTCCGCTCCCGTTGGCTTTCTTTTTTCTTTTTCTTTTTACTCAGTTTCTTTTCTCTTCTTTTAAGCCCGGGGAGTGACAAATGAAAGCGGAGGATTCTGGCAGCAGCAGCACCACCAAGATGAGCTGGACGTGGTTCCACCCCAGCCCAGGGTCTCCTGGCGAGTGAGGAACAGGTCCTGCGTTAACTCTCCTGGCCTGGAATCGCAGGCTAGGCCGAAGGTCCAGGCCCACAGCTAGGCCCGGGCATCTGAAAGAAGAAAAAGGCTGTCTTGGCCCAGGATGCCGGTCTCCTTATGTGTTGGTTTTGTCCCAGCATGGAGATCATCTTCATCTTTGGAGTCCAGGTATTCCAGTGACACGGCATGTGGTCTTGTTCAGGACTGGCAATCTCGGCCCCGCTCAGCGGTCTTCTCCGGCCCAGTATTCCAGTGGCCCGGCGCGGTGGTCTCGTCCCAGCTGCATCTTCCTTAATTGTTAATTCCATTGTTCCATAATCTGTTTTCCCCTAGCCTGGGAGCCATTAACTGAACTGTGATGAACTTTGCCTTAAATTTTACCTTTTTTATCATTATCATGTTTGACTTCTGTAATTGATGCAGGCTTCATGATAGGACAATTATTAAACTTTCCACTGTATTTTTCAAATAAAAGTACATGTGACAATAAATTTTTATTCTAAATACACTCGATGACTTGGCCTCCACAGCTTTCTGTGGCAATGGTTCCAAAGACTAACGACCCTCTGGCTGCAGAAATTCCTCCTCATTGAAAAGGTGCTCTAAAAGGTGTCTCTTCACTTGAAGGCTGTGCCTTCAGGTCTTAGCTTCTCCTACTAGAGGAAAGATCTTCTCCACATCACTCTACCCAGGCCTCTCAGTATTCCATAAGCTTCAAGATCTACCTTCATCATTCTAAACTGTATCGAGTACAGACCCAGAGTCCTCAACCGCTCCTAAGTGACAAGTACTTGAACCCGGGAAACATTCTTGTAAACCTCCTCCTGAGCCCCTCCGACACCAGCATGTCCTTTCTTAGATACTGGGCCTAAAACTGCTCACAATGTTCCGAGGGCAGTCTGTCTACAGTCTTTATGGCCTCAGCTGTACATCACTGCTCTTGTATTCTAACTCTCTTTAAATTCTAACGTTGCATTCACCTTCCTAACGGCCAACTAAACCTGCATGTTAACCTTAGGAGACTCCTGAATTAGGACTCACGTCCCTGCACTTCAGATTTCCAAAGCCTTTCCTCTGTGTCAATGCCTCTATTCTTCCTACTAAAGTGCTGGACCTCACACTTTCCCGCATTGTATTTGATCTGCTACACCTTTTTCTAAATTGTCCAAATCTTTCTGTATCCTCCCTGCTTCCTCAACCCTATGCGTCCATCCACTTGACAGGCACCCAGCTTCAAGATTTTGTACACTGTACTGGAGACGAGAGCGCCATCTATTCATGGGACCGGATGCCTGTAAGCCAAACTTTAAGAGGAGAGAGCATAGTGTTTTGAAATTTTTTTGTTTCTGTAGATACTGATGACACCAAGGCATATGAAGGTAATAGGGGAAAATGGCAGTAAACTCTCAGTACATGCCTAGTAATGAAACATGGATAGGTATTACATGGTTTCTGCATACAGAGGCAACTATAAAATCTTCTAAAGTTTCTGGATAAGGAAACAGGGTAAATCCAACTCCTGATTTGCTGTTTAAAAATATTCAACAGATAAACAGCAGGTGACATCCCATCAAATGATCGCACTAACATGCAGTGAATTTAGAATCAAAACAAAAATAACCACCATAGGATTAGAGTGTTCACATTTATTTTCACTAGCATTAATTTCCGTGGGTACCTCACCATGGTGGTTTTTTGGTGAATTCAGTTCAGAAGGGTCACAAACAACTTAACACACATCAAAATCCACACGATGGTGCAAAGTTTAATACAGCAACAATTTCAGATTCAGGATATTACACATATCATGATGAAACATGAACTGAACCCACACAGAGAGAAACCTACTTCATTATGGGTTGAACCTGGCCTGGTAAAATTGGACAGGAAAAGAAGTCTCTTGGTCCCATCAATGCCTCAGGTGTTCCTAAGCGAGACAAGTAGGAATTCAGCTGACGCCAGACTCGGCATACCCACTGCACAGCCTTACACGTTGGCTCAGTCGGAGGTGGTAACTGCCCTTGGAACTGTAAAATATTGTCATTATTTTCTTATGAACAACTCAAGAAGAACAAAGAACAGTACAGGAACAGGTCTTTTAGCTCATCGAGTCTGCACTGTGGCATGACGCCTTCCTAAACCAAGCCTTCTTCCTTTGAGCGGTCTGGACCCTTCTACTGTCTGCCTATTCACGTATCTGTCGAGACGGCTCTTAAAAGTTGCTATTGTATCTGCCTCCACCACCACCTCTGGCAGCACATTTCAAGCACTTACTAATCCTCTGCATAAAAAGAAAAAAATGCTTCTCACAGCTCCTTTTTATTATCCCCTTTTACCTTAAACCTGCATCCGCTAGTAACTGACATAAATGCAGAGAAATTGAGATATCAACAAAAATGTGTTTTGGAATCTTAACTATCATTTGGTGCATACCAGGAATATGGTTAACCATATTTCACGGTATTTGGATAAGTCTCTTCACCTCCCCAACTCCATTCCACCATTTCCTGCTAATTTGTTAGCTTTGGGTCTTGGCTTAGGCAGTGACCAAATGGAATGTGTCAAGTGGGGAATTGTATGGCAGATGAGGAAGGATTTGGAGCCAAGGTCAGCTCAAACTAGTCCAGCTCCTGGATAAATATAGGCTCCTGGCATCACCTCAGCCTGAAGGAAGCCAAATGTGATTAACGTTTCCACGCTCATTTTGAGTAGTACTAATTTCCATTAGCACAGGTTTGGTACCCCACTAAGTTAGCAAGCTCATTTACCACAAAACATGAGTCGAGCTAGCGCCAGTCTCTGCTTGCAAAAGTGCACAACTTTCTCCACAGTAAGATTTAGGAAAGCTGGCTGACATTCCAATCAGAGTTGGTCAGATCAGCTGTAGTGTACCAAAATCTAATCTGTTTGGTATTCAGAAACTCATCAGGAACCAGGGATGTATGAGACCGTAATATTGAATATCACATCTTACTTTGGATCAGCAACAGCTATTTATGATTCTGCTGGATCTATCCACATGAACAGAGATTTAGAGAATTTATTTTGTGGACAAGACTGGATTCCATTTTAAAAAAAAAAAAAATCAGTATAAAACATGGATAGGCATTACAAGATTGTGCATACAAAAGCAGCTATAACATCTTCTAATGTTCCTGAATAAGGAAATGACTAAAGTTTCACCACTAGTTTGCTGCCTTAAATGTATCCAACGAATGAACAGTTATTAACATCCCTTAAAGTTCTCAAGAGGTGACTGCCTAGTGGTATTATCACTGGACTATTAATCCAGAGACCAAGGTAAAGTTCTGGGTATCTGGGTTCCAATCCCAACATGACAGATGGTGAAAGCTGAATTGAATTCAATGAAAATCTGGAATTAAGTGTCTAATAATGATTGTCAGTTGTTAGAAAAACCTGTCTGGTTCACTAACATCCTTCAGGGAAGGTAAATGCTGTCTTCACTGACTTGGGCTACATGTGACTCCAGAGCCACAACAATGTGGTTGACTCTTAACATAGTGATGGGCAATGAATGCTGGCCTCCAGTGATGCCCACAGTCCTTGAACAAATAAACAAAAATTGATCTCAGCAACACACAGTGGATTTGGAAGTAAAATAAAAATAACCGCTGTGGTTCCCTCTTCTGAAAATTTGGAAGCGCAATTATAAAGCCAGCTCAACTTCTATCAATCCCCATTTATAGTACAACAAAGCAGCAAAATTTCCTGTCAGATTAACGCTTACTTACCTTGTGAATAATTTGTCTTTTGAGGAACCTCTGAAGCAAACCACTAATAGGCTCCACATCCCATCGAAGCTGAACCCATCGAAAATGTTGCTGCACCATCAAGTCTGAACTTTGAAGTCTCATCTTTGCCATTGTCCCTATCAGAAAACTATCTTTTCGGAAGTAGTAGGTTTCCGAAGTCCCATCAACTGTAAATCAGAAATACAAATAAAATATTGGCAAACAGATAGACTGACGTCTGGGTGAAAATGGCCATAAAACTGTTGAATGAACCTTAAACATAAGGAATAGGTCTTTCAGCCCCTCATGCCTGCCTTGCCATTCAACAAGATCATGGCTGATCTGCCTCAAGCTCACTTCTTCCTTCATGCCAGCTACTCATACCTTAAACTCCTTGATATTTCAAAAGGCCATCCACCTCTTCAAATACTTTCAGTGATCTAGCCTCAACAATTATCCAGGCCACAGAATTCCAGACATTCTCTACCCAATCAGAGGAGGGAAAAGCCCAATTGCATCTCAGTTGTAAATGAATACCTCTCCGCATTCTGCAAGTATGCCTCCATGTTTGGCACTTCCCCACCAGTGGTGGTGGTGGTGGTGGTGGTGGTGGTGGTGGTGGGGGGGGGACACATCTTCTCAATATCTTACCCCGGGGAAGCCCCCTCAGAATTTTGAGTGTTTTATTAATGACAGGGAATAGACAATTATACTACTTTATGACCATTATAACACCAAGAGACTCCTGTCTACTTCAGATATTAGTAACACTGAAAAATTGGTGTGTTTTTTTAAAATTTATTCTTTGTGGGATGTGGGTGTCACTGAGTGCCCAGCATTTATTGCCCATGAGAAGGTGGTGGTGAGCTGCCTTCTTGTACCGCTACAGTCCACCTGTGAGTTGACCCACAATGCCATCAGGGAGGGAATTCCAGGATTTTGACCCAGTGACAGTGAAGAAACTGCAATATATTTCCAAGTCAGGATGGTGAGCGACTTGGAGGGGAACTTGCAGTTGGTGGTGTTCCTATATCTCTGCTGCCTTTGTCCTTGAAGCGGTTGTGGGTTTGGAAGGTGCTGTCCAAGGACCTTTGATGAACTTCTGCAGTGCATCTTGTAGATAGTACACACTGCTGCTCCTGGGTATCAATCGTGCAGGGAGTGGGTGCTTATGGAAAGTAAAGGCAATTATTTAACCTCATCGCATCAGAAATCAAAGACTTGCAACTTGCTTCAAAAGGAACAATAAAGTAGCCAAAATTAGATTGCAGCTTTGTTTCCTTTCATCAGTAAATGCTTTCAAAAAGGTAATGGCGTATTTCCTTACTTTCATTAAGCTTTCATTCCCATTCTCATACGTATCTGAAGCACAAGGCTTCTATCAGTTCTATTATTCATTTGTCAACATGAAATAAAATATATAAGGTTTATTGCTCCCAATTCTATTTCTCTCTATTTGTACATCCCATTCCACTGCCATACCACAACTGGAGCACGAAGCAATCCGACAGGCAGAATGAACAGAACTCACTCAGAAATTAAGGCAGAGGCTAGACTGATGCTAGTTTTATGAAAGCAGATATACAAACAGTAGAAATCTTTCTAATGCTAAAAGCACATAAGTGAAACTTAAATTATTTACAATTTCAGTTATTTCACAAATGTATAGAGGACGAAATACAAAACAAGATTACATATTTAGTTATTCGTATTCTTCTCTTCTTCAAGGAAAATACTACCTTTTGTCTTTTGAACTATCCTCATCAACAAACCCATAGCTGCAACCTAGCAATACTTCAAAGACAAAAGTGCAATCTAATTAACTGCCAATTTCTATCATCAGAAGGGGATAGGAAAAAGATCAAAAGTTGATCCAACCCACTCATGCCCCACATACCTATTTAAATAAATTGTACAAATTGTTTTTACTTTCTTGGAATAAATCACATAAATACACAAAAATAAATAGTCTCAAAATCTAACACAAATTGTGTCAGAATAGTCCCAACTTTGCAGGAATGTTTAATCAGAATGTATGCCTTTGTAGCAGGGGCTGCACTAATAACTAACGATCTACAAATATCTGGCTTAATAAGATACAATAAACTCACTTGAAAATGACAGTACATCTAATAAAAGCGTTTCAGCACAAGACACTTGATTTATTTTTCAATTTGAATTGAGAATGTTCATCAGGCATTAGATTAAGAACAGGCAATTTTCTGAAATTGATCAATGACAAAAGCATGGCAACTGTTGAGTCTGTTTGGTCGTACTTCAGGATGATGAAGAACACTAAGTTCTCTTCTCATTCTTTCTTGCACGGAACCTACTTCAAAAAAAAAACTCTGCACTTATGTAAAATCCTTTCTTGGATTCACAATTTTACAACTTTAGGATCGGAAGTATAACTTAAAAAGCAACTGCACACAGCCTTGTAGCTTTTTCAAATTTGTGATATTTAATAAACAAACACTTTGGAGACAAGAATCTTGGGGGAAAAGCTCACCATAAGCATCTATGTAAGCTCACTAACAGTCCAAAAATATGTTTTAATCGTATTTAGAGGTGTTATTGAAATGGATCCTTTAAATCATGCTACAATTGGTGAACAGATGTTTTAAGTGCTTTTCGTAAACTAGAACAGCATTGCACACACAAAAGATAAACATGGTGACATGCTCACGTAATTTTCATTAACTCAATTGTGTCTATTATTGTGCCAAAGAAAGGTCAGCTCTGTTCACTGCAGAGATATGACGTACAGAAAAGAAAACACGCGAGTTCTGTTTAAGCTCCAGTTTGTTTGTCGATGACTATTGTCATTGGAAGCTGAACCCTAATGACCACGCAACACCTCTGACATGCAGATGAAGCCATTTATTAAATGCATAAAGCTAACTTCAGATCTGGTGTTATCTCAACTTAATATCATTCCTCATACTTGTGGATTGAAAAGCAGGGCGTTAGAATTTGTTTGCAAAACTGTAAGTTGAGAAAGTGAGTGGTCCCTTTAACAGATGATGTGCTTTTCCAAAGCTTGGACATTAAAATAAAAATGTTTGCGAGCAGCAGTAGGCACAGTATGTTACTGAAATTGAAACATTCTTATCAAAAGGCTGTATGGTTAGCAACCCAGGCCACGGTCTTGTTTTTTTTTTGATTAAGGCAACTGGTTTGAATATCAGCCAATTAACTTTAACCAGGCACTTAGTGACTAAAAACCAATTAAATTTCAATCTGATGGCTTTAACAAACTAGGACCAATCTTATTGTAAGAAATTGATAGGTTATTGAGGGTATAAAAGAAGGTATTTGAATATCAGTGAGAGAACTACCATCTGTGAGAGTTAACAACCAGCAACCCTAAAGAGATAATAACTGGCTCTCTCAAAATCATCATTTTACTAAAGGTACAGAGGCACTCTTAGCTAATAATCCTGACATAAGAATTTGACAAAGGCATTCCTGACTGAAGAACTGCAGCGAAGGCACAGAACATTCTGGAAAACGTAACCTGGTTGTAATTTCAAGAGATTGATTTTGAAGTTTTTTTTGTTATTAATTTGTTTTCCATAAGTGTGACTTGTATTTATTGGAACAGCAAATGATTAGAATTTTGTTTTATTAGTGAACATTCAGTAGTTAAGGGGGGTTGTTTGGTTTGTTAGTAGTTCTGTTAATTTGTTCACTGTTAGGGATAGATAAATAAATTGTTACTTCTTGAATATAGAGTGACTGTCAGGAGTTCATTTCATTTAACCTCCACTTTATAACAGATTGGGAGGTGAGGAGGTAGGTTGTACCACTTTTCATACTTCCTTTAACAGATTATGAGGCAAGGTGAGCTATTCTGGGTGTTTCTGTTTCAGTCTCAGTTCCAGTTATTGGGGGTGCATGGCGGTGGTGGTGGTGGCGACGGTGTTGACAACTTCTTCATAACGCTTACCATGCTGGAAAGAAAAAGGATTTTCTGCACCCCGGTTTTCTAGTGCATCCAATAGCTCTCCCAAAAATTCTGACAGTGAAGTAGCTGTCTCCAGGTTTTCTATCAGGACAACAGTAGCCTTCTGAGTAACAGTACACTGCCTCAAAGGAACCAAGATACCTAGAAGATAACAGTAGTGTTCAAAGACTAGCAATGTGCTTCGGTGCTTACATCATAAAAGGGTTGCACTTAGTGAATGAAGCTGTTATAAATGTCAGTACACCACTCCCAAATGTATGCAATTGATTACAAACAAATTATTATTAACACAATAGGATATAAATTACCAGATCCAGGTGGATGCTCAATTAAATGATAGATCCATGGAAATTAAATCAAGGACAAAGATGTGAAGGCACAAGATTAAAGTAATGAAAAAGGAGGATGGAAGACATGCCTTGCAGTAACTATGTAGGGGACTAATCAAGCTCTGGTAGTCTCACATCAGAACATTCAGCAAGAAAGTAATACAGCAATTCAAATCAGGGTGTGATCTGTATTTCACTGTTTAATTTATAATTAGGTATTGAAAGATAAGTATGAATCAGTGAGAATATTTGGTTCATTTAAGTTCATCAATGAGGAAAGTAGAGAGAAGTGACTGAGGAGGATTCTGGGAGAAGTTAGCTCGCTCTCCATAACTGAGAAGGGGATCGCTGGCGACCCAGTGCTCAACAGGAGGAACAGCATCCTATTATAGGGTCATTTTGCAGAGGGGCTGGGAGGTCAAAGTGTCGCTGTTGAGGCTTCACTGAGGAAGGCGAGCAGCATTAAAGTAAGGTAATGTCTTTTCTTTTAATCCAGTAGTTACTAGATAGATAGTAATAGCAGTTAGTGGAGTGGTATGCTCCTCCTGTAAGATGTGGGAGATTAGGGAGAAGTCAAATGTCCCTGACAACTATGTCTGCAGGGTGAGGCAGTGGCGTAATGGGGGAGATGGCCTCTCGGAGGAAAGCAAAAGCTGCAAGTAGATCAGTGGCACTATGACTGGCACTGTTGTACAGCAGCTAGGGTCAAAGTGCAGACAAGCTGTAACGATAGGGGACTCTCAGGAGCATTTCTGTGGCTGCAAGTGAGGTGTCAGGATAGTGTGCTGCCCTCTGGTGCCAGGATCAAGGATTTATCTGAGCAAGCACAGGGCTTTCTGAAAGGGGAAAGTGAGCAGCCAGAGGTCTTCGTCCATAATGGACCTAACGACATAGGCAGGAAAAGAGATGAGGTCCTAAAAAGGGAATTTAAGGAGTTAGGCAGAAAGTTGAAAAGCAGGACCTCTAGGGTTGTGATTCCAGTGCCAATACTATATCCCAACATTGACTGGGACACCTTTAGTGCCAGGGAATTGGATGAGCATAATTTATTAGGTGCATCCAGGAGGGTATCTTAAAACAATACTTAGATAGTCCAACCAGGGAAGGGACCGCATTGGGCCTTGTACAGAGAGTAAGTCTAGGCAGGTGATCGAAGTTTCAGTGGGAGAATATTTTAGGAAAAGTGATCATAATTCTCTAAGTTTTAAGATTGTTATGGATAAGAATAAGACTGTCCTTGGTTCAAAGGGCTAAACTGAGGTCAGGTTAATTACAACAGCATTAGGCATGAACTGGAGAAATTAAAAACCAAAAGAACTGCGGATGCTGTAAATCAGGAACAAAAACAAAGTTGCTGGAAAAGCTCAGCAGGTCTGGCAGCATCTGTGGAGGAGAAAACAGTTAACATTTTGGTTCCGGTGACCCTTCCTCAGAACAGGAGAAGTTAGTTTGGGAAAGGCTATTTGAGGGTGAATCCACATCTGACACATCTTATAAAGGTCAGCTGATCAGAGTTCAGGACCAGCGTGGTTTTGTGAGGATAAAAGATAAGGATGGAAAGTTTCAGGAATTCTGAATAACATGCAATATTGAAAGCTTAGTCAAAAAGGAAAAGGAAGTATATGCAAGGTTCAGAAAACTGACAATGGATAAGGTCCTTCTCTAACATGAAGGAAGCAGGAGAGAACTTAAACAAGGAACTGGGAAAGGTTAAAAGGGTCCATACAAATCTTTGGTGAGTAGGATAAAGGAGAATACCAAGGCATTTTATAGTACGTTAGGATCAAAAGGGTACTTAGGAAAGGTTTTATCCACTCAAGGATGAAGGGAAGTGTGAGGAGCCAGAGGAAGTGGGCGTGTACTTTGCACTGGTATTCACCAAGGAAGAGGAAATGGATAATGGTAAAATTAGTGGGGGGCATGGTTGATATTAAGGAAGTAGCGGTGTTGGATATCTCCAAAAACATTGAGGTAGACAGGTCCCCAGGGACTGATGGGTGCCATACCAGGGTAATGAGTGAGGCAAGGGAGGAAATTGCTGGGGCACTGACAGATTTTGTATCCTCTTTAGCTACAGGCTAGGTCCCAAAAGACTGGAGGATAGCCAATGTTGTTCCTTTGTTCAAGAAGGGCAACAGGGATAATCAGAAAATTATCGGCCGATGAGCCTTACATCATCGGAAGGGAGCTTACTTTACTGGAGAAGGTTCTTAGGGACAGTATTTACTCACCATTGGAAACAAATGGACTTATAAGTGATACCCTGCATAAAGACAGGCTCAGAAAGTCTTGTCTCAAGTTTGATGGCAGTTTTTTTGTTTTGTAGAAGTGGCGAAGATGACTAATAAGGCTTGGGCAGTGAATGCTGTCCACATGGACTTTGTGAAAGCATTTGACAAGGTCCCTTATGGTAGGGCGGTCCAGAAGATTAAATCACACGGGATCCATGGTGAGTTGGTAAATTGAATACAAAATTTGCTTGGTCAAAGAAAACAGAGGGTAGTTGTTGAGGGGTGTTTTTCTGACTGCAGATCTGTGACCAATGGTGTTCAAGGATCAGTGCTGGGACCTGTTATTTCTAACATGTGTAAATGATTTGGATGAAAATGTGGGTGATCTGTTAGTAAATTTGCAGATTACCCAAAAATGGGTGGTATCGTGGATAGTGAGTAAGGTTGTCAAAGGAGACAGCAGCATGTAACTTAACCACTTAATCTGCACCATCAACACCCTTTCTCCCTCAGCACTCCAACCCAACTATTGCATAAATGCCGCCCCCTCCATGCTTTTTGTCAGCTCTGAACAGTCGTTTAGACTCAACATTAGCTTGCTCTGTCCATGGATGCTGCCAGACCTACTGTGATTTCCAGCACATTTTTGTTTTCAGTACGGATTCCAGTATCTGCAGCAATTTGCTCCTGCAGCAGGATATAGATCAGTTGGAAAGTTGAGCGGAGAAATAGCAGATGCAATTTAATCTGGATAAGTGAGAGGTCATATGAGAGATGGAAATGTGTAGAAAATGGCAGGACCCTTAAGAACACTGAGCCCAAGATCCCTGTGTGTAGCAAGTCCATAGCTCCCTGAAAGTGGCAACACAAGTGGATGGCATGCTTCCGTGCACTGGTCAGTGCAGAGTATAAATGTTGGCAAGTTACATTGCAGCAGTATAAAGCTCTAGGTAGGTCACATTGTAATATAGTGTGCTTTCCTGTTCACCACAAAGGAAGGAAATGGAGACTTTAAAGGGTGCAAGAAAGGTTTACCAGAATGTATGGATTGGAGTGTACTGGCAAAAAGGAGAAGCTAAACAAACTTGAATCATTTTCACTAGAGCATCAGAGGCTGTGGGACAACCTGTCAGAAATATATAAAATTATGACAGGACTGGCTAGGGTGGATAGTTGGAGTCCTTTTTCCCTAAGGTTGAAATGTTAAATACTAGGGGGCATTGGTTTGAGGTGAAAAGTGGAAAGGGTAAAGGGAAATGTGCAAGAAAAGTTTTTTTTGTTAAACATTAAACATAGGAAGTGGTAGGTGCCTGGAACATGCTGACAGGGGAGTGAGTAGAAGCTCATACAATAGCAACATTTAAGAGGCATTTAGACAGACATGGGAACAGGCTAGGAAGAGAGGAATACAGACCATGTGGAGGCAGACAGGATTAGTTCCGAATAGCATCATGTTCGGTGCAGATCTGGTGGGGTGAAGGGCCTGTTCCTGGGATGTACTGTTATATGTTCTAATCTAGAAATACCTACAAATCCTTACCACAGCATGCAGTTCTCTCCAGATTAGCTCTGTATTTTTGCCTTTATTGCCCATTCTAAAACTTCTATCCAAATATCCAACTGCCTGGCAAGAGTCCCAAATCTGTTTTCACCAGTTGGTTCCTCATCCCAACTACCTGGAGGTGCATCAATAATAATTTTCCATTATCACTTAAAATGTCAAATTCCTTCTGTTACAATATTCCTATCTCAAAATCAAAGAGCCCAATTTCCCACACCTTCATCTTGGCATTAGGAAGCAGGCCTAAATCCTCTCTTTACTGTGTCCAGACTCAGAGTATTTCCTCATGCCTTGCAGTTTTTTTTTTGCATTATATGTTCTGAGTAGTGACTGGAAGATATGTAAAGCTAAGATCATACAGTTCTTATGGTCTAAAAATTATATCATACAGCTGGGCCTACCCTACTACATTTCCCAATTGCTACAAAAGAGTTCAGTACAGAGGCATGGGCAGAAGTTCAGTTCGAGTAGATACTCTTTTGTATATAAATTTTTGCCATTGGTATCAGAAGTATATTTCATACTGTATCCAATCTAATTTGTTTTTACACCACTTTGCTTCATAGTCAGATTCAACTGTACATTCACATGTGTTTCAATGGAAAATTGACAACAGTAGTAAGCAAATTGTATTGATACATCCTTCTAGAACTTTCAGAAAAACTTGAGTTCTACTTATAGCAAGTCTAGAAATAAATTCAAAGTGACAGAAGTTGACTTAAGGATCGAAAAAAGACCCTTCTAACTTGTTGTATGTGGATTTTTGATACAATCCTATACAAGAGGTTACTGTTCAAAATCAAAACCTATTGGGTTTAATATATGGGTATAGATTGAGAATTGGTTAGCAGACAGGAAACAGTGAGAATAAATGTGTTTTTGTTTTAGGATTTGAAGATGACGACAAGTGGGGTACCGCAGGGATCAGTGCTTAGGCCCCAACTATTCACATAATAGATTACAGTTTATTTAAGGGGATCTATTGTAATATTTTTAAATTTGCTAATGACATAAAACTAAGTGGAGCATGAATGGGAGGAGGGTATAAAGCTGATTCAGGTTGAATGAGCGGACAGACAAATGGCAGATGCAGCATACTGTGTATATACATATGAAGCTGTTCACATTAGCAGGAAGAACACAATGGCGATAAATGGTGATAGATTGAAAAATATTGATGAATGAAGAACGTGCGTGTCCTTATACATTGGTCATTGAAAGCAAGCACACAAGCAGGTAGGAGGGCAAATGGCAAGTTGACCTTCATTGCAAGAGGGTTTGAAGGAGCAATGAAATCTTGCCACAATTACTTTCCTCAGATTGGTTCATTCTCTCTAAGGCAAGTGCATCTAAAGGTTTCACCAGCCTGCTTCTTGAGATGGCAGGCTTGTTGTATGAGGAGAAAGAGGCAAATGGCCTGGATTCACTGGGGTTTGAAAGAATGAGACGGCATCTGATTGAAATGTATAAAATTCTAATAGGGCTAAATGGACTAGATATATGTAGAGATAGTAAGAACTGCTGATGCTGGAGTCAGAAATAGCACAGTGTGGAGCTGGAGGAACACATAGGCCAGGCAGCATCAGAGGAGCAGGAAAGTTGACGTTTCAGGTCGGGACCCTTCAGAAATGGGGGAGGGGGAAGGTTGCTCTGAAATAAATAGAGGGGTGGGGCTGAGGAAGATAGGTGGGATGGTGACAGGTGAGTGCAGGTAGGCAGTGGTGGGATTGGTTAGTGAGGTGGGAAGAGCGGATAGGTGAGAGGGAAGGTGGACAGGTCAAGGAGGCGGGAATGAGGGAGGGTTGGTCATGGGATGAGGCTGGGGTTTGGGACATTTTGAAGCTAGTAAAGTCCACATTGAGACAATTAGGCTGTAGGCTCCCAAGGCAGAATATGAGGTGCTGCTCCTCCAGTTTCCAGGTGGTGTCGTTGTGACACTGGAGGTGGCCTAGGATGTCAGATGAATGTAGGATGTTTTTCCTGGTTGGGAGTCTAGAATCAGAGGTCACGTCTCACTGAAACATAGAATATTCTGACAGGGATGCACAAATTGGACGCAGGGATGATGTTTCTGCTGGCTGGGGTGGTGCAAATGAGAGGGTCATGGTCTCAGGGTGGCAAACCTGTGGAAGTGAAGTCACTGAACATATTTAGGAAAGAAAATAGATTTCTAGAAGCTGAAAATATCAGTATTGGGAGAGCACAGATGTAATCTGTTTGATAGATGATGAAGCATGGATAAGAAGACTCATTGGACCGAATGGTCTATTCCTGCTTCTATTTTCCACGTTTTCTATACCATCTGAACTGTTCAAAACCTCATCATAATGAAAATACACAATCAAAATACTGAAGATACTGGAAATCTGAAGTAAATAATATATTGGATGGGGGCGATCTTGTGGCACAGTGGGTAGCAACCTTGCCTGAGCTATGAGCTCTGGGTTCAATATCTACACCAGGATTTGATGGTCATGGCATAAACATTCATAGTGTGGGTAAATTGCTTTTTTGATTTGTAGGTTGATAGTCAATAGGATAATAGTGGGGGTTGGTGCAGGAAAAGTCTCCTTGTCAGCCAAGTTTGATGTGGAATACTGTCCCTTGAGTCATAGTCTCTGGCAACAGGTGAATAGCTTGTTTTGAGCAATAACTGCTATGGAAAAAGGCATAAGCAAATAGTTTGTCACCCTTAACTGCAATTAGAAGTGAGAAAGCCTTTAAGTCTAAGTCTGAAGTTACATTCCTACAAATGAGTGCAGAAATTTAAAATCACAAAATCCTTTTGTTGGTAAGTATCTTCGTCTTTTTAAATACAAGCAAACACATCCAAACTCTACAAGTCCTACATTGCAGTTTCTCAACAAATTCATTTCTATGGTCCCAGTTATGGATCTCTTACCTCTTTTAATAAACAGCTCCACCAGCTGGTCCTTTGATGAACTCGCTTCCAACTCAATTTGTACTATTTCACAGTTGGAACCAACAGCTTCTTGTTTGTGCTACGGAGAATTTCAAAATGTAGACTAATTAACTTCAAACTGTAGCTTCCTGAACAGTGGAGAAGGATACAAACACCATTCCATTTAAAATCCCTAATGCAGTATTTTGAGGTAGCTATGGATTTTAGATCCAATTAGACTATCAGAATTTTGAAACAATTTTAAAGCCATGAACAGCACATTTTTAAAATGTTTAATTTGTACTTTGTATAAATGTATCCTTTGGATCAAAAGCCCCTTACCAACAGCATTTGTACTATTTACTTTGATTCATTTCATATTGTTTTCTCTTGGTTGGTCACAGCTGAAAATGCCCATCTGCTGCACTTGATCAAGCATCAATTATACCTTGTCACTAGGGGAGATCCTGCTGCACAACCACAACAGAATGCATAATTAGAACACAGGAGGCTCAAGTTACCTTTTGATTAGTGCACTAAAGTGTTTACTGCCCCAAGTTTCCACTCAAACCTATTTGCCTAACTCTAAATGCAAACTTTGTCCATCACAGCGCAACTAGGCAGCATTTGCTTCGTTTCTTTTTATAAGGAATTTTTTGAAGCAATTTTTTGTTCCAATTTTGCACCAAATACTTTAAGTGTCTGTACCTAGGTATCTTGTACCTAAGATGGTGCCATAACAGCAACAAAATAAATGTATAAAAACTTTCAGATTGCACCTATTAATGCTTTTGTGCCCAAGATGAGTTATTTTAAGAGTTTTCTCAAAGGCCTGTAAATCAATGCAACTAGCAGTTTGAAGGGTGGTTGGCTTCGAGTGTGACTTATTAAAATAAAGCACAAAAAGAAACTGCGGACAATGTAACTTATGCTTAAAATTTCCAGATAAACTGCACAGAAATAAAAAAAGTCTAGGAGAATCTCCAGGCAAACCAGTTTAATCATAAATCTAAATATAAAAATTATAATGGAAATGGATATGAAACGACAACTTAACTTTAAGGTGAAGTTTGAATTACCCCTGCAAGCCTGATTCCAATTCCCACACCGTTTATTCTTGCGCCATTCGAACACATTTACCAATGTATGATGGCAGAGGAGATAACAGAAATATTCAGAATAGATTGAAACAAAACACATCGTATGTGGCTCCACAGAGACGCATTACTTTCTGCTATAGATCTACTATCCTATGAACACAGTTCTAGTGAGTAACATGGGGAAGACAGGGAATTTCATATTTAGATTTTAAAAATCATACTCTACCTAATTAAGCCAGCCCCTTACTTTTTAAATTCCATGTCGACAGTAAAGTTAAATGATTCAACCCTAAAGCAATTGCTAGTCAAGGAATTTACTTACCTTGATACCATTTGCTATTTGACGTGCAATATGATCTTGGCAACTTCCTACTGGCCCATGAAAAATTACATTATGATACTGTTCAACCTGTCGGTAACAATTTCAAACAAACATTCACAATTAAAGTTCATCAGTAACTTCACAAGGCTGTGTATGTCAGAGCTAAGTATAAAAATTAGTACAGCCAAAATTAAAACAAAATTTGCTGTAAATGCACAAGTCTGCATATGAATGTATGCACAAAAAAGACGAACCACCATTTTGTCAGGATCAACCCTATCGTATTAATCTCACTTTTCAGATTTCCACTGTTGGATCTTAGTAGTTTCAGAACAGCAGCCGATATGCATAAGATAAATAAGTTGAGGGCATCAACAGTGCAATGAGGAATTTTGGATTTCTTCCAAGATTCCCTCCCTGACATATTAAGTGTTCTTAATAATATGCTTTACACTGCACTGTGGGGTAAGTAACAATCTTGACAGTGATTCCCAAATATCATAGTTGATGTGTCATGAACAGTCTACAGCTTCAGGAACATATTAAATATGTATGGCATACCATTCAAATGTTGAAATAAAAAGGCAGCAAAGGAATACTTTCCACATATATGATGAACGTACAATTCAGCAGGGTCACATTAAGGAAAAAAGCCTCAAAAAAAACTCTGCTAAACATTTATAAATTGCATTAAATACAGGCATCACATGGAACATAAAAACACAAAAGTACATTTTTAACAACTGACAATTCTGAAATTTTATTAAATAAGTCTTTTGGACAATGTATCAACTTTCAATGTTTGCATATTTCTCTCGCATTTAAGATCAGTTCCCTTTCTTACAAAGACTGAGTAATCCCATTGTTAACTGAGATTTATAACATACTTATATTAGTTATTTGGTATAGAACTTGAGTATTGCTCAAAAAATGATCCTTTTGTTGAAACTTTCCATCTTGCACTCACATCAGAACAAATTCAAGGGGAAAAACCAACATCTGTGCTACAGAAAAGAAAAAGTTTTTTGTTGGAAAGACAGGCTAAGTTTGGAAGACGTGTAACCATGGAGAATGCACCCATTGAGGCTGATTGACAGTTAAGACCCAGGCTTTGCTAAATTTTAAATAAGGTAGGTCAACTCTAATTGGTCAGGAAATTGCCCTGAAAAATGAACCAACAAATGGCTGTTACCTATCTTGCTCAGGCAAAACAGGTGAAGTATGTTTAGGTTAGAATGCCGTCTGCCTGCAAAGAAGAGGACCCTTTGTATTTACATGTACATATTTTATATATATATTTTCCAGCATACATAGGTGTCATATTGTCATCTCATCTGACAATCATAAGTTAGTTGCCAGCACTGACAACCAATTTAGGATCAGTCAGGTTCACCTTGTGTTGCATTTACAGTACTTTTTCTTGTGGCTAGCAAATAATGAAATTGCTCATTTTTTTCACTCAAGAAAACCTTGGCATTGGCTCCTTACTGAGAGCAGACATTAGATAACTACATTTTTATTAGAGGTATAGTCTTACGCTTGAAAATAATTTTGAACCTGTTGCAGCCAATTCACTCCACCTCATGATTGTAACACACTATAGAAAGTCCATCTGTAGAAGCAATAAGTTCTATTAGCCTGCTGTGAATTATAATTTTATGAAATAACATTGCCACTAGTGGAGGATATCCAAATGCCTTCACAAATTAACCTACGTACAGTTGAAATTTTTTAGTTTCATTCATAACCGTATGTAACTTCAGTGCTGAAGGCCTTACAGGTTTGCAAATATAATGTTTTTTATCCAATAACCTCTAAACTAGAAACCAGGACAATGAAGGACCTTGGTGTGGTCAAGTATGGTGTGTAGTTAAGAGACAGAGTTTGATTAATGGACAGTATAACTTGATAAATAGCAGATGGAAACACCTTCAAAACTACTTGTTGACGGACAAGGGTCTGCAGAGTCTGCAAGCCTTCCAGTGCCTTTGAGAAAAAGTTGATAAAGGGCTCATAGTTATTAGACGCTTGTTTGAGAAGTCAGGATGAATGCCTCAAGAC
This sequence comes from Ginglymostoma cirratum, assembly GCA_024137785.1. Lineage (NCBI taxonomy): Eukaryota > Metazoa > Chordata > Chondrichthyes > Orectolobiformes > Ginglymostomatidae > Ginglymostoma > Ginglymostoma cirratum. The sequence continues at coordinate 24,501,419 of JAHRHZ010000021.1, read as the reverse complement.
TGGAATGGAGACTGAAATTGGTTTTAGAGGAGGTACAGGCTGAAGACTATGGAGGAAAGGAAGTAGATGAAATTAATGGCAGAGGGTCCATCCCCGTAAAAGGTCATTCAGAGACTTGGTAAAATATCTACTAAAGGGGACTGGGCCATTTTGTGAAGCTGTCTTGAATAGACCAATTTTGGGTTACTGTATGCATTATAATAAAGTTGTCTTTCTTACTTCCTTTTAATACAGACAAAATGTTTTCTTTCGTTTTAATAGCTAACTTTCTTTTCTTATCATTAATATCTGTTAAATGAAAGATGCTGTTTTCATATTATATAGTAGATCCACCCTTTCCTGTTACATCTAGAATGCAACACCTAACCTTAGGTGAGACTCACAAGAGACTTTCATGACCTACAAAACAATGTTTAGTCCCTTATACCGCTATATACTTTCTTTCATCATTCTGATTGACAACCAAACTTGATGGATTAATTATTTTAGTTTCGTCATAGAATACTCCTGCATTGCCACAAAAAGAAATACGAGCAATTTAATTGCAGTTGAGCTCATGAGTGATAATTATAGTTTCTCCAACATAAATGATTAACTTACTATGCATTAGTTACATGCACATCACAATGGATGTCAGCAAAGAAAACGCTTATAACTGTAGAATTTGGAGACTACATTTATCTACTAAGCCACCAGGACAGCAGGTTTGCCAACCTTCCAAAATTACTCTCAGGTGACCAGGTATGACAGAAGATCTGAGATTCCAGCTCTCAAGATAGTGGGAAACTATTCATGGCTCCACAAGATACTCAATTTTCTGTCTACCCTCCCAATTAATGAAAGAAATTAGGCTTGCAGTAAGGAAAAACACAGGACTATAGAAACCAAAACCATTCTTAGCAAATGCAATAAGAAGCTCAAAGTGTGGACATACGTCGCATGACCAAATGTTGTAATCAAACGCCATATAAACAACCAGAACTGAAAGCTCTGTGGGACTCTTGCAGCTTTTTTTTTCTTTTTAAAACAACAGTCTTAACAGTTACTGTTGAATATATCACATTAATGTTGTTCAGAAGGATTGTTGGTTTACACTTGATTTTTAATCCTTCTTCTCCGTTTGCTTTTTAAGCATAATTAAACACACCTATGATTTTTCACATTCCATCTTTCACAGTAGTCCGCTGCTATTTTAGGCTTGTCAACCAGATCATGCATGATCTGTTATATCATCTAACAGTTTTGGGGTAGGCATACGATAGGTGACTCAACCCTTATTATCATGCTCTGCATAACTAGATTACATGCTGATACTTTTATCTTTCTCAATTTTCTAACAATACTATAAACGTAGAAAATATTTTAAATCAACCTGTTCACAAATGTTATTACACATCTTTGGAGCAAGTAGGACTTGAACCAAGACTTCTGACCTCAGAAGTAGGGATACTACCACTGCACCACATAGGCCCTTCATATCCTGATCTGATGAAGATTCCACACTAGGGTTGAAAGCACAGGCTGGAAATATTCTTGATGGCTTACATTACAGAAATAGACTGAATAATCAACTATTTAACTTTATCAAAAGATGAGCTGACGAGGCTCCTTCTGTGAACCTGAGCATCATACTGATATATTAAATGCTGCCCAGTAACTGATCAAGTAGATACATGAATCAGAAAACAAAATTAAAGCCAATTAAAAACAGAAAATATTAGACACACACAGGTCAGTTAGGATTTATGGGGGGAGAAAAAAGTCAGGGTGAACATTGCAGATGCATACAAGCTCGTCAAACCTCCAGGATTGTCCTAAGGTCTCCAGCAATTATCAGCTGGGCCAATGGGTTGAGGAGTAGCAGATGAAGTTTAAATTAGAGAAACGTGAGGTGTTGCATTTTGGTAAGACAAATAAGTGCAGGACTTATACAGTAAGTGAAAAGGCCCTGAGGAGTGCTGTTGAACAGAGACACCTAGGGGTACAGGTGCATAGTTCTTTCATAGTGGCATTAAAGGTACACAAGGTGGTAAAGGTGGCATTTGGCACACTTGCCTTCACTGGCCAGAGCAGTGGGTACAGGAGTTGGGATGTCATGTTGCAGCTGTACAGGATATTGGTGAGGCTATTATTTACATATTGCACAATTCTGGTTGCCCTGCAACAGGAAAGGTATTATTAAATTGGAAAGGGTGCAGAAAAGACTTATAAAGATGTTACCTAAACTGGACAGTTTGAGTTACAAGGACAGGCTGGATAGGCTGGGACTTTTTCCCCTAGAGCGTAGGTGGTTACGGGGTGATCTTAAAGAGGTTTATAAAATCATTAAGGGGCATAGATAAGGTAACTAGCAAAGGTCTTTTACCTAGGTGGGGAGTTCAAAACTAAGGGGCATTATTTTAAGCTGAGAGGAAAGAAATTTAAAAGGGACCTAAGAGGCAACTTTTTCCACACAGATAGTGGTTTGTATACAAAATTAACTGCCAGAGGAAGTGATAGATGGGGGCCAAGTTACAACATTTAAAAGGCATTTGGATAAGTGCATGAATAGGAAGGGTTTGAAGGGGTATGGGCGAAACACAGGCAAATGTGACTAGTTTATTTTGGGGAACCTGGTTGGCATGGACAAGTTGGACTGAAGGATCTGTTCCCGTGCTGTATGACTCTCTGACTCTATAATTAAAGATTAATCACCAGGACTTTGCTATGAGTAACCCAGAGGAAAACAAAAATCATTGAGGCCAAAATCAATCATCATTTATCTCATTGTGACCATTTTGGCTCTCTACAACAGCTATTCAGCTAGTTCACTCTTTTGTCCTTTCCCTGTACCCCTGCAAATTTTCGTTCTTCAAGTGTTTATCTAATTCCCTTCAGAATGCCACTGTTGAGTGGGCATCTACCACACTTTCAGGAAGTGCATTTCAGATCCTAACCATTCACCAAATTGTAACTACCCCAACTTATCACTTAACAACTCCCTTTTCTGCATTCTCTCTCTAAAGTTTTCCTATTCTTTCTCAAAGGGTATCCATAATTGGACATGATACTCCAATTGAGACAGAACTAGAGTTTTAGAGAACAAAAACAAAGTTGCCGTAAAAGCTCTGCAAGTTCTGAGGAAGGGTTACTGGACCCAAAACCTTAACTCTGTTTTTTTCCTTCACAGGTGCTGCCAGACCTGCTGAGCTTTTCCAGCAACTTTGTTTTTGGTCCTGATTTACAGCATCTGCAGTTCTTTCGGTTTTTATTTAGAGTTTTATAAAGGTTCGTTATTTTCTTACTTTTGGGCTCTACGATTCAATTTATATGAAACCCAGTGCTTGTTACAACATATTAATCAAATTCTCAGTCTGCACTGAGATTCCCAGCACCATAGTTGATAGGGCCCTCAGCCATGTCCAACCCATCTCTCGCATGTCAACCTTCAGCCCCTCTCTCCACTCCCATGACAGCAATAGGGTCCCCCTTGTCCTCACCTACCATCCCACCAGCATCCACATCCAGATGATCATTCGCAGCAATTTCTGCCAGCTCCAGTGGGACGCCTCCACCAGACACATATTCCCCTCCCTTCCCTTGTCAGCCTTCCTCAGAGACCATTCCCTCTGGGACATCCACTCCTCCTTCACTCACAGCGCCACAGCACCTCCCCCTGCGACCACGGAAGGTGTAACACCTGCACATTTATTTCCTCCTTCTCCAGTATCCAAGGGCACACCTTCCAGGTGAAGCAGTACTTTACCTGCACTTCCCACAACCTAGTCTACTGCATTCGCTGCTCACAATGTGCTCTTCTTGACATATTGTTTCTTCAAAGTGTAGACTGGGTGACAGTTTTCCGGAACATCTACGTTCTGTCTGCAAAAAGAGACCCTGAGCTTCCAATTGCCTGCCACTTCAATACACCATCTTGTTCCCTGGCCAACATCTCTATCTCAGGCATGTTACTGTGCTCCAATGAAGCTCAGTGCAAGGTGAAAGAACACCACCTCATTTTCTACTTTAGAAGTCTACACCTGTCTGGACTCAAAGTAGAGTTCAACAATTTTAGGTTTTGAGCCATCTTCGCTCATCTCCCTGTCTCTACCTCAACCCCACTCACCAGGCCTTGTTATCACATGATGTGCTATTACACACAGCCTGTTGTTAGCCACTAATCGTTCCTGTTAGCAACCATGTTCCTAGGCTGACCGTTATCCACTTCTTTGTCTGTCCATCTTCTGCTCTCTCTGTGAGCTCTATCCCTACTTATTGCTTACTCCTTTGCCCCTCGCCACAACCTATCTTCTGCATAAGAAACAACTTTCTTCTAACTACCATCAGTTCTGAAGAAGGGTCACTGGACCCAAAATGTTAACTGTGATTTCTCCACACAGATGCTGCCAGACCTGCTGACTTTTTTCCAGCAATTTCTGATTTTCAGCATTCACATTTCATTTGTTTTCTTCCCCCCCGCCTCAGTCTGCTTTGGTTAATTTGCAAATCCCTCTGCTCCTTCATCCAGTTCAGAATTACATTCATTATTTCATTTTTCCCTTCCATGTTCATCTAGGCAAAATAACACTTTACACTTCTCTGCATTAAATTTCATGTGCTACTCTTGATCATCAGTAAAGTGATGGATGGTGTCGTTAACAGTGCTATCAAGCAGCACCTACTTAGCAACATCATGCTCAGCGAGGATTCCACCAGGACCACTCAGCTTCTGACCTCATTATGGCCTTGGTTCAAACATGGATAAAAGAGCTGAATTCCAGAGGTGAGGGGAGAATGACAGCCCTTGCCATTGAGGCCGCATTTGACTGAATGTAGCGTTAAGGAGCCCAACCAAAACAGGAATCAATGGATATCTGGGGGCAAACTCGCTGCTGCTTGGAGTCGTACCTGGCTCATAAGAAGATGGCTGCAGTTGTCAGTGGTCAGCTGTCTCCGCAGCAGTTCCTCAGGATAGTGTCCTAGGCCCAAAAGTCTTCAGCCGCTTCTTCAACGACATTCCCTCCATCTTAAGGTCAGAAGTGGGGATGCTCATCGATGATTACAAAATGCTCAGCGCCATTTGAGACTGCTTAAATGCAACAAGATTGGACAATATCCAGTTTTGGGGTAAAAAGTGGCAAGTAACATGTGTGCCAGGCAATGACCATCACTAATAACAGACAATCTGACTACCGCCCCGTGACATTCAATGATGTTACCATCACTGAATCCCTTACTAACAATATTCTGAGGGTTGTCATTGACCAGAAACTCAAATGAATTTACCACATAAATACTGGGCTACAACTGCAGGGCAGAGGCTAGGAATGCCACAACAAATAACTCACCTCCTGACTCCTCAACGTCTGTCCACCATTTACGAGGCACAAGCCAGGAGCACAATGGGATACTCCCCACTTGCCTGGATAGGTGCAGCTCCATGAACACTCAAGAAGCTTGAAATCATCCAGGACAAAGCAGCCCACTCGATTGGCACTGTAGCCAGAACATCCACTCCCTCCACCACTGACACTCAGTACACACTGCTCCTAGCATCTATAGATGCACTGTAGAAATTCACCAAAGATCCTCAGATGGCATCTTCCAAACCCACAACCAATTCCATTCAGAAGGACAAGGACAAATAATACACGACAGCACTACTACCACCTGCAAATTCCCCTCCAAGCAACTCACTATCCAGACTTGGGAAAAATATCATCGTTCCTTCACTGTCACTGGGTCTAAATCCTCAAATTCCTTCCCTAATGGCATTGTGAGTCAACTCGCAGCATGTGGACTGCAAAGGTTCAACGAGGCAGCTCACCACCACCTTCTCAAGGCAAACTAAGAACAGGCAATAAATGCTGGCCAGCCAATGACACCCAATCCCATGAATGAGCGAGGTCTACCACTATCCTTCTCCCTGTTTTGTGTCATTTGGAAATTTTAAAATTTGTCTGTATGTCCAAGTCTAGGTCTAGATCATGCAGTGGTCAGACTCCAATCCATACTGTGCAATCCAACATTCTGACAAACCATTTTTTACCACTGCTATGACACGTTTGAAGTTTCTGTACACCACATCAAATTTTCTGAATTGCTTCATAAAAACAATAAAATCAAGTCAGTTAAGTACACTGATGCTGCTTGGCCTGCAGTGTTCATCCAGCTCCACAACGTTTTATCTCAGTTAAGTACACTCGTCTTTAACAGGCTCTCACTATTTAAACTACACTTGAGTCGGCACCTCTAATTTCTACCAGGTGTACATTCCAGTAACAGTAAATCCCAGTTAAAACACATTTAATTAGATGTACTTAGTCCAAGATAATAAGATTTAATGATTAGAAATAATCAGATCCAAATGTTAGTAGCAAAAAAAATTTGATTCCAAGTTGATAAATATTATGGTATTGGAGCATGCACAATGGTACCCCAAATGGTCATTTCAAGTCTTGCAGGATAACTCTGAAATAAATAATTTAAAACAAAATAACTCATCTCCCAGGAAAGACTGCTATTTTCTAGGGCAGACCCCCAACCCATGATGCTGCTTAACTACATAGAGATCTTGCTTATAAATCATATGTAATTTCTTTCTCGTATAGATAGAAGAACACCAACATATTCCAAAATCCACAAAACTTTCAGGAACTTTTCTAGTCTTTTAAAAAAGCTTCGTAGACATTGAAATAATTATTGAAGGCAAAATGAATTTGAGTCATTTTCCTCCTGGGAAATCCTGACACTTTCACTGTAATCTTCACTTGCACTTGTCAGAGGAGAAGATAATGATACATACTACAAATTGTTTACAACCTGCAGAAAGCTTCATGGACAAAGAACAAAAGATGGCTGAGTAGAAAAGGCTGTAATTTAACAGAGGGGTTCAGGAGGATTCAAACTGTGAGCACAACTTGATGAGTGCAAATTACATCTGTAAACTGGAGATTAAACATGCCTTCTGACCAATCGCTACATGATGAATTGGACTTCTTCACAAATGAACAAACTTATCACAATATCAGATCTATGGAGAGCTATTATCTTCGAAGCTGCACAATTATTCACAGAATAATTGTGAAAGGAGAATTTTTGTGGCCAAAATTACAGGGATCAAGAGATTTTGGGTGTTAGATGCAACTCAGGAGTTTTGAGGCAGATTTTGAACATCTGATTAATATTATAGTTACTTAATACAAGATCAAATTAAAACTGTTTTAGGAAACTCATTCATTAATTATAAATTCAATCGTGTAAAATGATACTGGGTTGTATGAACAGCCAGTACATACAGGTATATAGCATAGAGAAAATCCAGTGCAGCAACAGAGATTTTTCTTTAATTCCTCTGTCTATAAATCTGCTCGTTAAACTTATCTATTACAGGAATTGAAAGGTGGGGCAGTATCTTCCTCTTTTTGGTTGAAGTGTTTTGTTGAGTGAGATTCATTGCGCCCAGTCCGCCATGACTCCAAGTGGCTTTCCTCACGTAATCATCTGCTCTTCATCTTTTTATGCAACTGGAATTTTGAGGGATTGCGCAGCTAGAGAGATAGACATGCTTGGCACTACTGGCACCTTCCGGCTTTCACTGAACACATGGCCTGGGAGGAAAGGAAAGCAGCGCAATAACCTGGAGGTATTGGTGCACGGGGTGGAGGAGAAGAGCAATCCTTTTTTTTTCAAAAAAAAAACAAAAAAAGCTGACTGCACAGGTCACCATTCCACGAGACCTAGCCAGCCCAGACCAGCACTGTGTTCTAGCTGAGGTGCAACGTTCAGTAGTATAGGAAGTAGTTTAATGATCTTCTATGCTCCACATCAGTAAGTCCTATCACCCTCTCTCTGGTAACTCAACTCACCGGGCCACCACTGGACACACATCTTGTTAGGGCTTACAGATACAACTCTCACTATATTCTGCATCATATCCACTCAGCAGCTCTCACACAGCTCATTCTCCCAAACGACTAAGACTTCCTGCTCTCTGCAGTTCCTACAACTCACTGGGGACACCTCACCATCTCTTCTGCATCACTGCTAAATGCTCTTCCATCCATTTCTTTCATCTTGCAATTCTCCCTTTGTTGCACTACAGGAAAAGTCATTCCATCTCCCCAGACTAATGCTCTATAGCACCCCAATTGACTCTCCTATAGTTAACAATCTTCTTGCACTAAACCTTTAGGAGTCACTGTGGTCCAATCCCTGATCTACAAGGTCATGTTTGGACCAAGCACCTGACTGCCCATGGCCACGTCCCTGGCCTGGAACAGAAAAGCTCAACTGACTATAGTCACCCCGCTAAGGACCATCCCACTGACTTTCAGATATCGTCATTTCCTTGAAGTACAAACAATGTGTTTTCCATGTAAACTGCTGGCACAAGGTTTGAAGATGACGTAGCATGGTGTCAAGTAGAACTGTATCAACCCCCTTGAATGCTTAGTGCGCCCACCAAGATACAGTGTTTGTCCCTACTTCTGTACCAAAAATCAATGCATGACACAGGGGCTGTCTGTTTGTAAGCCAGTACTAAAGTCATTGAGTGTGTGCTAATACAGAAATTTGCAGTAGTCAGAGATGGGGAGCCTTCAAGCAAGGGCAAAGTAAATGTTAAGAAAGCAACCTAAGTGACAAAAAAAATGTATCATGTGTAGATACAAGCGACCTGGTAGAAGCATGCACATAGGTACCCCTCTGCTGCAAAGTAAAGTGCTGAAGGCTTCAAGTGGTGTGAAAGTTGGTCTGAGAGCAGGCATGATGTTGTGGTAAGGCTGGTAGTCTACTGATACCAACTTGTGTGGTCGAAGGATTGAGGAGGATGGTGGCTATGGAGCACTGCAGGGACGTTGTGAAGCAGCAATAAGCAGCATGTTGTCCAGCACAAGCAGTCAGTGGCCTGCAGCCACAGGCGATTCACTCTGAAATAGATATATGAGGAATCCTGTTTCTCAGGGAAGGAGGGGACAACAGGGAATGTCTTGGAAAGATGCTGGGGTTTACCGAGATAGAAGTGCATGAAAGAAAGACAATTGCCATTTAATGGTGAGATTCTGAAACTGCCACTTAAAGCTTGAAGAGAAAAATCAGAAAAAAATTTACTCGCGTCGAGAATCCAATTAGTTACCATTCTCACTGTAACTTCTCACCATTACTGATCACATCAGGGAGGGGAAAATTCCAAATATCAAATTCAGCATCAATACAATACAATACCACTACTACTACAATAATACAACGAACATCCTAGGTGATCTTTGAGATCAAATTGCAGCTTCTATTAACTTAAAACGACAATTTGTTAGGACAATAAATTGCTAAAAAAAGTTTCCACTTTTTTCCAACTCAACTAGAGTTGAACGTGTGACATATTTAATATAGAAAACAAAAATAAGTCTAAAGATCAGTACTGTATGCTTCAATTTACCATAGAATCACTTTCACCATCATTCTAACAGAAATTCTCAAAATGTTTATTCTTTATACCCATTCTTTGCAAATGAAAGATATGCTTCTCAAGTCAAAATTGTTGAAAAAGTTAGAATATTTCAAATCAGGAAAAGCATTACAACTTCATATTGTAAACTAAACAAGTAATTCTAACATACCAGCCTGAGGTAGTTCTGAAGTAGAGAGACAGGGAGAAGAGAGGCATAAGCTGTGCTGTCAAGACAGCCTTCCTGCAAACCTGTTAACAATAAATTATCAGTACAATAAAAATAAACCAAATATAGACATACATATACATATACATATTCACAAATAAACAGTTTTAGTCTGCAAAGTTAAAATAAATGACAGCATTGAGAACAGGTCAATTAATATTAAGAGAGAAGCTTTAATCAATGCTCACTACCCAAGGGGAATTTTATCCAGCAGTCATACAGCATAAATTGAGACTGCTCAGTGAGATTTCTAGTCAGAAGTTTAAAACTGGGCAGAAAACAGACATGGTACACAAGGTTTCCTGACTGAAGAGAATGATGTGGAAATTTTCATAACACTCTTAACATTCATAAAATTGGCATCGATAAACCTTGTACGTTGATTACGCTAAGTGGATATTGGCAAGTAACATTAAGAAAATACTCTTTGCTGGTAGTAGCTAACCACTGAAACTGCATATTTATAAAATAGTCCACATGATACAAATGCAGTGCATTATCCTATTATAAACAATGTTCAAATAAATTATTCTAAATGTAATCAGTCCGAGTTCAAATCTCACCCGCTCCAGAGCTGTAGAATAACATCTCTAAACATGCAGATTTAAAAATATTACAGACCACCAAATAGATCTTATCTTCACCTCAAAAAGCTATTCAAAAGGGCATGAGAACCCTGTCATCACTATATGTAAACTGCATGAGTCAGCCAACAAAGAACAGAAGATTAATCAACATTTGTTTTAAGAAATCCCTAATACAAAGGAAAGAACCAAAACTAGAATTTCTATTTGTTTTCAGTGCACATCCCTGTAAGTGTTATGCAATTTTGAAACTAAATACCAAATACATCATATGGTTTATGATTTCTTTCACCTTTGGAACCTGCTAATATGAACAAACGAAAATCATTATACTCTTTCCAATGTCTAGAATGCGCTTATGAAAAGTCTCAAACCACTTTTGTACTACTACATTAGCATTAGAGTCTCCTGTTGTTCACAGTCAGAGCTCGATCTTAGATCTAATTCCTACATTGTCTGACAATATGTTGAAGCATTATGTCTGTACCCTGTCTTGCTTATAATTCACTTAACTTTAAGCAAGTGTAGAACAAACACAGAACTGTACAGCACAGGAACCTTAGGTCTACAATGCTGTGCCAAATATGATGGCAAATTAAACTAATCCCTTCTGCCTGCCCTTTGTCCATATCCCTCCACTCCTTGCATATTCATGTGCTCATCTAGAAGTCTCTTAACTGCCCCTATTGTATCTGCCTCCACCATAACCACTGGCAGCATGTTCCAAACTCCTACCACACTCTGCGTAAAAAAACTTGCCCCTCGCGTCTCCTTTGAAATTTCCCGCTCTCACCTTAAATGCGTACTTCCTACTGTTAGGCATTTCAACTCTGGGAAAAAGATTCTGACTGTCAACACTATCTATGCATCTCAATTTTACAGACTTCTATCAAGTCTCCCCTCAGCCTCTGCCGCTCCAGAGAAAACAACTTGAGCTTTTCTAGCCTCTCCTGAGAGCTCATTCCCTCTAATCCAGGCAGCATCCTGGTAAACCTTTTTCGCACCTTCTTCAAAGCCTCCACATCTTCTCTATTATGTGGCGACCAGAACTGAACACAATACACCAAGAGTGATCTAACCAAAGTCTTATAAAGCTGCAACATGATATCTTGACTCTTATCACAAACATTAGAGGTCCCAATATGGATCCATGCAGAACACCACTAATCACAAACTTCCAGTCTTAAAAACACCCCTCCACCACTACCCTCTGCCCTCTATGGGTAAGCCAATTCCAAATCCACACAACCAAGTCACCATGGATCCCATGCATCTTAATCTTCTGGATGAGGCTACCATGAGGGACCTTGTCGAAAGCCTTACTAAAATACATGTAAATAACATCCACTGCTCTACTCTCATCTACCTTTGTCACCTCCTCGAAAAAATCAATCATGTTAGGAAGACATGACCTGCCCTGAACAATGCCATGTTTTTGCAAATGATTATAAATCCCATCCCTAAGAATTCGCTCCAATAGCTTCTGAACCACTGATGGGAGATTCACCGGTTGATAGTTTCCTGATTATCCCTATTTCCCTTCTTGAAGGGAGGAACAACAACTAACTACTCGCTAGTCCTCTGGGACCTCTCCAGTGGCTAGCGAGAATACAAAGATCTTGGTCAAGGCCCCAGCAAGCTCCTCTTTTGCCTCTCTCTACAACCTGGGGTAGATACCATCTGGCCCTGGGGACTTATCAACCTTAATGCCCTTCAAGAGGCCCAACACCATTTCTTTCTTGATCTCAAAATGCCCTAGCATATTAGCATGCTCTACATAAATCTCACGATCCGACATATCCTTCTCCTGGGTGAATATCAACACAAAATACTCGTTTAGGATCTTACCCACATCCTCTGCCTCCTTCTTCGTTGAGTGGTCCTATCTTCTCCCTAGTTATCCTTCTCTTTTTAATGCATGTATGGAATGCCTCAGTATTCTCATTAACTCGACTTGCCAAGGTCATTTCCTAGCCCATTCTTGCTCTCCTAATTCTCTGTTTCTTTATATTTCTCATGGGCTGTGCCCGATTTTAGCTTCCTAAACCTTCCATAAGCTGCTTTTTCCTTTTTGACTAAAATTCACAACCTCCCTGGTTATCCAAGGGTCCCTCATAATGCCATCGTTGTCCTTCTGCCTTAGTGGAGCATGCTGGTCCTGAATTCACCCCAGCAGGTCTTTACACAACTCCTACATGTCACATGTGGACTTGCCTGCTAACATTTCCTCCCAATTAACACTCCCCAGCTCCTGCCAAATACTGATGTAATTTGCCCTCCCCTAACTTACCACCTTACCACAAGGTCCTGACTTATCCTGACAAAGATACATTCTGTAAAATAAACTATAAAAAACCCTGAAAAAAACTTGAAAAGGCAGTACAGTGAATGTATGAAGAGAGTCCTACAACAGCATTTTTGATTAATTATGGCACAAGATATGTAATAATTGCTGAACATAAAATTAGAGTAGCTAGCTCACATGGGATCCAATTGGCTGAAAAGCTATTCTGCACAATAATTTCCACGATTCAATCACATGCTTTTCATAATAAAACTGTGAAAAGCTTGAACTGAAATAACTGTGCTAAATAATGCAAAAGTCTAACCATTCAAGAATACTGTAACAAAGTTGTTTTGGCTCCAGTTCACCAGTGACCAGGGAGAGGACATCAAAGACTGGCCAGGTTTCCAAATTTCATCACCTTTGGGGGAAAGACAGAGAAAGAGAGAAAGATTTGAGTTGCAGTGCAAAAAAAAAAATCAGTGGCAAGTTTCACCAATGGCTCCGCGTAATCCAACTGCAATGATTCCTAACCATTTTTAAGCAAAATGATGCATAGCACTTGGGCAAGTAATAGCAATCATATTGCCAGAGGATTCAGATATATTGCATATCGGAAGCCAACTGCAAAATTGATCCTGCGTTTACAGTAAGAATGGAGATTACAGGATAGGTGCATCATCAGCTATGTGTATCTTAGTCGTCAGCTATGAGGAGAAATCTAATTTCATGCCTACTCATCAATGCAAGGCTAAAATTGAAGTCTGGATAGGCTTTCAAACTACAGCTCATCTGAATATTCATTTTATATTGAGGTATAATACAAAATGAGTATCTTTCTTCAAAAATACCTACAGGGAAACAAAGTTTAATTTTTTTTGAACTTTGCAGACAGCTCTTTAAATGAAATAATATTATCTTTTGTAATGAGAGATGTGTTTATATAAATTAATGTCCATTTTAGAATTTGGATTTCAAATTAGTGGATTTCAAAATTAGCCATATGAGCGTTGCTTACTTTTGAGAAGTTTCTTTTTGAAAGTGACGTATTTCAGTCTGTGTCAAAATGTAGAGAACTCCCTGAAGGGTCAATGGAAAGTTGTTTGCACTTTGGTGATTTCCAATAGGTAGAGTAAACACTGAAGTTTGTTTTGATTGTTTGTTAGTTTGTTTTCTGATTGAAGGATAATTAAGGATAAATTCTAGCAGTCAGAAGCAAGTACAGTGTCTGTCCTAGAGTTAAGGGAACAAGTTGCCTCAGTGGAAAAGTTTATCTTGTACAATTTCCAAGCAAGGAGTGCTTGGTTAGAAATGTGCAGGCTATTTGAAGTGAGAAAAGATGTAAGCTCACAGTTTTGTGAATTCATGTAACTCTACACAGTTCACAGGGCAGAAACTGGAAAGAATCAGTTAAGTCAAACTTAATATTTAATATAGAGGATATGATGCCTCTGCAAATGAATCACTGTAAAGTGACGGTTTGGAAAATAGGCTGAAATTTTATTTTGCTGGTATTTTGAGATTTTCCTAACCATATTCTACATCTAAATAGCCTGTTTTATTTTTGTCTTCTGTAACTAAACTTCTTTTCTGTTGTTCAAAAATTCTGCAGCCTCGTGTGACTTTGTTTCAGTGAATGGCCACAAAAGTAAATATTTTGTATAAATATATGATCTTTGAAGCCACGTTTCATTTTTGGATCTGACTTGCATATAGCATGGTGGGGCGGTGGGGGGCGGCGGCATAACGACTTTGAAGACTTATTCATTTTATTATGTCAACAACCAATCTATTGTAGATACAATAGAGCAGGCATCAGTGATGATACAAAGTAGGGAGCATTTTATAGAGGCTATTTTGACATTGATCTCCTAATGTTCAATTTGTACATTAGAAGGGCGATAACTCAGAATGGAACACACACAACGTTTGTTACAGATGAGATTGTAAAATACTAAGAGAAAATGTGATTGATTAAAACTATATCGCAAATAGTCACAATTCTAATTGCAGGTTACGAATATAAAATTGCTGTCTTAGATTAGAGTCAAGGATGCATTAAATAGAGAGGTCTCATGTAAAGAATACCAGTATGCACAAAAAAATTAAAAGCTTATTTTCATTTTATCACATTATATCACTCAAATTTTGAAACTGAATATTATTAAGGAAGAACAACTTGCATTTATAAAGCACGTCTAATGCAGTAACACATCACAAGGTTTATTACGGGATACAGACATATATATACACACACACACACGCAGACAAAATGACTAAAACCTTAGCAAAAACTGGAGATGTTAAGAAATATTTTAAGGAGAAAGGAAAGACAGAAACATGGGGAGGTTTAGGGATGCAATTAGACAAGTTAGAGTTGAGGAAACTGAAGGAATGGCTACCACTTCTGGAGTGATGAAAGCTAACAAGGTGCAAAAGGCCCGAACTCAAGGAGTTGCTCAGCCCAAATTTAGATAATTCACAACTTTACATCTGGTCATTTAGTGAAATATGAGATATTTTAACAGTAAAAATTTTTCAGTTAATCTAAATGAACATATACCTATTTTAACAGCAGATATGCTATTTGGCGTAAAGCTGTATTCAGTATTATGCAGAAACGTTGATGCCTCTGATGATTCCCATCCATCCACGACAGTTTTGAAGTGGTTCTTAAGTGTTAGTGTCACAGCTTTAGACAAATCATCCCAAGTAGTCAGTTTGCGTATGATCAGGCTGCCAATTGTAATATTATTTTCAATATGTTCTGTCCTGTTACAGACATTTTCACTATGTTTCACGGAAATCTGCAGCAGCACCTTGTGAGCGTCTGTAGGATAAAATGTACAAATAAAGGTAATCAAACTGGATTTATACACTCACATACAAAAAAAGGGAATCACCATCTTCATCACAATCATTTGAAATCTGAATCTTTGAAATAAGAGTACAGGTAAAGTCTTCTACTCTGAAATAAAAAAGTCTCGAATACACACCATGAAAGCTTTGGAACCAAGTTTTCTAATTAATGAATTATAAAATCGTAGCATTATAGAGATGTACAGCATGGAAACAGGCCCTTTTGGTCCAACTCGTCCATGCCGACCAGACATTCTGGATAAATCTAGTCCCATTTACCAGCATTTGGCCCATATCCCTGTAAACCCTTTCTATTCATATAGTCATCCAGATGCCTTTTAAATGTTGTAATTGTTCCAGTCTCCACCACTTCCTCTGGCGGCTTATTCCATACACACACCACCCTCTGAAAAAGTTGCCCCTTAGGTCCCTTTCAAATTTTTCCTTCCTACCTTAAATCTATGCCTCCGAGTTTTGAACTCCCCTACACCAGGGAAAAGATCTTCTCGATTTATCGCATCCATGCCCCTCATGATTTTATAAACCTCTATAAGCTCACCCCTGAGCCTCTGATGCTCCAGGGAAAATAGCCCCAGCCTATAGCTCAAACCCTCCAACTTTGGCAACATCCTTGTAAATCTTTTCTGAACCCTTTCTAGTTTCACAACATCCTTCCTCTAGCAGGGAGACCAGAATTGCATGCAGTATTGCAAATGTGGCCTAACAAACGTCCTAAACAACCACAATATGATCTCCCAACTCCAACAGTCAGTGCACTGTGCATAAAGGCAAGCATGCCAAATGCCTTCTTCACTATCCTACCTACCTGCGATTACACTTCCAAGGAACTATGAACCTGCACTCTAAGGTCTCTTTGTTCAGTAACTCTCCTCAGAACCTTACCGTTAAATGCACAAGTAGTAAATGCTGTGGCTGATCTCCTGTGATTTTCTATGGTATATAATATATCAATATTAAACTCATATTACAAGGTTGAGAGAATTCAATGCGATCCCACTTCAGGTAACACCCAAGATTCTTCCTGTGCTGTTCAGGTTTTCCATTTAGTGGTTTGATAGCACAGCATAGCACTTGACTTATGCTGAATAAACATTTTGTCAAAGCATTTTGTCTTTTACTCATCAGGGGAATTCTCAAGAATACCAATGTAAAGGGAACAACACTGCAAACCGATTGAAAACAGGGCGCTGATTAACTGGCAAGTGGACTCTGGTCGAGCCATTGCCATGGAGAATACATCAGTTAGATGATGAGTGACAGTTAATTGCCAACTTCTGTTTAAATCTAAACCTGAATGAGAAAAAATAACATATGCACACATTGCACTTGTTTCAAGTTAACAAAATAGCTGATAACCATTTTCTGGTTCATTCCTCAGGACAAAGGCTTGACTAATCAGAGTCAATCTGCTTTGCTTAAAATTTAAACGAAGATCAGCAGTTAACCGTCAGCCCCATCTATCAGGAGCATTCTCCATGACAAGAGCTCTACCAATCAGAAGTCACCTGCTAACTTTAGCACTCTTCTTAGACAGGATAAAAAAGTATTTCCCCTTGCATTAGAATTCTTGCAAATTACCTTCCGAGTTCAAGACCAAAAGCTTTGACCAAATGCTTTTTCAGTAAAACTGGCATTTCCCATTGTTAACATTAATACCATACTAAAGTGATGTAAATGAGTTTCCTAGCAGATGACTAATATAATTTTCCAGTGGTTATTCCGGCTTTATCTTGCTCTCCTGAAGATCTGGAATGCACTTGCTAAGGACTGTAACACTTCACCCAGTGTTACTATTAAGCATCCCCAAGATCAAAAATAATGAAAAAAGATTAATTTTCCTCTTCATGCTCCTAGCAACGTCTAATATCTCAAACTGCAAAATGGTACTGATACTGCATGACTGTGATACTTCCGTACTCCAGACACAACCTTTATTGCTTTTCTGAGTATGCTGTATCACTGCACCACCAGATTCTGCCATAGGCAAACTGAAAAACCATACTAGGAATTCAAGTATATAGAGTGAGCAAAGGAGACAGGAGGAGGGAGATGGATTCCTTCCTGTATTCGCAAGTAAATAGAGCAGTCATTAATACAAACATTTACCAGTATGCACTGATTTCTGCGATGCCAGCACATCTCTATAATATTGCCAAACATAAGTAGAGTTACTGTCAAACTGCCCGCTTTGGAAGCATGCAGGCATATCAGTTAAATGGAGTATTATAGCAGCAAGTATATAGGATGTATTCCCAGTTAAACTATCTGGTCCATGGCTACTTACTTGGAAGGAAAATGGCTAAGAAGCTGACATGAGAAACAGTCACTTGGTTTAGAAATACTCATCACTTTTCTTCCACTTACATTTAAAGCAACATTGGTTTTCATTTGGAACTGAGTGGAAACAAGGATAAATGACAGTACAAAACCTTTTCATATCATGTGAAAAGAATGAGCACATTGTCACAAACATCAAGAAATCACATGAATCACTAACACAGGTTAAATTCCAATAAATCCTAAAACTGGACATGTCAATGTTATTAGCAAAACTAAAGGACTTGTATCTACCACAAAACATGCAGATTTCAGCACAGACTGAAAAACAGAGTTTCCCAGAGAAAAGAACTTGCAGTGTGGCAATTTTCTCCACAATTACTTGCATAAGATAATAAATAAAACAACTGAATTTTAAAAAAAGGACGAATTTAGAAGTAATCAGATACAGTATACATTTTTCATATACATACACAAGTAGATTAGCTCACCTCTAGGAAACACTGTGCATTGCATCACGTGTTAAAACACAACAAAGCACTTCACAATTACTACAGTTAAAAAAAATCCACACTTCTAAACAGCATGCATCAGATGCTTAATTACCAAAGTATGTTGAAATCATTTTGTTTGCGTGGATCATCCTTTTCAAAATAACAGAAATTGCATCAATATATTTGTATACAATGCATGTAACAGCAATATATTCAGTGCATGGATGTAAGCTAAAAGCACCTTTGAGACACTGCCAAAACTAATCATTTGGGACTGTTGTACCATTCTACACATAAACTCAAGGTTTCAAATATTGGATTAGGACTGCTTGGAGTTTGGATTCAATCATTTTCCCCCTGTTTTTAATACATGAGAATCACTTCAAGTGAAAAGGAGTTACTTGGATAATAAGCTAGTCCACAAAGAACCATTGGTCGGTCTCTCTCTCTTTCTCTGTTAAAAACAAGTAATTTTACACCTTGAGGGGCAGCACTCCACATTAAGTACGGAAAAACAGCAAGATGGTACAGGCATGAAACCCGCACTAATTGATATCATTCTGCACTATAGTCTAGCTATCTAAAAAACTTAGCTAACAAATGCCTACAGAGCAATCTGTAATGACACAAAATCTGACTTTAGAACCAAAACAAAATCAAGTTCAAGTTCATGAGCGAACTGTGCTATAAGTGTCTTCTATACAAAATATGGTTGCTTACTTTTTTCTTAGTTGCTGCACCAACAATACAAAGCCATCCTACATAAAGTACGGATTGAATTAAAAGGAAAATGAATTCAAAGTCAACAAGCATGGGGCTGGATGAACACAGCAGGTCAAGCAGCATCATAGGAGCAGGAAAACTTGACGTTTCGGGCCTA
>JAHRHZ010000021.1:24464144-24481967 GCA_024137785.1 Ginglymostoma cirratum | reverse complement strand
TTTCGGGCCTAGACCCTTCATCAGAAAATCATTTTCTGATGAAGGGTTTAGGCCCGAAACGTCAAGTTTTCCTGCTCCTATGATGCTGCTTGACCTGCTGTGTTCATCCAGCCCCATGCTTGTTATCTCGGATTCTCCAGCATCTGCAGTACCTTTTATCTCTGAATTCAAAGTCAATTTCCTTTGCCATGTTATTTTAGCTACACTGGAGATATGTACTTCATTGTGCCAAACAGTTTTTACTCACTCCAATTCTCCAG
The DNA here is from genome assembly GCA_024137785.1 of Ginglymostoma cirratum. NCBI lineage: Eukaryota > Metazoa > Chordata > Chondrichthyes > Orectolobiformes > Ginglymostomatidae > Ginglymostoma > Ginglymostoma cirratum. The sequence goes on along the minus strand of JAHRHZ010000021.1, from coordinate 24,481,707 downwards.
CAGATGCTTGCAGTCATCTGTAGCCACATCATGCACAGTTCGTTGACAATTATCTTTTTTATCTGGGTCTAAACCTTTATGACAGCAGAGCACTTCTAGGCAATTCTGAAGTAGGAAAACAAACAGAAACGATTTGTAGTAAAGCAGCTTTGTCTGCGGTGACACACAATCATTTTTCAAACAATTTCAGAACGAGAAAAGTTAAAAGATGAAAGAGGGAAGGTACTTTTCCCGCTCTACTTTAATCGTAATGCAAATATAATCAAACATGGTTAGAATCTCCCTCTATGATGACCTCTACAGTAAATCTACAATGATGGGAAGGGATTATGAAGATTATTCATTTTCAGTTGTATTTCATCATAACATTATAGCCCCAACTGTATATGACTTCCTGAACAGCAGAATACAACTGAACCTCAAAGTTCATCCAGCTTGTATTGGAAGAGATGACCAACTAAACTCTTAATCCAACAAAAGCCCATTTTGGCAGTTTACTCATCCTGTCTTCCCAGGCACTATTTTGTTATTAATTGACTTTACCAGCAGAATATCCAGCTTTAATTCATCTTCAAATATTATTTATTTGTTTCCCTCCACTTAGCAGGTACTTTACAAGATTTCTAACCAATAGTACTTGTGAACATGTTACCAAAAAATGTAACTTTGACAGATGCATTTCAACAGTTTTTAGTATAAGAACTACAAAGGCCATTTAGTCCATCAAGGCTGTTCCGCCATTCAATTGGGACAGAGCTAATATGTGTCTTAATTCCATCTGCCAACCTTTATTCCCTAACTCCTATTGCCCTTACTAACCAAAACAAAATCTACCAGTCTTAGTTTGGACATTTTCAATTGATCCAGCCTTTCTTCATAGAAACCATCAGATTGCCACTACTTTGTACAAAGTGAAACACCCGAACAACCTAGATCTAAATTCAAGCTAATGTTCCTTGGTTGTGAACTCTCTAACCTAAGGAATAATTACTCTACATTGACCCTATCACGTTAAACACCTCCTCAAGTGGATCATCTGTCAAACTTCTATGCAGGTTATGTAACTGTTCTCATTACTTAGTCTTTTAATGAAGTAACCCATTCTCATGAATTTATGCTGCACCCTTCCAAGTTCGATCTATCCTTTAATATGTGTTGCCCAAAACTGAAAGCAGTATTCTAGATGGGGTCTAACGAATATTGTCTACAGCTCTAACATACCTTCCACCCCTTTTTATTCCAGCCCTCTTTGGATAAAGGCCAATACTCCATTAGCCTTTGAATTTTTTTTTTTGAAGCTTATCCATTAATGTATAATGATTTCTGAACTTGGACACCTAAATCCCTCTGCTTATCCTCAGTTCCCAGTACTTTGCCATTTAGAAAACACATTGATTGATCTGACTTCAGTCCAAGGTGGATGATCTCATGCTTTCCCACACTGAACTCTGTCACATTTAACCTCCACCTTTATAGGTAAATATATGTCACTGACACACTGTTTCCCTACTAACAAGAAAAAGAATGATTGCGAATGGAATAATTGAAGTTTTTCAAATTCTCCAAGAATATAATAGTCAAATATAAATGAAAAATCAACACAATGTTTTCCCTCGGCTAGTATGTTAAAGACCCAACACTCACTTCTTATTCCTCAGATAATTCATCACTTCTTACAGGATAACAGAACTGTTGAATTCACTGGAATGGATGAAATTCAAACTTTGGTTAAACTTTAACGGAACAGGACCTCTAATTTGTAAACAGATATGTTCATGTTTGGATGATCTAAATACTACAGTTTTCAAGTATTTGACCAGGTATATATTTTCCATGGTAACAAAAATTTTGTAAAGGGATTTACGATGATAAAAAACAAAACTTGGTAAAATGCGATGTAGTGATGTTGATATTTAAAGGTCTCAGGATGGTAAAGTAATAAAACAGACAGAACAGACAGTTGGGAAGTGATGCACTTTGAGAGGGACTAATATGCAAAGTTCCTTAAAAACAAATGGAACAATTCTGAAATATGTGGCTGAGCAGCCAGACCTGGTGCCGTTTACAAAGATCTTGAAAAGTGAAGCTGGATCTGGCTACAGTGGTTGAAAATACTCATAGGTTTGCTGAGCTTATAAGCAGAGTAATGGAATAAAAAAGTCAAAGATTATGCAAGAACTGTTTAACCCTGGTTAGACCTTAGGTGCAGTATTGTGGCAATTCTGGGCATCACACTTCAAGAAGGACTTAGAAAAGGAACAGAGCAGCTTTAACAGGTTATTACCAGGGTTGAGGGACTGGAGAGGCTGGAAAATCTCAGACTAGTCTGTGCGGAATAAGGAGGTTAAGAAGTGCGCAGGTAAGTTGGACCGAAGGATCTGTTTCCGTGCAGAATAACTCTTAAGACTCTAATGGGCCTAACAGAGGTTTACAAAATATCTTGTAAGGTTAAAAAAGAAAACAAATTCCCTCTAGTAAATGGGTCATTTACAAGAAGTCATATATTCAAGTAACTGGCAGAAGGACTAGGTATTGGGCTTGCCTTCCAACAGAATTCTCAGGATCTGGTTTGCTGTACCCGGATTCCATAATGATTTTTAAATGAGACAGCTGCTTGAGATGAGAAACAACCAGAATGACAAACAAAACAGTAGGGATTAAAGATAAAAGCATGATAGCTCTAAAGATCCAGTATGGTGAGCTAAACGATGCCCTTCTGTGCTGCAAGTTTCTATGATTGAATAATTTGAAATATGTGAAATGGGATTTAAGGGTAGAGATAACTGTCTGTAACAGTTAATAGAATACTTTTATTTTCTAAATTACTAATTCTGTGACTAGGTTAACTAACTTCTAGCTGGAAGCAAGTGTGTAGTCAGCCACATGACAGCAGACATTAATTACTTCCTTGGAACATGCCACAAACTGTATTAGATTGAATTCCATTTTGTGGCTCAGTGCACTGGGAGCACTAGATGACACCGATCCCTCATAACCATTTAATTCAAGTGAGCAAAACAGAACCTCTTGGCATTGCTGATGCTTACTGGAATCTGTGATTTTACAGAAGGAGACACAACATGACATTGAATCATACTTTTGATGAAAATCATTAGCTCCTGTACATCTTAAATATTTTATATTTTTAAAGTTGCAATACATAGCATTGGAATAGTTTTATAGATTGGAAATATTAAATTTAGATCAGAGCTTGAACTTGAGGCATACTGCAGCAATATAACATTACAAAACAGACCTTAAAACCTTTAGATGCTGCAATATGGGCAGCCGTCCAACCTTCTTTGTCAGCATGGTTGATTAGGTCAGCTGAAATCTTAGGTTCCACTGTGGATTTATCGCTCCCTTCGGCACATTCAGGGTCTACAGAGCTCAATTTGTGTTCTGAATCATCAGCAAACCTTCTGTGTCCAGATACTTGATGATACATGAGAAGCTTTAGGCAATCCACGTGACCAGTGCTCACAGCTGCGTGAAAAGGTGCCCAACCATTCTAAAAATAAAAGAAAGTAAAAGAAAAAAGTTTCCTACTCAATTTCTGTTTCCCCTAATTCCTAATTATTCCTAATTCTGTTTCCTAATTAGCCAGCTAGGAAACTGACAGACTCAGAAATTGAAAATTAAAACTGATTCTGCCAAGATTGAAATCTCTTGCTGCATTTAAATCAAATTAAAACCATTAAATAATTTACGTATATAGTTGCACAAAGCATCTTGCACTACAAAAGCTAAAGAATAACACTGCTTAAGCAATGACCATGAAATGAAAAACGAAGAGTGACTGAAAAGCTTGTACTGCAAAATTCTGTTACTTGGAAAGAAGATCTCTAAATAAAGACACTTTTGGAAATATGTAATCCTGGAATAACTATATTTCTATCACATGTTCTGGCTAAATTTATGTTTTTCTAATGATGTAATAATTATAAAATTGATAATTTTCAATGCGCTGACTCTAATATAACAGTATCTTATAAATTAACAGATTTTTGCTGGTCAAGCCATTTCAGATAATTATCAGGGAACAAACTCATCAAAATAAACAAAACTGATCGCTATAAACAACGTGAAGTGCTTCATTTTTCTTAGGCTGATACTGTGTTATTATTGTGTGGTATTTTACATAATCTTGCTAACGTATGACAAATGGCCACAAGACAGTATTAATGCTGTACAGAAAGTGTACAGGAGAAGCAGGCAAAATATTCCATGCATCAATATCCTGATGATCATTTGAAAAATGAAGTCCTTGATTAAACCCTAGATGTGCCAAAATCAAAACACATGATTGGTGTCAGTGAGCTTAACAGACAAGATCATCAATGCTTAACACATCACCTTTTCAAAATCTTCAAAGTCCAGGGATGCTTGAATAATTTAAAGATTTTACATGCTGTCTCATGGCCGACTGCCAAGCTGTAAAACTACAGCCCAATGATATAACATTTATTTTCCTGTTTGTTGTTTCCTTTAAGGCTAAGGTGATGAAAAACAATGGGCTTTATTCTCTTTGAATACTAAACATATGATCCCATTACAATTCCATCCATCCTATCAGGGTCTGATCTAAATGAATGCAGTTCTTCAAATTGCAGCACATGATTATCTAGACAATTGGGAGCTACACTTAAGAAATTAGCTTTTTGATTGAGTTAGATTTGAAAAGTATTTCATTTGAATTTAAAATTATCAATGTCTCAACCATGTTGCAAAATTTTATACCCATTATTGTATAACATAACCTCAACATCACATTTTGCAAAAACAAAATACTGCAAATGCTGGAATTCTAAAAATAGAAAATTCTGGAGGTAGTCAACAGGTCTGGGTGCATCTCCAGAGAGATAAACAGAGCTAATGTTTCAGGCTGCGACTTTTCATTGGATGTTTCTAGCTCGACAATGTTGCCAGACCTGCTAAATATTTCCAGCATTTTCTGTTCATCTTTAACATAATTGTGTTTGTTAACCAACACAGTGTTATGATCATTCTGCAGGAAGTCTACTGCTGTGAGAAACTGACTGATACTTTCTCATTGAAATTTTCACTTTTTATATTGATTTCGCTTGCACAATCAAGTAATCCTCCCCATTTTCAGGACTTGAATGAATTAGTTGCACGTGCTCAGAAAGCAAAAAATAGCTAGATAAAATTGTAGTTTTTTAAGTGAACACCTGCATCAAATTAAATAACTGATGAGCTCCATAGAGACATAGTATTGAAGAGAAAGGGTTCATATGTGACTACGCAAAGTTTATGTACCAAACAATACAGATTTGTAGTATAAAATTTAAGCATTAATAAAGGAGACTAGAGTTGAAGCTTGTCATCTTGCACCAGTCAGAACTAGAAAACAAGAAACAGGCTCAAGCATCAGAAAAGTGTATCTACTACTAGGTGTGATTCTGTTACTAGAAATCTAGACTGTGTTATGGGTTACTCCAGAAAACCAATTTAAAATCAGTTGGGTCTGCAGTGTGATGCATTTGCCTGTGCTATAAGTTATATACATATCGAGAACCCCATTTTGTGTAGGCAACAAGGTAGTTATACAGACATTGCACCTACTTTAAAAAAAGGGGGTCATGGAGTCAGCCATAATCTGCTGCATCTACACGGCAACATTGTGACCAATCAGAATCTACCTGCCTGGACTGAGAATTAAGACTGATGGTTAACTATTCTTGCTGCATCTCCATGCAAATGATAGACCGACCTATCAGCACCACCTTCTTATTCTAAAGAAAATGGCGTCTATTTTTCAAGTCTATTTTTTGGGTCCCAGTTCTGATGAGCATAAGATGAAAAACTTCAAATTCAATCTCCTTTTAGCAAACTTTGAACAATATTGAATAGCAAGTAATTGAGACTGTAAATTTAAAAACAATGCAAGTAAGGCTTTACTTCTGTCTTGTAACAAATGTAAAAGATAAAGGACAACAGCATTCATTTGTTGATCATCCCAGAGCCAATTTGGGGAGCATTGCCAACATATAAGATTTCAAATATTCATTCTAAAAAAAAAAAGCAGAATTTCTTGTTTCCAACACTTACAACAGTTATTATACTACAATCCACTCCAGCTTCCAATAAGGTAAGTGTACATTCAGTGTGTCCATTTAGACAAGATAGATACAGAGGAGTCTGACCTCCTTCAGCAGCATAATTTATATTTGCACCATAAGTAATAAGCACTTCAGTGCACCTGCAAAGGAATAAAAAATGAAAAGAAATGACATTTCCAAAATTGATGTTTCTTAGCTAATGATCTGACACTAAATGTCTTTCCAGATTAGGAAGTAATGGCCCTTATTGATAGTATAATACCTTTATCCATGCAATATGCAAAAATTAAAAAATACTGCCACAGGTGGCTGATAAGGATCTCCTTCCTGACTGCTCACATACAGGGCTCATAGTCATTCATAATATGCAACTGTAGTGAAGCAGCACACCAGAGAGAGGGCAAGAAGACAGGAGAATCTAAATCCATGCAATTTCTAATGCGCAGATCAAGTGCAACATTGCCAGAAACTGAGACCACTAAAATTGTGCACTCTCATATGGGAGAGATGTACTTTGCCAGAAAAGGGAAGAAAATGCACTGCTTATTTTGTAAAAGTACTAAATAGACCCACCTTTTCAAAAAATGTTCATAATTTGTGAAAATTTGGCACTGTGCTACAAAGGAAAGTTGAAAAAATACATGTAACTTCCTAAACTGAAATGAAAACATTCATACATGCACCAGAAATTGGATCAGACCCAGAGCAAGGCAAAATCCTAGTGCTGTGCAGACTGCTCACCAAACTGGCAACAGAGCCACAACAAAGTGATCCGCCAGCCTCCATTATTATTGGCAAGCTGTGGGCAGCACTCGTGGCCCTAGGTACAGCTTGCCATTCATAGAGGGGAGTGAAATTGGCCTGTTTGAATGCAGAGTCAGGAGGGTGCATCATACGATGAGCTCCTATTTCTTCTGACAAAGTAAAGAGTTAAATTTTAATTTGAAGGCATTAAACTTATATGGGACTTTAAGATGCCCAAAGAAACTTATCTTATCATGCACTGAGAATCCCACAGTGATTTGTAATTCTGCAGAGGGAACATGAAACAGGTACTGGACCAATTACTATGCAAATTTGACTACAGGGAGAAGTCTTACCCAATAGGGCTAAAAGCGTTATTTCCAGAGCATACCAGCTTGCACTCACATTGAACACACATGATATTTTGAATTTATAAAATGGGGGTAGCAAATTCCAACTTTGGCCCTGCCTTAGTTTCTTGTGGTCACAAATTTAAATGCTACCACTTACCTAACATGCCCCTCTGCAGCAGCTGCACACAATGGTGTGAATAAATTACTTCCAACAGCATCAACCTGTGCTCCTGAAGTCAGCAGCAATGTTACACAATCTATAAGAGAAATAGGTTTAAATACTTGCAAAGTACAAAAATTCTGAACTGCATTACTCATAACCATAGCTCAAATGGTGGTGACCAGTGGTAAGACAAAGCTGCTCAAGGCTGACCTTGAAGAAAGATCTGGCAACATCTGTTGCAACCTCAACATCAGTTTGAATCTGGTGTCAAGTCAAGGGCATCTCCAGGCACCCAGCAGGCAAGCAGAAAATCACACTGAAACATTCTCAGAATGCAAACTAGAAAAAGTAAATGATTTACAGGGAGAGCGATATAAATGACTTAGGCATACACATTGGACACAGCTGGAAGCTCAACTATTAAAAATGTGAATTTTTAATACAAATGGAGAAATTTGATAACTAATTATAAAATCAGTTTTGTCAAGGTCTGTGAGGCTGTTCCAGCATTATGAATGCAGCATGCTGACAAAAACGTACTTGCATCACATTTAACAAGAGACAACTTTAAGGGTTTTTACCACAGGCCTAACAGTATAATAGGGAAAGTTCTGATCATACTCATGGAATCATTCCTTACAGACAATATCCCAGAGATACCCAATCACCATTCCAGGACGTGTCCTGGCTTTCCAACAGGAGAGGTCCACCACAGGAGACAGAATATGGGAGAGAGGGACTGCTCTGGGAATCCTTAAAAATGGACTCCGGATCCCATTAAATACTGTGGTTTCAGTCAAAAATGGGCAAATGTTGATTAGCACCTAACATCTACCCTTGAATACCGATAAATCAGTAATTCTCCATGTTGCATGAGGCGCCGAGAGTGGTGAGGGCACAGAATGTACACTGGGTGAGGGGCTTCAGCATTCTTCATCAAGAATGGTATGGTAGCATTAAAGGACACAGCTGCTCGACTGAGTCTACAGCAGATAGTGAAGGGCCACAATATTTCAATTTGCATCTGAGTAAGTTATATATGCATCCAAATCATTTATACTTTTGTTTTATCCCCCCCACATAACATATTTTGGCTGGATCACACTGCAGGCCCTTTGAATCAGATCAATATCATGAATATTTTACAAAACTAATATATTTCTTACGTTTAAATTTATCCATCATGTCAATCATCATTTTCTTAGTTCTGTAATTTGACCCCTTGATGTGTGTGTTGGACATATACAGCAGCTTTTGGTAATTTGCGTACATGAACAAAATCCTTTTGCTCTTCCACCAATCTTAGTCCTATCTTAATTCTTAGTCCTATAAAGAGACAATGGCCAAGTGGTACTATTGCTAGACTATTAATCTAGAAAATCAGCTAATATTCTGGGGACTCTGCTTTGAATCCCACCAAGGCAAAAGATAGAATACAAATTCAATAAAAAAATCTGGAACTAAAGAATCTACTGATGAACATGAAACAATTGTTGATTGTCAGAAAAAGCCACTGGTTCACTGATACCCTTCAGGGAAGGCAGTCTGGGCTACTCTAGACCCACAGCAATGTGGCTGACTGTCAACTGCCCTGTGAAATGGCCTACCAAGCCACTCAGTTTAAGTGAAATTGGATGGATGACCTGGCATTGACCTAGACACTGGAAAAGAAAGTGGCAGAAACAGCCCTGTCGACCCTGCAAACTCCTCCTCACTAACATTTGACAGTTAGAGCCAAAATTAGGAGAGTTGTCTCATAGACTGGTCAAGCAACAACATGACATTGTCTGTAAGGTATGATTCCATGAGTATGACTGTGGTCCAGACACCACCATCACCATCCCTGGCTATGTACTGTCCCACCAGCAGGTCAGGCCCAACAGAGGTGGTGGCACAGTGGTATACAGTCAGCAGGGAGATGCCTTAGGAATCTTCAACCTTGACTTCAGATCCCATGAAGTCTCAAGGTATCAGATCAAACATGGGCAAAGAAACCTCCTGCTGATCAATCAGTACTGCATGTAGAACATACCTAAAGGAAGCAGTGAGGGTAGCAAGGGTGTACAATCTACTATTTTGGGTGGGGTATTTCAATGTGCATCATGAAAAGTGGCTTGGCAACAGCAGTACTGATCGAGCTGATCAGGTCTTAAAGGATATTGCTGCTAGACTGGGTCTGTGGCAGGTGGTGAGGATACCAACAAGAGGGAAAAAACATTTTTAACCTCATTCTTACCAAATGTGCCTGCTGCAGGTGCAGATGTCCATGACAATATTGCTAAGAGTGACAAGGCATCCATGAGGTGCTGTGGGCCATCAACAGTAGCAGAATCGTACTCCGACACCATCTGTAACCTCATGGCTCGACATATTCCCCACTCAAGCATTACCATCAAGTCAGGGGATCAGCCCTGGTTCAATGGTCAGTGCAGGGGGCATAGTTAAAAATATGGTGTCAACTGATGAAGCCACCAAACAGAACTATTTGCACGCCAAACAGCAATAGATAGACAGAGCTAAGCGATCCCACAACAAACTGATCAGATTTATGCTCTGCATTCCTACCACATCCAGTCATGACTGGTGGAGGACAATTAAACAACTCACTCAAGGAAGTGGGTGCAAAAATATCCCTATTCTCAATGATGGAAGTGCCCAGCACAGCAGTGCAAAAGCTAAGTTGTATCATACACAGCAATCTTCAGCCGGAATTGCCACGTGGATAATTTATTTCAGCCTCCTCCAGTGGTCCCCAGAACTACAGATGCCAGTCTTTAGCCATTGTGATTCACTCCACCTGATATCGAGAAGAGGTTGGAGAAACTGGATACTGAAAAGTCTATGGGCCCTAACAACATTAAAGCAACAGTGCTGAAGACTTGTGCTCCTGAAATTGCTGCTGCCCTACCAAGGTCTCAGTGCAGTTCTTAGCGGCCATCTACCCAACAATGTGGAAAATTGCTCAGATGTGTCCTGTACACAGAAGCAGGACAAAGCCAACCTGGTCAATTAGCAGCCATCCTTCTACTCTTGATCAGTAAAATGATGGAAGGTGTCATCAACAGCGCTATCAAGAGCGCCTGCTCAGTGACACCCAGTTTGGGTTCCACCACAAGAACACAGCTCCTGGCCTTGGTTCAAACATGGACAAAGGAGCTGAATTCCAGAAGTGAGGTGAGGTGAGAGTGACACAGAAGTCACATTTGACTGAATGTGACATCAAGGAGCCTGAGAAAAACCTGAATCAATGGGTATCGGGGGCAAAATTTCTGCTGCTTGGTGTCATACCTGACATATCGAAAGATGGTTGTAATTATTGGAGGTCAGTCATCTTAGCTCCAGGATATCTCTGCAGGTGTTTCTCAAGGTAACGACCTATTCCCAGCCATCTTGAGATGCTTCATCAATGTCCTTCCTTCCATAAAGTCAGAAGTAGGGATGTTCACTAATGATTGCACAATGCTCAGCACCATTTATGACTCCTCAAATAGTGAAACAGTCCATGTTTAAATGCAAAGGTGTGGACAATATCCAAGCTTCGGGTGACAAGTGGCAAGAAACATTTGTGCCACGTAATTGCTAGGTAATGACCATGTTGCTACTGCCCCTTGACATTCAATGGTGCTGTCATCACCGAATCCCCGACTAACAGCATTCCTGGGGTTACTATTAACCAGAAACTCAACTGGACTAGCCACATGAATGCAGTGGTTACAACAGCAGGTCAGAAACTAGGAATACTGCAGCGAGTAACTCACTACCTAACTCCCCAAAGTCTGTCCATCATCTACAAGGCACAAGTTAGCACTGTGATGCAATACTTCCCACTTGCCTGGATGAGTGTAGCTCCAACAACACACAAGAAGCTTGACACCATCCAGGTTAAAGCAGCCCACTTGATTGGCACCGCATCCACAAACACCCACTCCCTCCACCTCTAACACTCAGTACCAACAGTGTACACTGTCTACAAAATGCACACAGAAATTCACCAAAGATCCTCAGACCTCACGCAAACCCACAAGCACTTCCCACTAGAAGGACAAGGGTAGCAGATACACGGGAACACTAACACCTACAAGCTTCCCTCCAAGCCACACACCATTCCTGTTCCGAGGAAGGGTCACTGGACCCGAAATGTCAACTCTGATTTCCTCTTCACAGATACTGTCAGACCTATTCAGCTTTTCCAGCAACTTCTGTTCTTGTTTCTGATTTACAGCATCCACAGTTCACGGTTCAAGAAGGCAGCCCACCGTCACCATCTCAAGGGCAGACAACAAACGCTGGCCAGTCAGTGACACCCGTGTCCCACAAAAGAATCATTTAAAAAAATTCCAATCACATTCATATCATTTTCCTTCCATAACCTTACTCTTTTTTTCTACTCCTTGGCAAGGTGACTCTTAATTTCTCCATAACTGCACTAATCCTGGTGTTTTTCTACTTTCCTTGTCCACAAGGGCACTGTTCTCCTCTTGAGAGTCTGAATTTTCTTTGCAGAATTATTACCCTTTACCCAGTTTATACTTGGGATCCTATCATTTGCTCCAATCTAGTTCACTAGTATTATTACTCCCTCCTGTACCATCAAAAGACATAGACTTTCTGGTCCATAACGTTCATGACTCCTTCATGCTGGTACTATCATGGGGGGTTTAGTTGCATATTTTGGTTGGCAATTCCTGACCTTGTTAAATTATTTGTGACTGGCAAGAACTCTCACCTGTAGTTTGCAGTACATCCTACAGTAACCTCATTAGTCAGGAGCTAGGAACTGTACTAAGGTAGATTGAGCAGCAGAGAACTATTTTTGTAGGATGGTATGAATTTACAGTTTAAAAAAATGAGTTCTTGATTTCAGCTAGGTAATCGTGGCACCAGATGATATGATCAGCACCAACTTTACATTAAACCACCACTTTTATGTGCTACCATTAGACAATAAAGGAAACAAGAACGATAACCAGAATTAATCTACAAAATGACTAAAATAATCTGCAATTTCAACTGAAACTAAATAGATGTCAGTTATTTTAAACTTAAGATATTACAGTTTAAGAGGCTGTCATGAACTTTTGTTAGAGACAGGCTAGTGCAGCACAACACCAAAACTGAAAGCAATAAGATGGAGCAACAATAGTGCATAGGTGGAGTAAGGGATGTTTTGTTTTTTGGACTAGAATAACTTGTAGTAGATATGTCAAATTAATTACAACAAGAGGAAAGCTAAGAACAATAACAGAAACATGGACAAATAGAAAAAAGAAGATTCTGAAGGACTAAAGCAACTTAAAACTGTAATGTCACAGTGTTCAATTTTAACGTGATTAATCTTCTACATCTGCTTACCGTCTTTTGAACACAAACTGATTATGGTTTATTTAGTTAATACAGCTGTAACAGTAACAGATAATTGCAAAAATATTAATAAAATCTAAGTGCGTCACAATTCCTAACCCCTTTTGATCAAATCTCCACAATTGCACAGCTCAGCTACACGTCAACGAAGAAACAAAAACAGAAATTGCTCTGCAGATCCGGCAGCATCTGTGAAACCAGAGTTAACGTTTCAGGCCTGGTGACCCTTCCTCAGAACTGACGGTAGCTAGAAAAATGTCGGTTTAACGTAGAAGATAGGGTGGAGGCGAGGGTAAGGAGTAAACAATATGTGGGTATAGAGCCCAAAGAAAAAGAACAGTTGGACAAAAGAGTGGATGACGATCTGGCTAGGAGGGTGAATAGCTGTTCATGAAGTCTGTTAGTAGCTAACGATGGGTTGTGTGTAATGGCAGACTGTGTGATAACAAGGCCTGGTGTGTGGGGGCGGGGGCTAGGACATAGAAGAGTGCAAGCCCGAAGTTATTCTGGACTCAATATTGAGTTCAGAACACTGCAGGGTTCCTCCAATCAGAAATTGAGTTGTTATTCTTCCAGCTTGGGCTGAGCTTTGCTACAGCACTGCAGCAAACCCAAGACAGAGACGTTGGCCAGGGAACAGGGTGGTGTGTTGAAGTGGCAGGCAACTGGAAGCTCAGGATCGTTTCTGCTGACAGAATATAGGTGGTCCGAGAAGTGGTCACCCAGTCTACGCTTTGTTTCTCCAAGGTAGAGGAGACCACATTGTAAGCAGTGAATGCGATAGACTAGATTGACAGAGGTGCAGGTGGAGCGCTGCTTCACCATCTCCGACTCCTCCTTTCCATTCCTCGACATGAGGTAGGATGTGAACACACTGGACGGCACGCAAGAGGTTCACAAGAATGATAACAGGGATGAGAAACTTCATTTATGGAGATATGCTGGAGAAGATGTGATTACTTTCCTTGGAAAAGAGATGGCTAAGAGGTGATTTGATATAAGTTTCTGAACCACGAGTGATCTGGATGGGGAAAGTGTGGAGAAACCGGTCCTTACTTGTTAATGGATCAAGAATCAGTGGGCACAGATTAAAATTAATTTGCAAATTAAGCAAATGCAATGTTTTGCTTCAAACTTGAAAAATTCAAAATGCAATTTTCACACAATGAGCAGCTCGGGTACGGAAAGCACTGCGTGGAAGGGTGGTGGAAACAAGTTCAACTGATTGGCCATGTTAAATTGCCTATAGTGTTCAGGAACATGTAGATTAGGTGGGTTATAGGGGGATGGGTCTGGGTGGGATGTTCTGAGGGTCGGTGTGGACTTGTTGGGCCAAAGGGCCTGTTTCCACACTGTAGGGTTTCTAAGGTCTACAACTGATTTATGATGCATTCATGAGAACAGGAGATGATTAATTGAATAGAAACAAAGTTCAGGGTTAAGGGAAAAGGCAGGAGAATGGCAGTTAAGTCATAATGCTCATTCTGGGAGTTAGTGCAGTCTCTCTGAGCTGAATGGCCTCCTTCTGCACGGAAAGCTTCGTGATTCTGAAATTTCATTATTGCCAGGAGCTGGTATGAAATCCGGGATCTGGGTTATAATAGAGAGCTGCCAAAATCCTGCACACTGTTAATTGGCAACTTGTTATCTAGTAGCATTCAATTGTAGCAGCATAGGGGTCTTGTGACAGTGGAAATGTTCCTACTTCGGGCCCAAAAGGTCCATCTTCAAGTCCCACCTGCACTGCAGCTTTGTCATCCCACGTCTGATTGATTTTTTTCTTCTTCAACGGTAGCCTGCACTTCATGTGGAGGTGCTCTTTGGCATCTGTATGTTTATTTAGATATAAAGAAAAGTGGCAGGCAGAGGTGTTGGAACAAATCACCCACCTCCTCTTTTCTAGGTGTTAGTGGAAAAACTCAACAGGAAGGTGCTGAAATCTCCAGACGGCAGAAGGGTACCCATGTCAGATAGCAGCAATAGCGAGAAGTGACACAGCAGGTGAATGCTAGTAGCAGTCTATAGTGCCAAAGTGAAATCAATAATTTTACTACAGCTACCAAAGTGAAAATTCTCTTCTCACTTAATCCATCATTATCCTTGTAATCCTTATAGTGCCAACACTCAAGGTTCCCCTTTCCTGCTTCTAATCACGTGTGCATTCATGACAGTGAACTTTCCTTACATCCTTCTGCTGTAGCTGCCAAGTACCACAGATTGAAATCTCCTCATAATTGCTGCCCTGATCTATCACTTCTTCACAACTTGTTCAGCAGCACCGTAACCTGATGCACTGCCATAGGAACGACATTATTAAACTGGAAATGGTGAGAAAAATATTTCCAAGGATGCTATCAATATTGGAAGGTTTGAGTTATAATGGTAAGGCTGGATAGGCTGGGACTATTCCATGGAGTGTAGTAGGCTGAGGGGTGACCTTATAGAGGTTTACAAAGTCATGAAGGGCACAGATAAGGTGAATAGTCCTTCCAAAGTCTTTTCCACAGAGTAGGAGTGTCTGAAATTAGAGGGCGTAAGTTTAAGGTGAGAGGGAAAGATTTAAAAAGGGACCAGAGGGGCAACTTTTTCACAGAGGGTGGTACATATTGGAAAGAGCTGCCAAAGGAAGTGGTAGATGGAAGTACAATTACAAATTTTTAAAAGACATTTGGACAGGTACACGGATAGAAACTGTTTGAAGGGATATGGGCCAAATGCAGGCAAATGGGACTAGTTCAGTTAGGAAACCTGGGTCAGTGTGGAAGAGTTGGGCCAAAGGGCCGCCTTCTATGCTGGTGACTCAAGGCAAACAGCGTGTATATACAATCTTTGACCAGTACTCAGAATAACATGTCTCTTCTTTTATATAGGACAAGCTGACATGCAACAGGAAATGAGAATGTATTCAAGAATAAAAATTGTTCATCGACATCAATCCATATTGGAAGAAGCCACTAAAAATGCTGTGCGCAAGGAGACAAAATCAGGTGTATTATAATGGGAGAGGCCGGAGGCTACGCTCAGAAGAGTATTTGTCATTTCATCTTCTATCTTCTTATGGATTTCTTGCTTTGTACATACACCACGATAAAATGATCCTGCTTTAACCTCACATTTATCTCTCACTAACTACCAATTTGCTGCTTTACTTCATTTCCTTTGCATTCATGTTGGTGTTTACATTTAGGCCACTAACTAGCTAGATATAAAGAGCAATTGTAGTTTCATATAAGTTACAGTTTTTACGATGGGAACAGGGAGGATTCATCCAGAATCATTAAATGGGGTTGACAGCTGGCAATTTTGCCATTTCTTGTTCTTCTTTGGCTCTCTGGGGTTCCTCAACTTGCTCTTCCATGTCTTCTTGCAAGGTGTTTCGAAAAGCTAAGCCTTTCAGTCGGCAAAGGTGTAGAGAATGCAGCAAACTAGCATGAGTTTAAAGATTCTGTGGGGTTGTACTGAAGAGTATATCAGTATTGCTTCAGAAATCCACATAAGGCTTGCGCTACAGAGTGGCTTTGATTATAATCTTGCTTAGCACATGTTCTCAGGTTCCTGGCAGCAGTTTTAGCAAGGTATTCAGGGATGGTGCTTAGCCTCACATCTGTTGGAAGGATGCAGTCGTATACAGGACAAAAGGTGGAGAGCAACAGTCTATAAACCAGACACAGACTGACATTCATTGTCCAGAGTCATACACCAGATATTAACCTATTCCTGTGCTTGAATAACATTCATGCCATACAAATGCCAAGCTATGGCCATCACCAATAAGAAAGAATCTAATCACCACCTCTTGACGTTCAACGGTGTTAGCATCACTGAATTCCCCACTATCAACATCCTGGAGGTCACCATTGACCAGAAGCTTAACTGGACCAGCCACATAAATAAAGGCTACAACAGCAGGTCGGGGCCTAGGAAAACTGTGGCGAGTAACTCACCTCCTGCCCACCTTCTGCAAGGCACAAGTCAGGAATGTGATGGAATACTCCCTACTTGTCTGGATGGTGCAGCTCCAATAACACTCAAGAAGCTTGAAACCATCCAGAACCTGCTAGATTGGCACCACATCCACAAATGTCCACTCCCTACACCACCAACGCTCAGTAGCATTAGTGTGTTATACCTGAAGATGCACTGCAGGAATTAACCGAAGATCCTCAGACAACACCTTCCTAACCAATGGCCACTTCCATCTAAAAGGACAAGGGCAGCAGTTATATGGGAACATCATCTACAAGTTCCCCTCCAAGCCACTCACCATCCTGACTTGGAAATATATCACGGTGGTGGGGTACCCATGTTTTTCTGACTTTCCCCCTCTACATATGTGATATATCCTCATATATAATGAATGTAGAGAAAAAGGAGAAGTGACTTATTTTTACAGACAATAATCTCAAAAAACAATCATAACTAATCATCCCATCATCAGAACCGATCATTGGAATCAGTCAAGGACAGTGATGAAAATGAATGGATTTACCAATTGAGTGAGTAAGATTGCTGGAATCACCAGCACGACTAAAAATCACAAATTTTTCATTCCTTTTCAAAAAGGAATTTGAGACACTAATGTATAAAATTTGCAACCTGTGAATACTAAAGCTGCTGGTCTCAAGACATTTGTCTCTCCTTGCTCACACTGTGTGCCCCTGAATTGAATTCACATCAAAAAGAATGTTCTACTCTTCTGCCCGTGAAACTTTAAAATATGTTCGGACACAAGTATTACCGCTGAAATGAAACCGCAATTCCGGTTTCAAATTTGGCCAGGAGACCAATGTGATTTTAAACAATGAACAACGACAAAGTTGCTGGAAAAGGTCAGCAGGTCTAGCAGCATCTGTGATGGA
>JAHRHZ010000021.1:24388894-24463744 GCA_024137785.1 Ginglymostoma cirratum | reverse complement strand
TCAAAAACAGTTAACTTTTTCGGGTCCGGTGATCTTTCCTCAGAAGGGTCACCGGACCCGAAACGTTAACTTTTTTTTCCTTCACAGATGCTGCTAGGCCTGCTGACCTTTTCCAGCAACTCTGTCGTTGTTCCTGATTTACAGCATCCGCAGTTCTTTTGGTTTTTAATGTGATTTTAAAACTCAGTTTGGTGTTGTATTAAATTTAGGAGCAGCAACTGTCTTGATGGAATTGCCTATCACTGCCTTCTGGAGGCAGTTGGAAGCATGCTTTAGAATTCAATTTTCTGCTTTTGTTAAGTGGTATAATGGAACACTAATAAAGGTCATTACACCATGAGATAATATAATCTGTAGGAAGCCTCAGCTTTGGCCTACATCCAGTACTATTAGCTTCTATTACTGTAAGGATGTACGCTGTAATATGCTTTACACTGGAACAGGGGACAAAGTTCAGAAATACATTATTCACAATGAGTTTGAGATCCCCATTCCATCATGAAATCCAACTGATGATTTATTATAACCATTAGCAGATATGGAGGACAACAGTAATTGTGCAGTGTTATTGGCAACCTCTAATTCGTACCATGCAATTTCTGCTCTGAACTCATTTTTAAAATGTTGCTTATTATTTTGTATTAACATCCATTCTCTTTGCCAATCAGGCCACTTAATAATTTTCATCTACATTCAGTTCTAAAGTGAGAGCAAACTAAAAGCAGATTTCACAACCAGCTTTGTATTTTTAAGTTAGGATTTGAGCCCCAAGTTTAAAAGTGATTTAATTAGACCTTTTTGTATTGAAAAAAAAAGTCAAATATATGCATTCATTTGAGTCAATATCAAAATTAATTCATGTTAATACATGTCTCCGCTACAGACACACATTTTATAAAAGATGTCGGAGCGAAAAAAAATCCTCCATTAGCTACATAATAGAGATAATCAAAGAAAGGGAAGTGTTTTCCGTATGCTTTTAACTGCTGCTGATTAAGGTGTCAAGATCATTCTTACAATGTTAAAAGTCCCAATTAGGAAAGATCACAGTCAACACATAAGAACAAAATTGACAGGAGGGTCAGGCAAATACATCACCCAGATGCGTGTTAAAGTGAAATAAATAATTGGCAAATACAAGATTGACAAGTTGGGTCATTATTTATCTTTTGCACATCTTGGAAGACTATGGTTGAATTGATTAGTTGTGTATTATAATCTCGAAAAACAAAGTAGTTTCTTTGCTTTTCTGATATTGAGCTATTCTTTTAACTGTTGATATTTTCAATACAGAATTTCAACAATGTTGTCATGTTGTTTGAAATAACCATGAAATCCACATATTAAAATTCCAATTGTCACAAACCCCTGTCATGACTGAACCATATTTTAATGGTAACATACAATTCTCTGTATTGCTACATCAACCGTTTCTATTCACTTTTGTTACACTGCAACTGTCCATGTAATTGCAAGTTTTGGCACCAGGTGGCTGAGTGAATTTTTCCATCCAAGCCTAAAAATATTCACCAACTGACTGTGGCAAATACCACAGGAAAAATAAAGTTAAAAAACCCAAAAAATGATGTTGATGTAAACATGCTTCCAAAAGAAACCAGAGATTAGAAGAACTCGCGAAGCAACATTTTCATGACATGAATATTTAGATCACAAGATAAATGTGTATACAGAAAAACATTTGAGTTTAACAAAAGCGTTATACACTCCTATAACGTTTGCATTCAAAAGGGGCGGCACAGTGGCTAGCACTGCTGCCTCACAGCGCCAAGGACCCAGGTTCGATTCCAGCCTCAGGTGACTGTGTGGAGTTTGCACATTCTCCCTGTGTCTGCGTGGGTTTCCTCCGGGTGCGCCGGTTTCCCCCCACAATGCAAAGATGTGCAGGTTAGTTGGATTGGCCAGGCTAAATTGCCCATAGTGTTCAGGGATGTGTAGATTAGGTGGGTTACAAGGGGATGGGTGTGGTTGGGATACTCCAAGGTTCGTTGTGGACTTGTTGGGCCGAAGGGCCTGTTTCCCCACTGTAGGGATTCTAATTTAAAAGATTTCATACGGAAGTATTTAACAGCCCAATCTGTTGCAAAACTTCTATTGTGATATCATTTTTCAGCACCTATTAATGAAATAACTGGGGAAAACAGCTAGAAGAAACCACACTAATCAACAGTGTCAATGAAATGAATCAACAGCAGAAGATCATGACAAAAATCCAATTCTAGGGTACAACTGGAACTGAAATCAATTCAACTGCAGATAGACATTGTCAAGCTCATTAATTCTCTTAGATCAGTTTACCTCAGTAATCTACCATTTAGCACAAACCTGATTACATAATTGAGAAATTTATATTTGATTTATAACTGACATGGTCATTATGCACAGAACAGTGTTTGTTGCCTCTGTAAGGTCCCAGGGGAGAGCATGCTGAATAGCTTCCTTTTAAGTGCATGCAAATTTGGACAATTCAGCATTACAGTGTACTTCATTGTCTTTCAGTAGGAAGTCATATAACCTTTGGATACAATTTTGGTTTCTATGTTTCTCCTTGACTTCTGTTTCTACATCTAAATTATAATTTCACAGACTCATGATGTGCACATCTTGGAGTCACATTTCTACGTTTATTGGACACCCTTCTCACTTCAACTCCAGCCTTACATTTTTGTGACTTTAATAAATTTATTGCTTTAACTTTTAACTCTTGCATTATATTCTTAGAGCCAGTGCACAGATATGATCTACCTGTGTCAGGCAAATACATTTTTCTTTACTTGCATCAAACTAGTGTTTCTGAATGTTGGTGCCTTGAACAAAATCCACACAATCACAGAAGCATTACAACAATGAAGGAGGCCATTCAGCCCATCATATCTGCATTCTCTACCCTTTACCCTTCTAGTTAAAATAATCATCTCATACCCTTTCGAATGCATTAATCAACTCTGCCTCACCAACAATTTGAGGCAGTGCATTCCAGATTTGAGCCAAGCGGCCTATTAAGTGTCTTCTATAGGTTCAGCATAATCCAACTGCCTTGGTCTGAGGTGATGTGCCAATTGCTTATACGGCATGCTCTTGTCTACATGACACCTCCACGCAGTAAAGTAAGTTAACATTTACTTGGAAATAAAAAGAAACTTTCTATTCCTTTTCATACCTTATGCACAAGAAAAATACTTAAAAGTATTCCACTCAATCTATACATGCAGCAATGATAATTTGTTTTTATTATTCATGGAATGTGGGCATTACTGGCTGGCCCAGCATTTATTGCATATCCATAACTGCCCTCGAGTAGGTGATGAGTAGCTGCCGTTTTGAACCACTGCATTTTATGGGAGTATTCACACATCACTGTTGGTTGGGAGAGAGTTCCAGGACATTGATCCAGCAGTGAAAAAAATGATGGTATAGTTCGGAGTCAGGATGGTGCAAGGCTTGGAGGTGAACCTGCAGGCAGCGGTATTTGCACGTAGCCACTGCCTTGCCCTTCTATGCAGTAGAGGTTGCCAGTTTGGAAGGTGCTGACAAAGAAACCTTACAGTTGTTGCAGTACATCCTGTAAATAGTACACATTGCTGAGACTGTTTTATGCAGGGATGGAATGTATCTTGAAGATGCTAGAATGAGGTGTTAATCAAGCAGGTTGCTTTGTCCAGGATAACATTGAGTTTACAAGGTGTAGAGCTGGATGACCATAGCAGGCCAAGCAGCATCATAGGAGCAGGAATTTTGGAGCTGCACCTATCCAGACAAAAAGACAGTATTCCACTACACTCCTGACTTCTGCCTTGTAGAGATGGTGGGCAGGCTTTTGGGAGTCAGGAGGTGAGTTACTCACTGCAAGATTTCTATTCTCTGACTTGCCCCTGTAGCCAGTGTTGATATGGCTAGTCCAATTGAGTTTCTGGTGAATGGTAACCTCCAGGATGCTGATAGTGAGGGATTCAGCAGTATTAATGCATAAAACTTTTCTGAAGGGTCCCGACCCGAAGCGTCAATTTTCCTGCTCCTCTGATGCTGCCTGGCCTGACGTGTTCATCCAGCTCCATGCTGCGTTATCTCTATCTCTTATACCTCGTTTGTATTAAGACCTATAATTTTAGGAGCTTATTAATTTCTAACTATATTCAATCGGTTTTACACACTTTTCCTCATGCAACAAGACTGAACACTGAGATTTTCTTGTTCCTGAGTCCATATGACATGTTTCGTTTTCCAAACCATGCCAGCTGGTCATTCTTCTCCAACCAAAATTCAAATTACTTTCATTGTCAAAATGCTGTAGAATCCTTGTAACCAGACAGACCCTTGCTTCAACCAATAATAACCTGAACTATACCTACCTATAAATCAATTGATATAAGATAAATCTCAAAAAGTAATCAGAATTCCTATAGGTACTTTGTACAGCCATGTTTCGGTTCCAACATAACCACCAAAGATAACAGCCGACAGAGATAACAACCTAGTCTAAAACAACATGAAGTGAAAAATGCCCCAAAATACATTTATTTTTGTAACAACTATATTATCCTAACGGCAAAGTGTATCATTTCAGTTTTGGACAGAGTAGCGTTTATAATGACAGGCTATCTGGGGATTTAATAGTGCGTTGTAAAACCACAAAACAGTATTTCTATCATACTGAAACAGTAATGTCACAAGAGGGGACGTTGATCAAACCAGGCATCCACTTTGCAAATGGTGACCAAATTTGTTTGAACATTATTTAACTATTTCATTGCTATTTAGAACTGGAAATTTCAAAAACCAGGAACATATTTCAGATGTTATTTAACACATAGCATAGTCGCACAAATTAAATTTTAAGTTTACACCTTGTAATCAAAATCATAAGTTTACCTGTATATCCGTTTTTAGCAGCAGAATACAAGGCAGACGAACCTTCCTCATCGGGATGATTAATATCAATTCCATCTTCGTTTAGCAGCATTGACAATAAAGTGACATTTCCCTGGGCAGCAGCTTGGTGAAGCAGAATGGACCTGCCACCCAGGGGGACAGGACCACCAGACAATAACGAAGGAATTAGGGAGGGAGACCTGCCTGTGAGTTAAAGTGAAAAATTTATAGGGGAAGAGAATAAGTGATTACAATCTGTTTGCATGCACTAAGACTGTACCGTAGAGGTGAGGAAGAACAAGCATGATCTTATTTATTCAATATGCTGACTTCAGAGAAAATAAAACAACTTTTTACTTTAAAAATATCGTGTATATTAGTTGAACATTAATAATTTGAGCATTTTAAACACCGGCAAATCCAAAAATTTCAAAGCGAAATTACCTTATCTAAAGTAATTTTTAAAGTTGTCTTTCAGCTTTTACTTCAATTGCTTTTTGGGGAAATGTAGAGTTCACAACATTGGAACTGTTAAGTTTAAATATTTTGACATTCTCTTCCGAATTATAAATATTGTATTATATAAAAAGTTGTTTTATAATGTCTATTTGCAAGGACTAAAGTGCATTATGTTATTGCTTTTGTTTAGATGATTAACTTTTCATAGCTTAGCTGAAAAAATACCATTAGAAAAATTTAACAATACTGCACATATACAAATGCTTTAGTTGCTAATGTGTTAATTGGACATACATGAACTATTAACAGAAAAATGATATTATATATGTTAATTGCTTTAAACTAACCAATAGAAAATGAATTCTGTAAAAATCAGGATATTTATTTTTAAAATGTTCAGTTTGCAACTTAAGGTTTTAAACTGGATCTTCAATGTTTTTGCTGTTTTTACAAGTAGCACTTGGAGGTGCTGACAATAAAATGGTTAATAGCACAGAAATACTAAAATTATGCCATTATCTGAGTATTCAGTTAGACATTTATTTCACACTATTAAGCCGTCGATGTGGAGGTAAGTTTGCTAAATAAATGAAGCTTATTATGTATTGCATGGAAGGCTTTGCGTATCCTTCCTTGAACAGAAGGCTGCAAAAAAAAAAAAAGGAAATTGTTTTCAAATAACCCGTCTCTCAATCCTTAAATGGTCATTTACAAAAACCAATGACATATTGTTAAAATAAACAAAGCAAATTATGTGAAGCAGGCAGATTGCAACAAGTGCAATATTTATTTGCAACCTTTTGTGTACCAGGGCTTTATGATTATTAAACAAAGTTTCTGAATTTCAACACAATTCAGATGCATCACCTGGCATTTTAAGAAGTGTTTTAATGGCAATTCACCTTCTTCACAATTATCCTAATATATTGCTATTTGTGCACAAGAAAGGAAAGCATGTTCGGCAAGTGCAAAATATGTTCAATATGCATGGGTTAAAGCAAGCAGCTCATACACATAGCTGATTGGTTAGCACACATGTATGACAGTGTTTCAAGTGCTCAGCCGCTAAAAGGGACAAAAGCTAACACAAGTTTACATTCAGAGTATTTTAAAATGCAAAGAGTTAAAAGCTGCGTTGATCACAAATTTATTATCTACAGTGGTCGAAGATTCTTAAAGCACTGCATGACATGCACTGATCACAAGATCTCAGGGATAGAAATACAATTGCTGATGTCAGCATCACAGAGTGATACAGATGGTTAATTTCAGATCGAATAAGTCATTGCTTTTAGATGCAATACAACCAAAACAAGGATACCGATCAAGTATTGCAACATGGCTAATGAAAAGAAAGCGATCTGTCTGGAGGTAGAAAAATATTTACACAAAATTACAAGTCTTCATCTGTAAATGTGAAATCATTTTTAAAAACAGAAGAAAATTGTGAAGTTGTGAATCCCCATTTTCCATGTTATCAGATCCCCTTCACCTATTGTATGCAAGTACATAACTCAAGGTGGCAGATTCTTCCATTGGACAGTGGAGGCCTCTGCTGGAGGTGGATCATTAATTTATTGAGGCGTTGATGAACGAGGCTTTCAGCAGCATACAGTCTCATAACGAAAATGATACTGAAGGGCTAGAAGGCATCATTAATGAAGAAATTAAGCTTTTTTGTGGCTTTACTCTGTTGTACATTGACTTTTTTCAAATATTTATTCACAAAAGGTGACATTCCTTTTAGATGAAGACTTAGTCAGTTTATGGCCAAACAAAACTTGTGACAATTTAAATAAATGTAGCAACAGTTCAACATTCAGTAGCAGTCTTTAATACAAAAATATCCGCAAAAGACATTTTAGGGGCGAAATCTGTTCAAATAATTTTAATGGCCATTTAGAATTATATTATAATTAACCAATTCAAAATCATGGGTTGATCGAATAAGAGGTTTAACTTGCATTTCAACCGGATTGAATTTTTGCCTGGTTTTAGGCTGTGGGAGAACAAAAATAAATAAATATCTTTAAAGAAAGACATTTTGCATTTATGCTCAGATTTGTTGTATTGGCAGTTAGAAATGAGACAGTATTCTAATCCCTTTACCTGATGATGTGATCAGTAGATTGTCTGTTTCACATGGTCTAGTGGATGAGGTTCTTTTGGTTGTACTAGCAAGGTCAATGGAGGTGCTAGAGGCGATGGTGGTGATGATGAGGGAACACTCTGAACATGCTGTTTGGTTCAGCTGCAGGGATAAGGAAGGCCTAGCACCCACCTGAGATGCAGCCACGGCAGGGACAGCACAGCCAGTAGATGCTACATCCACTGTTGGCTTAGGTGGCAATTGTGGCAATGATGTCTTTGGAAGAATCTCCTCATTAGTTCCCTTAATTCCAGGATGTGGACTGGAAGAGGACGAAGCCATGGTTCTACCTTCAACCCGAGTGTTAAATCCAACAGTTGGGGATCGATTCCCATCCATAAAAGTTTTTAATGGTGGATGAGGTGAGGATGGAGTCTGTGACAGTCCTGGTTTTTTTGGAGGAATAGGTGGCGGATTTCCTCGGTCAACTCTTGCTCCCGTAGGAGATTTTAGCCCAGCAGGGGAGACGGTCAAAGAACTGGCAATTTTACCAGCAACCTGCGGATAAGGTGAACCCTCACTCATCGTTGGATGCACCAATCCAGGTTTTAGGTTGCTGACAGTGAGATTTCGGCTCTCTGTGCCAAATGGAGATGCATTGTTTGCACAAGGAGGCTTTACAATGCTTGGTGGACCTGTGAATCTTGAAAGAACCTGACTGACAGTGTTCCGAGCCAGCTGTTTGGCAGGAGAATTATCTCGGTTAGTGGGAGACAAATCCCGTGATGGGGACCCTGTTACAACACTGCCATGTTTTTCCTGGTCCACAGTTTGTGCTTGAAATTTAAATCGAGCAGCTTGAATTCTTGGACTCAATCCTGGTTGCAAAGTTGTGCATGTGCTTGATGAACTTAAACTCTGCATTGTTGTTCCTGGCGAACAGCATGGTGATGATGTTCCTGAAGGAGGAGGAGAGGGAACTACAGTATTGCTTAGCACAAGAGACGTCCCCCCTACCAAGTGTGGTAATGCCCCAGTCAAAGGACTGGGACTGGTGCTGACTGATGGTCCATTCTCCAAACTGGAAGGAGCAACTTTGGTTTGTGTTGTCGGTATAATTTCTTCTGAATTAATTGTTGTTAGTTGTTTATCACTGATTGGTTTTACTAATGCTGTATTGCTAGACAGCTTTGTGCCTCCTACTGATACAGGATTTACAGTAGAAAGTTTAACAAGTACTGTCTTCTTAGTATTATCATTGGCAACATCAGGTAAATCTTCTGTTTGAGACGCAACAGACAACATAGTTTGCTTACCATATCCAATAGCCAGGTCTTTATTCAAATTATTGCTCAATGAAACAGTTCCATTTTCTTTTGTACAATTAAGCTCTATCATATTTTTGAAACTCTCAACTTCTAGCCTCAGATCTTTGGTACGGTTTTCCTCACGGTTAAGTTTGGCACGCAGCTGTTCCCTTTCAATATCAAACTCGGAGAGCTGTTTTTCCATTTTGGCTTCCATTTGTAGGCTTTTCTTTTTCTCCACCAGCAACTCCTCCTCCAATTGGCTGGTCTTCTTTTGCTCAGTGTCAAGAGTTTTGGTGAGGTCTGCTAGTGTCTGGCTCTCATCTACTACTTTGCCAGCAAGCTGTTTGCACTCTTTAACCAGCATCATTACAAGCTGTTTATTTTTAATTCGTTCTTCCTCAAGCTGCATGGTCAACTTTTTATTCTCTGCCTCAAGTTGTTTTAATTGAGATTTCTCAAACTCTACCTGGAAAGAGTTCACAAAAATCAGTTAGCATGCAAGAATTTTCCCCATATAAAATAGATTTTAAAGTTCATCTTTGCAAATTACTGGCTCTCTATTTTGTCCAAGATCTATACCTTTGTCTGAAAGCTTCACTATTAGTGCATGAGACGTTTAAAATCAGTGAGGGTTTAAAATAATTAACAAGTACCTTTCTGTCCTGTAACTATGTTAATTACGATTTTTAAAAATTGGGAAGACATACCAAATGTGGACAGATAAACAAAGGTCTAAACTTCTTATTTTTAAGAAAACCTTTAAAATCTGCAAATTTTAATATTAACATTGCATTTTATTTTCCTTTGCAATATTTAGATGTTTGCCGATTGTACTTGTGTTTGCCATGATTTAGCACACGTGGCACAGTGACTATTAAAATCAAATGACGAAAGTAGGTAAAACTGTGAAGACTTTGTGAATATTTACACACAACGTTTGTAAAGACTATTTCCTGCAGAGTTCTTTTTCCATGGAGCACAGGTTTGATCTCTGAAACAAGAGAATACAGGGAAAATGTTCTCTCTTGTGGGGAAGAGCTTGTCTAGAGACCATTAATATAAAACACTCACAAAGCAATCTAACAAGAGTATTCAGACAAAAACATTTTTATCCACAGAGTCATAAGAATGTCGAACTCACTGAAGCAGAGAATGGTTGAACAGTGTAGATGGGCAGTTAGTGAAGTATTTAAGAGGATGGGAATGGATACTTACATTGGTAGATTAACATGAGAAAAAAAAGGGAGAAGGTTCATTTGGAGCATAAGCACCAGCATGGACTGATTACGCCAACGGCACTTTCTGTACCAGATATTCTATGTAAGTATAAGTTAATCAGATTTAATTACATCACTTTTAATTGTAACATTGAGATGCAGAAGCCTGTGAAGGGTGCTCTGAACACAATACTTAATTGGTAAGGGAAAATTATGGACCAGTTATATTTGATAAACATGCACCAAAACAAAAAAAAAAGCCATGCTCAAAGATTTAAGAATAATGGCAATAATTATGATGTTCAAATAAATGTTTAAATCCTGGCATCCTGCCGTCAAAAACGTAAATATCTGACATTAAGGGCTGAATTTTCTCATTGTCAATAAAAAAATTTTGTCAAGTGAGATTCAAGGCACTCAACCTGCCTTGACTCTTAGTGGCTTCTGCAATGCAATTTTCTGTTTTTCACCTTGCAATTGATCTCTTTGACATCCTTCTCTTGTAATTATGTGGCAGACGGTGGAAGCAGTGACCACTGCTAGCACCTTCTGGTGTTCACGTTGTTGGCAGCATATTTGGAGCTCAGCTCCACACCACCTCAGATGCTGCAAGCTAGGAACTGCTCCTTGCACCGGGGTGCTCCACCATCAACACTGGAGAAATAGCCTAAAAGGACATGTTAGGTCCTCACTTTGTGAACAGGGACCTTAAGGTGTAGTTGTACTGAATGCATTATCCGACTGAGCACTGTAGGAGACCACACCACCGAACACAGGCAGCCTGAACCCAGATAGCAGACAGCAGCTGACTGTGCATAAAAAGAAATACACAACAGGACACACAGTTATCTTCTGCACTCCATCAAACACTCTGCTGTTCTCCGGGCCATCAGTCAGTCTAAAGCTGCCACTGCACACATGTATCTCACCAAGGTATGTGGTTTCACAGTACCCGCTATTGCATGCATCAGGTCCACTTAATGACTCTCAACACGCCTCAACACAAACTATTAACTCTTCCTGCCCTCTGCCATTTCTACTTCCTCACTGGGGACACTTCACCACCTCGGACTCAAATCGCCATAAACTGCTCTTCCATCCAACTTTCATTATATTTCAAGCCTTCCTTTGCCTCATTGGATGACTGGAAGGACACAGATCCTCAGATTCTGGTAGGATCAAGAACCTAACCAACTTTAGATCAGAAGACTGGGTGTACAATTCATGTCAGGATCATGGAGCTTTCCTGCAGCTTAAGTTTCTGGGATTTATGTCAGGACAGAGATTGATACATGGGAATGTTGGTGTAGTGTTGAATTTTAAAAACATACTTTAATAGATCAAAATCCTTTTTATGGGCTGTTGTGGTGCAGTGGTAGTTCACCTGCTTCTGGTCTAGCAGGTTCAAGTCCCACCTGTCCCAGAGGTGCGTCATGACAACTTCAAGTTTGATTAAATACAGTTTTCTAAATGACCATGAAAGCCCCCTAACTGACGTGGGTGAGGTCTTAAATAAATATTTCTCATCTGTATTCAAATAGGAGAAAGATACTGCAGTTGGGGAATTTCAGTTGGGATAGTGAGGTAGTCGACCATGTTAAGATTAATAAGGGGGAGGTTCTTGGATGTTTTAGCAAGCCTACAGGTGCATAAATCCCTAGGCTGCAATGGGAGACAAGGAAGGAGTTGTCATTGTATTGGGTGCTTCATCCTACTGAGCACTATAGGAGATCATGCCACCAAACAAAGGCAGCCTGAGCACAAATAGCAGCTGGGCTCAGTGCTGACTGAGAGTAAAACGGAATACACAGCTGGAGCCCTGGTGGATACATTCACTATTCCACTGGCCACAGGTGAAATGTCAGATGGCTAGCTAATGTGGTGCTTTTGTTCAAGAACAGTAATAGATATAAGCCAGGTAACTACAGGCTAGTTAATCAGATGTTAATAGTAAGGAAGTCCTTAGAGAAAATTTTGAGGGACAGGATTAATCAATACTTGGAAAAGCAAGGATTGATCCGCAACAGTCAACAATGGATTTAAAACAGAGATCCTGGCTGATTAACTGAGTTTTTTTTGGAAAAGGTGACTAAATATACTGATGAGAGTACTGCAGTTGATTTGATTTATGTGGACTTCAACAAGGCCTTTGACAAGCTTCCATATGGAAGTCTGGTCCAAAAGATAAGAGTCCATGGGATTCAAGTCAAGTTGGCAAACAGAATACAAAAACTGGCTTGTAAATAAGAGGCAAAGGGTGATGACGAAAGTTTGTTTTCGTGATTAGAAGCCCGTGGCCAGCACTGTACCACAGTGTTCAGTGCTGGGACCCTTGCTGTTCGTTACATTTATTAACGACTTGGATGTGAATGCAGAAGGTATAATTAGTAAGTTTGCAAATGAAACCAAAATTGGTGGTATTACTGAAAGTGAAGAGGACAGCCTTAAGGTGCAGACTGATATTGATTAACTGGTAAATTGGGCAGAACAATGGCAGATGGAATCTAATCCTGATGCATTTTAGGAGGTCCAACAAGGGAAGGATATAGACAATGAATGGTAGGTCCCTGGGGAGTACTGAGAAATAAAGGGACGTTGGTGTACAAGTCCATAGACCCCAGTGGTACAGGCAGAAAGAAGCCATTCAGATGCTTCCCCACATTAGTGTAGGCTAGAGGAGCAAGAAAGTCTCATTACAACTTTATGAAAAATTTGGTAGGCCACAGATAGAGTAGTGTGTACAGTTCAGGTTGCTACACAATGGAGCACGTGATTGCACTGGAGAGGGTCCTGAGGATTCACCAGGATGTGGCCAGTGATGAAAGATGTGTTGCGAGGATGGATTGGATAGGCTGGATTTGCTTTCCCCACAGTAGAGAAGGCTGAGAGGGGATTTTATTAAGGTATACAAAATTATGAGAGGCATAGACAGGGTAGATCATGAGGACCTTTTCCCCATAGC
Organism: Ginglymostoma cirratum; assembly: GCA_024137785.1. NCBI lineage: Eukaryota > Metazoa > Chordata > Chondrichthyes > Orectolobiformes > Ginglymostomatidae > Ginglymostoma > Ginglymostoma cirratum. The sequence continues at coordinate 24,450,820 of JAHRHZ010000021.1, read as the reverse complement.
AGACATGTCCAAGACCAGATGACACAAGTTTAAGGTGAGGACCAAACGGTTTAGAAGCGATCTGAGAAATAAAAACTTTTCACTCAAAGGGTAGCTGAAATATGGAAAATGCTGCCAGAGAGGGCGATGGAAGCAAATTTCTCGCAACATTTAAGAAGCATCTGGATAAGCACTTAAATTTCCAGGGCACGGACTAAGTGCAGGTAAATGGGATTGGTGCAGTTTGATGTTGCTGGTTGGCAAAGATATGGTGGGCCAAAGGGCTGTTCCGATGTTTTATGATTCTACGATCATAGTCCCCACTTCACTAAGGAATGCTCCCCTTTGATTTAAAGATGTGACCACTGAGTTGAAGCAAATAACAGTCTGGCTGCTGCTTGAGCTGCTGTCATGACCCTGACACAGCTCAAAGCATCACAATGGCATGCTTACCCCCATTCAGTGTTCCAAACCACGACATGCTGTCAGCCTTTCTCAATGTGCAAGAAAGGAAATGCAGCTGCCAAGGCTGGAAGCCGTTAAGTAAGCAGGGAAGTGAATGAATGCTAAGAAATCAAGCTAAGAGTCATTAGAAGCCTCCTGTTTAGATGCTGGGATGTGCACCCCCTGTGTGTGAAACAACCTGGCAGCAGCATCTAAGTCCTAGGTGCCCCTGAACTCCAAAGTAAAATGTTGAGGGGTGGAAGCAATTGAAGAATTAGTGCGAGGGCAGGCATAATGACGACAGCCGGGTCAGAATGGGCAATCTGCAGCCACCAGTTAACAGCTCTGCTTTATAAATTGGGAATTTTCAGTTCCCATTTATTAGAGAAGAAAGGAGAACTGGAATCGGTTTTAAAAATGAAGTGAGTTGAGCTAATTATGAGATGCCAATAAGGTAGTCATGGCTCACCAGCGAGATGAAAATTCTCTCACCGAGTTTTCATTTTTATTCCCCACTGTTCGCACGTTCCAAACTTTCTTGCTACTGTTTGTCTAATTCCAAGGAATGGAAAATTCTGCTTCAAGTATCTTGTCCTCATTAGAATGATACAATTACTTTGTTATTTTGTGGAGATGGCTTGACTGGGTTGTACCCTAATTTTAATTGCAATTTGTTGCGCTGTAATATTCTATACCACAAAAATAATTCATGTTCAATCTCTGGAATGTTTGCAATAGCATATTAATGAATAAACATAACACCAGCAGTCACTTTCAATGAAAGATTAAAGAGGTAGCTCTCATTGCAATCTAAATAGTACTTCATTTGGATGTATGATATTCCGAGCAAATGAAATGCACCCATTAGAAGGGTGCATAGACAAATGTTAATGAAATAAGTTTGCGTGCTTAAGCTAATAGAGTTACTGAAAAGAAAATATTTACTGTGGGGTAGTTTACCTCAGAATATAAATGCAAAAAAATTCCAAGCCATTGGGAAGATGATTTATAAGTACTGCTAAGAGATTTACTAGCAATGTCTTTGGATAGCTTTTGAAACATTCAATAAAGGCATTACTGCACATTGTTTATTAAAATTTAATTTCTAATAACCCACATAAAACTAACGTTGGCAGAACTTACAATCAAATGAGCTTCTAATACTGTTTTAGAAAGAAAACCTTGGTCAGGACATTGAGATATCATTTGGTGAAACTGTGGCAGACAGACAAATCTTTAATAAATTGCCAGGCAGTTTTTTTCTTTCTAACAGAGGACAGAAACTACACCAGTTCCTTCTTCAGTAAATAAGGGACTTCATCTGGTTGGGGCCAGTGGATGGAGAACTGACAAAGTGGACAAAAATTTGGAGAGAAAAAAAAACTCAGGTTAGAAAACCTAATTTATCCATTCAATGGGCGGACCAAACGATCTGCAGAAAATATTGAACTATTAAACTTTAGTATGGGTTAGGACAACATTTTCATCATAACTGTTTTCAGTTTATAAAATGACTCACTTAACACAACCCTGCAAGCATTTTATTGGGGATTGCTCTCATTCAAAGCGTATAGGATTGCTGGTTGTAATTGTTCTGCAACTCTGTAATGAATACTGGTCACATTTGACACATTAAACACATGGTATACAGATAGTTTAAAAAAAATCAGTTTCAGATGTCAAGTAGCTGATCAGGTTATGCTGAGTCTTCAGCAGGGAGCAACTTGATCTGGCACATACCACTATTGTAAATTATTACCGCAGTAACGTTTTCCTTTCATTCAAATTCTCAAGAATACTAAATGGCTTTTGCAACATTTTCATCAGAGTCTTAAATCATTCCAATCAGCTAGCTCAAAAGTCAGTTGCTATAATTTCAAGCAAGTCTTATTTTCACACCTGCTGTAAAAGCCGCTCACGCTCTTTCTCTAGCATGTATGTAACATCATCTCCCTGGGCTGCATCTTGGGCATGTTTATGCCTCTCCTCTTCAAAGTCCAAGATGACCTAACAAATGAAAAGTAATGACATACTCTGTGAAACCCTTTTCCTGATTTTATAAATAGGGTTCAACTCAAATGAACCGTGAATTCTGGCCTATTAATGAACAGCATGGCGGTGTTTTGTTCTGGCAACCTGCAAGAACAAACATGTCTCTAACTGAATCTCTTTTTTTTGGATTAGCTGAAAAGTTGATTTTTAAAGGCTTCACACTTGCCGCACAGAGTAACAGATTTACGACGTAACTCTTCCAACCAATTGAGACATTTCAACAACCCAGCAATGATTTAATTTGCACTGATAAATGGCTGGAAATAAAAACCATTTAGGCAAATCCGACCACCTACCTTTCTATGTCGAATTTCAGCTGCAGCTAACTGTGCAGTCATTCTCTCCTGCATCTTTTTGCAGTGATCCATGACTATTTGCAATATGGATAGTGGACTGGTACAGATGGCCGGCTTATCTTTGCTGCCATCATCACCACCTGCTTCATAGTCTCTCTGGAGAGCCAGGAAAGGATCGCTGAGATTAAATGTCCCATAACGTTCCTGGATAAAAACATCCTTTCGGCGAGACTGAAATGACAACAAATTGAATAGCATAAACATGAAATCCAGAAACAGTATGCCTGGAGTTACTACACTTCATATTCATTTGAGAACACAAGGATTAGGGAAACAGCACTGTTTTTGGGATTGCGCAGATAGATGCACGGGAAAGGATGGCACATACTGAAGATGTGAAATAAAAACAAAAAACTCTGAAGACAGAGAACACAAGACTCATACTGGACTCCCTCTCCACAGATGCTGCTAGACCGGAGTACTTTCAACATTTGTTTTAAAACAAATGGGCTATCGTAACCTGCTTTTGATATATTTTATGCTGGATTTTCCACGTATTCTGCTTATGTAATTTATGTAGAATATTTACTAATTGTGTCTACTACTTAACCAATGTTATTGAATACCTAGCAACTTGTTCCTGTCCTTCAATATGTTTCACTACATTAATTCTTGCATGACACAGTATTAATACCTGCTGTATTGATCCTAATTAGTCATCCAATTTCCTTAGAGACAAAAACAAAATCCAGCAATTTAGTTACAAATTTTGTAATCAGTAAATTTTGTTCTTAAGCAAGTCCGAATGACTTGTGATTCTCTTTTCAGAACTACTCAGAATAATCACACTCATGGGTGAATCAGTCTGAGTAAATCAGTCAAGAGAATACCCGTGACTGATGTTCAGCATTGAGTTCTTAATGGCTGGGATGTTCCCTGCCATTTAGTACTGTGTGCTCTTAAATAGTCACTCTCACATTTGGTTTTCATTTCTTTCAAAATTATAATTTATGAAGGCTGACATTTTTTTGTGATGAAAATACCCATTTCCTCGCATACATAGCAGTTTACTAAACACACGAATGCACAATTAAGAAAGTTAAGAACATTTGTAAATAAAATATTTAGAATTACTTAATTTTCATTTACAAAAGAATTTTAGGGCCTTGGTGCTAAATCTACTTTTAAGAAGGCAACATGGCATTTCTGCAATGGATCAAATCAGTTCATTCAGAGACACCATATTTGTTTACTGATTTTAACAAAAATGTAGACTTGGACTTCAATTGTTATCCTTATTATGAGACATAACACAAGTATGTCTTTAAAAGACATGCTCATACTTCCACTGTATCATAGTATGTGATCTGACGGTATAAAGGTCTCATTCTCCCTCTTACCTTGGACTACTTGAAGCATTATACTCTACTAGAACCACACTCCTGTGTTGTAATCTAATGTCTTAACATTAGTCTAGACACATTATGTGCCTGACGTGTGTAATGTTAAGTTAGCTGTAATAAATGTTTATGTCATGAGCCATAACACAAGCACTGCCACATCAGGTAAAACACACTATTGGAGGCTAACCGATACTTATCCATTTTCTACACAAATCAGATTATGAAAAAGAATGTGCCATTTGATGTTCTGATGCTTACGTGGATATATACGAGGAAGATGTAAATGAAGGATAATTGAAATAATTGGATTATGTCGAAAGCACAATATCAAATGCATTACGATTAAATGCCAAAGCAGTTTTTTTTCTTATTGACATCCACCACCTCCCCCCCACACCAAACTCTCATCCTAATGGATTCCATATAATGCTGTGCTAAGATTATTCTTGCCAACAATTACATTAATAAATTCACCATTCATTGTTACGGTTTCAAAAGTAAAATCACCAAATCTCTATCTTCATTCAAGCTTCAAATTTACACAGCCAATCAAAAAAACTGTCAAATTATAATTGTGGGATTACAGATTTAATGTGCCTGCACTGCTTTTGGGACTGAAAATAGTTTCAATGAAAAGTCGTGAATCAGACATTAGCTGGAACCTGCAATGATAATCTGTAAACAAGCAAGTTAATGTGCTTCAGCAGAAGTAAAATAACCTAGACTGATTTTATTTTTCCTGGATCTAGCAGGCCTGTAAGTTTTGTTTAATAGTAATTGCCCAGAGTTCTCAAACTTATAATGCTAATTTCGGTGAGCCTTTAAATATTTAAATATATCAAGGGAAGCAAGGGCCAAGTGGTATTATCGCTAGACTGCTGATCCAGAAATCCAGGTAATATTCCAGAGTCCAGGGTTTGAATTCTGTCGCAGTAGATGGTGGAATTTGAATTCAATGCAAATCCAGAATTAAGACTTGTTGTCAATTGTCAAAAAACCCATCTGGTTCACTAATGTCCTTTAGAGAAGGAACTGCCATTCTTACCTGGTGTAATTCCAGACCCACAGCAATGCAGGCGACTCTTAATTGCCCTCTGGGCAATTGGGGATGGTCAATAAATAGCCAGCAATGCCCACCTTATGGAAATGAATTTAAAAAATGTATTTTAAATGTTAAAAGTGAATTAAAATGTTTTTAAAATGATTTTAAAGCAAAGCATTTAAACATAGGAAAAAAAACCAAAATATGATAGATAGTGGAGTGAAGAGAGACTGGTGTTCAGGCTTGTTCAACTCTCATTCCCTCTGGCCCCAATAACCCATTAAGTCTGCTCCAAGTTCCTACATGATGATTGATGACATGGCGCTACCCAAATTTAATCATCAGTATTTGCTAAATGAAACGAAATATTAATCAAGGAGCCCATTTAATGGGAAAGAAAATCATTCCCACGACTTTGGAACTTTTAAGCCTTTAGAATTGAACCTTCATTTCTCTCAACCCTATTCAGAAAGCTCCATTTTTAATCTGTTGGGGTTAGAGAAAATTATACACCTTTATTCCATAACAAATAATGTTTCATAACTGTGGCAGATTTAAGTGTTTAATATTCAAAACCCAATGGCATAATGAATTATGCAGCAGTAAAAGAATAAAAGCAATAAAGGAGGTAGATGATGTTGCAAATTAATCATCAATAGACAGTTCTTTGGAAATATTTTCAATGTGGACAAAATTCTCTTTATTTGGAATGTCTCTTTTTGCACAGGGGTTATCACATTGCCTGCCAGGCTATGTTGTGGGGGCAATTTGAACATCTGGTACTTTCATGGCTGTCAAGAGGAATCTAGAACTGTATCTGCCTTTGACACAGGCTTTCCTCTTGACACATTATAAAATAAAGAAGCCAGCCAACCCATTCAGTCCACAGCTCTCACGGCTATAAAAGCAAAAACAAATGAAAGACCTTCACAGCACTCACATCAAATCAAGAAAAAAATTCTCAATGTCATTTACGCTTATTAGGACATCTTATAGAAAATATATCAAGTTTCAACAAAATGTAGAGGTACATTTATTAATACTTTAGATAGAATGCCTCAAATGTAATTAAGAACTTTTAAGCTCAGGCAAAAATGTTTGCCCTAAATTAAATTTGTCTAACTAAATAAATCTGACACAAAAAAGCTGATGTTTGAACGTGTATTTACTGGACTGTTGTAAGAACCCATCTGGTTCACTAATGTCCTTCCTTTAGGGAAGATAATCTGCTATCTTTAAACAGTATGTCCTATACATGACTCCAAATCCATGGTACAATTGATTCTGAACTACTGTGAAGTACACAGGAAGTTCACACTCAAAGCTCAACAACAAAATACGGCAATGAATCGATAAACATATGGGCATAAACATATGTTGCCCTTGCTGGGCAACCATGCCGCCTAGTTAACTCTGCAAAATCCTTTTCAATAAAATGTGGGGACTTGGACCAAAATTGGGTAAGTCTTGCCATAGACCAAAACAAAGAACAGCCTGAAATTGTCATTCCCAGAAATGCGTACCTTTCAGCAATATCTGAGATTTCTTCTGGATATATCCTGTCTAGCTGAGAGGAGAGATCCACTAAAGGTGGAGATATAGTGGTGAGTACAAGCCTGTTATCAAGGCTATTCTTATAACACATGAAAATATAGGAATTCCAATTTGTATACTGGCCAGTGAAAGTAGTTGTATGACAGCAGTGGAGAAGGTATTAGCATATTTTCCCCAACTAGGATTTCAAAGGAAAAAGAGCACTTTAATAGGTCAATCTCAAAAGCAGGAGAAAACAGGAAAGCTTGGTTTAATATTTTCTGAAAACTCTTTTTCAAAACTGGGTCACCAACACTATTGGCATCACAGTGGAAAATATAATATGAATTCCTACTAAGTGATATGAATGATCGGATTACTTGATATTTTGTTAAACTAGAGTCCACTATTAGGGAATCAACCTAAAATATTTAATTTGAAAAACACTAGTTTGCTGCTTAACCGGATAATGGAAGTGGTCTGATTCTGACTTAATCTTAAAGTCAGACACAAAGATGTGAAGTGGAACTCAGTAAAATTCAGCCAACTGCAGTCAACTCCTGACCGAATATGAATAAGAAACAGCTAACAGTAGATTAAAAAACACTGATTCACGAATACCCTTTAGTGAAAGATCTAACCCATATACAATACTCCAAACTAGGAAAGCACTAAATTGGGTCAATCGGGGTAAAACAGTCAATAAACAAAGGTCACCAATCTCAGTCACTATCATAAGAATGATTATGTTTTTGAAAAATCTGAACTGTAACTACAACAGATTGCTAACATGACAATAGTGCAGGAAGAGGCACCTTGTCATGTTTTTATTATTAAAAATGTTGTGAAATATTTACCCAGTGTTCAATGAAAACTTTTTCACAAGATCATAACTCTCAACATCTGCGGGTGGCAACAGACCTAGATTTCAATCATCTTCAGTGTTAAATTGGCTGCTGAGTAAACACTGCAAAGAATGATAGGACTGCTAAACAGTTTCTAGTTCAACATCCAGAGAGCCTGGTATGTAAAATGAAATTAATCATCACGCCAGTGTAGACAGAGGTGGGCCTGAGAATCCTTTTTGGGACAGAGTGAAAAGGAGCTGTACGTGAATAACAAGTGCCTGCTGCTGACACTGGATGCCACAAATAGGAGGAGTATAATTCCTCAGCACCAACATCCCTCATCGCGACGAGCATAAAACAGGAGTGCAAGGTGGCATCAACAGGTATTTAGCCTTTCCCTCTCCCACCTAACTTACCCTAATCTGTTCTTGCAGAATCCTTCTTAGGGGTTCTTTGCTCTCTTCTTGCAGTTTTTGCTATTTACAAAGTTTTGCTGTTCACAAAGCTAAAAAAAACCTACAAGGATTATAGCCAATTGAGGTCAAATGGCATGCTCATACTCCTATTTCTTAGGAGTCAGTACAGATGGCTCGAGGCCCTGTGGTAGTGTTAATACATCTGAGTCAGGAGGTCTGGGTTCAAGTTCCACCAACTCCATAGGTGTGTAATAAGATCACGAAACAAGCCAATTTGAAAGTAACTGTAAGTCTGCATAGGACATTCATGCTTACTGCTTTCCCTTTTGGTGCTGTTTTGCTTTAACATTAAGTTATTAGGAACAGAAGGTTTGTTGGAACATCACAATATTTGTTTTAAAACAGTAACTTGCCTGATCCAAGTGACGCCATTTTGGCACAACCTCTTCCTCTCTCAGACTTTAGGCCACTCCTGTCTTCTGACTTGCAGCCTCTCCCTTTGATACACTGCTGCTCAAGGTCTTCACCAGGGAGCTCCCATCAATCAGGCCCCTGACCACTCAATATGGCCACCACATGTTGTGGCCCCTGCATGCCACATTCCACATCTCCACCCCATCAAAGTAACCTGGGCGTGACAGAGCCTGCAGGGCATCAGCCAAATTAAAGTCCAGGCACCCTCCTCACCTGGCTTGCACGTCTGGTCTCAACAGCCACATCACCTTTCCCGTCTCCCGTTCAGCCCTCCCAAGGCAGTGGCTAAAATAGCAAAGCCCTTGTAGCAAGCTGTGCCCCACAGCAGGCAGAATAATAAAGGAGAGCTACCAAACTGGATACAGACCAGAGTAGCTATCACCTTTCGCCTAAACCAACTCATTCTGCTGGAAAATGTCTGCTAACTTTTGTCTATGAACATGGTAGGCCAACAAAATCCAGAAAAAAATGTCATAGACAGTCAGTTTATTTACAACAAAACAGAGCTACAAGGACAATCAGGCAGCAAAAGTAGATTATACAAAGTCAGAATGGAATTAAGTTATTTTAAGTCAAGCAAGATAACCTAGTGATGTGAGAAAATGTGTGTTTATTGCCTTGTATTATAAAATGTAGAAAGATTGTACTGATTGAGCAGTATTTGATCATCACTCATTCTGCATGCTTGTGTTGTAAAATAAAGCTGCTCAATATTTGGCACCCTTTTTTTCCCAACTATTTTCTTGCTGACATCAAAAAGCAAAGACCCTTTCTGATGAACTGACTGAAAAATTGAGAATTACATTTTAATCCAGCACTTGAGATGTCGTCCATTATCACAAGTGCTGCGTTCCAAATAAGACAACAGCCAAGACCCAAGAAGTCTGCCTCCCAAGAAGTTGCAAAAAATTTAATAACAGCACAACTTCAGGAAAGCAACAGAGTTTTTCCAACAGCCTGGCCAAACTTCGTCCCTAAAACCCAATGACAAGCTAGAATAGATTATTTGGTCATTCATAATTTTGCCAACAACAGCTTCAGAGCTCACTTACAAGCTAACAGTTGTTACATCCTCAGCCACACCACCAAAGTTACATTACAAATCTGGCAATGCACTAATAAATTAGATTTTTAAGTGAGAGATCTAGGAGACATACTAAGAGAACAAAAGCACAAGATGCCATGCTTTTTAACAATCAACAATAAATTTTACTATACAATACAAGAACACTTACACTCTCCTGGATTCTGTGAACCTTACCCCCTCAAAGGCACTCCTCTGACTTTTCACAAAAATGCAATCTTCACAAAGCAGGACCAATCGTGGATTTTTCTAGCTCTAATCTTGCTCAGTTGCATCGAGCAAACACTGCTTGCAGGCTTTTCAACTTTCAATCTCAATTATACTCTATTATTGGCACATGGCTTTTTCTGAGCTCTCACGGCTCCCATAACATCCCTGGCCCTTTGGCAAACAAAGCTGTTTAACTGCTGTAGGACTTCCAAATCCTCCCTGCACAAAACTCATAATTTGCCAGTTAACAATATTACTCCAAACAAAGACTGTTTCTCCAACCAACTGCCTTATCCAACTGCTGCTAACACTTTAAGTCCTCTTCAATGACCCCTGAACTGTCCTGAGTGACCTCTTGAAAACATTTCAGTAAGTCCCTCCCCGTTGCAAGGCAGAAGTTAATATTAATAAATTGTGAAATGGTTAAATGTAGCACCCTTGGAATGGAATGTTTCCTGAGAGTTATATTCTCACAGAATACTGGAAATGGAGTTAATCACAAAGCAATTATGCTTCAAATTAATTTTGTGTAAAACTACCTAGGGATATCTAAAATATTTGAAAAGGTGCCACGTAAATACATTCTTTTTCCTTCTGTATTCGAAGAGATCGGGTATGACAAAATTATTTGAGTTGCTGCAACATTTTTTGGTCTGAACCCTGTTTCGTATCATTGTGGGCATTTCCGGGACTGCAGTCATGTGATATTACCGACCAGCCAATTATGCCTGTAAAATGTATAATAACAGAATTCAGGACAGAAAGAACTGAAGATAAAAGCAAGCTATGAAGTCTGACAATTCTGGGAGTTTGCTGGATCATGGTGAAGTAGAGATTCTGCAATGCACTTATTGTGTATCTTACTTTGTTTCTAATCACATGCAGACATATGAAGCAGTTTGCTTTTAAAAAATATTCTGTTTAAATTATTTTACACACAATGATCTTACCATAAGCTACATGGTTTGATCGTGCAGCCAGTACTTTCACAGATCGCGCTACTCATGTAGTATATTCATAATGTAATGCAGTGGTATCTGCAGACTTTGAAAAGAACTGGCCCAAGGGAATGAAACTTAAAAATTACTTAATGGAAAAGCAAATCAGATAAAAGCTTTTATTGTACAGCCAACAAAAAGAATACAGCTTTTAAATGTTCACCTTCCATTAGATTTTACTTTAAACACATTTTCTTCAAAACATCTTTCCTTCAAATTATAGCTTAGAATGTAAAATAAATTAAAGTATTACGATGGGTGTTATCTACAAAGTAACTCCCGCACTGCGTAAAGAAAAGCAATTTCAGTACAAATTGGGGTAAATGATCCAATTCTGATTCCCTTTATATTGGTTTCAGTTTTATATTACTGCAGGTATTTATTAAGCACATACAATCACTTTGTCCTCTATTTCACAGAATAAGAGGATTTATTATATTTAAGCTGGAATTTTCCCAATAGCAGGTACACCTATTCTAGTAGAGAAAGTATGATACTTCATGGTAATGTCTCCAAGACAGTATTTCATAGCATTAGAAGCAGACAACTGTATTTCAATCATTAATTTTATGTTGACTGACCTCTCAGTCAAAGCAGCTTTGTTCTTACTGCATTTTGCAGAATAATAGTTACTGTTACAGCTACATTTTGCAATAAAATCTACTGTTTGAGGCGGTTTTCTTCAAAGCGCTTTCTGCCTCAGACACAGCCTGATAAAACATTTTGACTTGCCTGGGAAGGTACTGCACCAACCACGCACGAAGCTTAATACCAACAGGACAAAGCCACCCAATTGATTGGCACCCAATCCACCAATTTCAACATGCAACCCCTTCATCACTGTCATACAGACACAGCAGTGTGACCATATTCAAGATGTGTCAAAGCAAGTCAAAGATCCTCAGACAGCATCTTCCAATTTCCATGACCTCTGCAACAGCAAAATTAATAGATGCATGGGAACATCACCACCTCCATGTCACACAACATCCTGACTTGGAACTGTACTGTAATTCCTTCACTGTTGCTAGGTCAAAGTCCTGGAACTCCTGTATAAAAACAGTGGGGGTCCACCTGCTCTGTTTGGACTGCAGCAGTTGAAGGCAATAGTTCTCCATCATCTTCTCTTGGCTTTGCAAAATGGGTTGGTAGCAGTAGTCTCAGCTGTAGCATTATCACTGGCATAAAGCAGATTTCACAAATTCTGTTTCTGTGCTGTACATTCCACTTGGTTTCATGTTATTTAGCTACCAAAATAGGAGGTCATGTGGCAGCAGACTGTATATTCTAGTAAATCAACGTTACTTGAAAGCGAATTTAATTTGAATTGAAATTAAAGTGAATTGAAACACACACTGGCTTCTAAGATGATATAAAGTCCACATTCAAAGTAATATTTGATGTTGGATCCAAGAATCATATCTAATAAAGAAGTTCAAAAATATAACACTGACCTTGAACGGCAACAGCCCCAAAAAGCAAGATAAATTGCATGCAGGCCTTTCTTAACACCAGAAACAAGATCAAACAAACTGCCTCAAACCTTCACTCTATTGCTCACAGCAGAAGCAATCAATCGTGAAGAATTCAGGGGCACAACAGCGTTTTTTTCAACAAGATCGCGCAATAGCAAGTCAAACTGCACAACCAAATTGACAGCTACAGTCTTTTGGGACAGTGGCATAGATTCGTTAGTGCTGAAGCAACATTGCTGGTCACTGACTTCAACAGTAATAACATACAAAAGAAATCTACAAATCTCTTTATTCCTCAGTCCCTATGGCAGGTCAAATCAGACAAGTCCAGCAGATGTCTTTCTGCGCAGTCAAAATGATGCCAGCAGGCAGGTAACAGCCAATCGCATGATTTCCAAGATTACCAATTACACAAAACTAGGTGCGGTTGTGAGGAGGATGCAAGGAACCCCCAGAGTAATCTAGACAAGTTGAGTGTGCGGGCACATACCTGGCAGATGAAGAATAAAGTGGATAAATGTGAAGTCATGCACTTTGGTTTGAAATCTAGAAAAGCAGAGCATTACTTAAATGGTGATATATTGGGAAATATGAACATACAAGGATGTCCTTGTACACCAGTCAAGAGAAGTAGACAGGCTGATGCAAGCAATTAGGAAGGCACATGTGGCCTAAATTGAAGGAGAATGAGAGTTCAGAAGTTTGGAAGTCTTACTGCAGTTATGCAGAAGCTTACAGATGAGACCTCAGCTCAAGTACTTTGTGCAGTTTTGGTCCCACTACAAGGAGAGGATACACCTACCGTAGAGGGAATGCAGCAAAGGTTCCCTCGGCCGACAGCAGGGATGGCAAGACTATCGTATGAAGGGAGATCAGTTCAACTGGGCTGCATTCCCTATAGTTTAGAAGAATGAGAGGAGATCTGATTGAAATGTATAACATTCTAAAAAGGGCAGAACAGATTTAGTTCACCTGGTTGGCAGTCTGGAATCAAGAGTCACAGCCTAGGGATACAAGGTATGCCATACAGGATGGAGATAAAAAAAATTCCTTCACTCAGAGGGTGGTAAACCTATGGAATGTATTACCAAAGAAAGCTGGGGAGGCCAAGTATGTTCAAAAGAAGGATTGATTATTTTTCCCAATATTACAGGAATTAAGGAGTCTGGACAGAAAACAGGAATATAGGATTGAAATTGAGGATCAGTCATGTTCATATTCAATGGTGCCATACGCTTGGAGGACTGAATGGCCTACCGCCGCTCCTAGTTTCTACATCTCTGATATAGTCACACATACAAACCGGAATACTGAAGACATTTAATGAGAAAATTAATAATGACCAACTGGATTAAGATAGAAATTATAACTTTCCAAAACAAAAATGGAATTTTCTATCAGCGAAATTCCAAAATACAGAATTAACTCTGAGTCAATGAAATAATTTGGCAGTATTTATGAAGTTAGTACACTCTCAACAACCCCATTACATCTCCTTCAATAAAGTTGCAATTTTTCAAGGATTTTTACAGTGAGACTAACAACATAGGAGGAAATAATTCTCATCAATTAAATGGATTTTCTATGATTGAAGTGCACCTTACAAAAAAGCATGAAATCACCGACAGCAACTTAAGGATTTCCATGTTATTCTGTATATGTTGACTCTAGAATTTTCTCTCCATTTCAGTGAAATTAAGGGGGTAAACATGATAATTTTGCCATCATTACTGCAATGAAATTTGGACCAATGAGTTTCACATTTACACAATCACTAACATAAATAAATAAGGTGTGCTTGGATACACTTGACTATCTTGGCTGTAAATCGATACTGCTCTTTAGTTCTGGATTCTCTTGTTAATTGCACGAATTGCTTTCACCCATCCTGTTACGTCACTTATTCACTTAAATACCTGGATTAGACCACATCCTAATCTCTTTATTTCATGGGAACGCAAGACAAAATTACCCAAAAATCTATTAAAATCAACATTTTCATCATATAGATCATTCTGGCAAGTCATGTGCACATTTGCTCTTGCGGTTCTTGCATGTGGCTGGTCATCAGTATAGAGGGCTTGAGAGAGGCCACTCTGGGGATAAGTAAACTTGCTTAATGATGACAGGTTCTGGTCATGGACTGAAATCTTGAGGTCAAGAAAGACTTTCTTGGAGCAGTCTGATAGTTTTCATCCTGCTCATTCTAATGTAAGTTCATGACAACATTGTTGCATGCATCGGAAAATACATTCAAACTACACTGCACCTATTGCTCCAGTTGCTGAGTATGAAGTGTATGGTGCAGCAGCCTCCCGGTTGCTAAAACACAGATTGCTAACTTGGCCAAACAGCGAGGGATGCTGGGTACATTGGCTAAGTGAAACGCTGAAATCACAAAACCCACACACCAGACACAGTGCAAACATAGCAGCCAGGTGCTAATGATATTAGCATAATGTAAAAGGCAACCATAAGTCTGCACAGACGCCCCCACAAAACTAGAAGCTTCTCAAAAACAAAGATACTGCAAACGCATCTCAGGTATGTGGTTTATAGGAAGACACTGAAGTCTGACCTGTACTTGCTGGACATACTCAAAAGCTTAGCAATGTTTGCTAGGGAACTGTGCATCAGCATCATAATAATGTGGAGATTTTGGGGACTGTCCTGCAGCTGATACCCAGAGCAACCCTGTCCTTGTCTCCCTCATGCAATCTCAAATCCACTCACTATGTGGCATGCTTCCTGAAGGACATAACTGACATATCGTAGCTCCTTCTTCCTTTGATTGCCTGCCCAGTCTTTCATGATAATCTGGAACAGATGAACGGCATTGGATGTAACACTGCAATTCTTACTTCTTAATACATAGGAAGAGGTTGTGCATCACAAAAGTAAACTGCATTTCAACTCTTAATACTGGGTTAGAAATTGGCAACAATAACTAGCCAGAACATGATTTGAAAAGAAACAAAATCTGAGAACAATCTCAAAATTTTAGCGTGGATAGGGGGGATGTTTCACAGTTTAATTTGTCTTTTTGTTAATTTCCACGCATAAAACAATTACTGAAGCAGTAAAATCACTCATCAATTTACACAACAATTCAATCCTGGAATATGGATGCCATTGGCAAGGCCAACATTTGCTATCTTCCATTATTTTCCCCTAAGGTGGTGGTGCTGCACCTTCTTGAATTGCTACAGTTGATGTGATGTGGTATGTCCATGGTTCTGTTCTGGCAGGAGCTTTAGCCAGCAACAATGAAGGAATGGCGACATTGTTCCAAATCAGCATGTTGCATGGAATAGAAGGAAGTTTGGAGGTGGTGGTGATCGTAATCGCCTGCTGCTCTTATCCTTCTAGATGGTAGAAATCATGCTGTCAAAAGGATTCTTAGTGAGTTGTTACAAATGGCCCAAATACTTTTGGAACGTATTTTTGCCTAGGTGTGAAAATCACTTACTGGCCCATTCAGAAAACATTTTTCCTTCATCAGATGTCCAGGTTCAAATTCTTTCGACAATCAATATGTTAAGACATGAAAATGGCTGCACCAGATGCCAATATTGAAGTTTCATTGTGCTTTTAACTTTTTCAGTTAAACACTGAAGCCAGATATGGTCCATGCTTTGATGACAGAATCATAACAAAAAGACCTTACTTTTAAAAAATTTCAAATTTGTTGTACTGCTATCCAAAATGTACATTGTAATGAAGCAAATGACATAAACATACACTTCAGTTGTGAACAACTAAAAGTAACTACTTAAAACAGTATAACAGCAATCCAGTTGTTATTTCATTGTATCAATTTAGTAAGAGGTTGATGATGGTTAAAACTGGATAAAACAATAGAATGGTAGTGAATTTATTTGTGAAAAATCCTCATTCATTTTTCAAGAAATTGAGAGGCAATCACTGAACCTCTTAGGCATAACATTTCCAATTTCCAGAAACCCCTCCTCATAGCTCAAGTATCTAAACCTAGAAACTATTTTAGTCTGCTTTTGCTGTATCCTCCTAAAAACCTTGCTATCCCTAATGATGCCAAAGACAGGGACTATACTTGGTACTCCAGAATGTGCCTAAACAATACACTGCAAACCTGCCATTACTTGATCACAACCATGAGTGTTCACCATGCTATACATTCAAAGAGATCTTACTTGCACTTTTCTTCTAAACACTGTGCTGATAGTTACAGCAAATCAAATCTCCATCTGCTCCAAGGCTAATGCTATTATGCAGTAACATTTAATTTGTCTTCACATTGCTTATCTTCAGCTATAATTTCATCATTCATTACTTAAAATAAACATGTTACTTATCAGCATGAATGTCAACCTACGAGTCTACAGTTGTCCTTATGCACTTCCCAAGATAAACCAGTATTTGAAAGAAAGAAAAGGCATCATCATATTTACTTAATGACAGTTAGAGCTTAGTTAATTATTCTTTATATTAAAAACAAAATGTGTATCACCTACCACACTACAGATTCTATGATTTGAAAAAAGGTAAGGACGCAAGACCCCAAAAACAGACAAGGCTGTACATGCTCCGCCCTCTTTTCAGGGTTGTGTTAAATGGTTAAGAAATACAAATCAGAGGTCAATGGATTTGAGCTGCTTGGGAAAAAAATTAAACAGGACAGTACCCTTGTGTCAGAAAGCTATCCCAGAAAACTACTGAAATGTTCCCTTATTAAATTTTATAAATTTGTTGAATCTCTAAAGCTTTAGTAGAAGCTTTTTAATTCCAACTAAATTGTATCCTACATCTGGGGGTTTACATAAACATGTGCACTGCCCAAGGGATAGAGAGCCACATCACAGGATTAGATGCAAAGCATACCACTTCCAAAATGGATCTAGGATGTATCCTACCGCATAAGGAATTAGTCATCTACAAAATCTTAATGAAGATCATTTGAATTAACATGTTATGCATAGCTAAAAACAGAAGTCCTGTCTTTTCATCACACTGCCACAATAAAAAAGGTTGCAAACCTGAAAAGTTAAATTGCTTTCTCTCTCCACAGATGCTGCCTGACCTGCTGAGAATTGTCAGCATTTCTGTTTTTACACTGTAATTATCTTGCCATGCAGAAGGAATAGCAACTGGCAGAACATGTCAACATTCACAGTTACTGCTGGCAAGTGCAAGACTGACTCACAGCATTTGAACTTTGAATTCAACTAATATCACTTGGCATCAATTCACAGAATTATATTCTTGTTTAGATCATTTGAGAAAAGATTTGTGCAAATGTTATTGCTGAAGTCTGACAAATTGCATAAGACACACGATGCCAGGTTATATAGAGTTCATCAGGTGAAGTCTTTGAAAGCTTGTGATTTCAAAAATCTGTTGGACTATAACCCGGTGTCGTGTGACTTCTGACTTTGTCCACCCCAGTCCAACACCGGCATCTCCACGTAACTGCATAAGGTGGTGGCCATGTGCCCAATGAGGTCATTCCCCTGGTACCTCTCTCATGTCTAAAATGTCTCTATTTCTCATTTCTGTAGTAAATGGAGTTTTAAAAATTATTTTCAAATATCTAAAAAGTACAACTGAAAGTTTTCTAATGTAACATATTCCTACTTTATGTAGCACTATTATATAAAAACAAAAAATTGCAAATAAATGTTGAAAAGACTCAACCTTTCAGGCAATATTTATTGAGAGAGGGAAATAGATAACTTTGTAAGTCTGAGTTTTCATCAAGACTCTTTTAAACATCACTTACAATTATTAAAAAGTTCAGAAGGCTCTTTAAGAGTGGGACATACAAATCTGTGGAGTCTTGAATATTCTCAAAATAACTGGCCTACAATGGAAGCATGCTTTAAACATGGTAGGTTTCAACAGGTTACAACATTAACCAATTACATATTACATAGGAGCTCATGATGTTGGATTTTTGTTCATTTGTCCTTCCAAAGAAACCATATCAAACCTATTAGACGAACGCAACAGATGATAGAATGAGGAACAGATCAACAATCATTGCATATTCAAACTACTGGACTTATGCTTAACAACACACTTTACGCTCAATGGCAAGATATACGACCAGATCAATAGGACTCCCCATGGGCTCACCCATCTCCGGACTGATAGTTGAGGCAGTCATGCAAAGACTGGAACAAACAGCCCTCCCACAGATCCAACCCAAGCTCTGGATCAGATACATGGGTGACACTTTTGAAATTATTAAAAGAACAGAAAGTGAGAACACCCACTGATTCATCAACATCATACTCACGGGATCACATTTACAAGAGAAGAGGAAAACAACAAACTCCCATTCCTGGACGTGACCTCACTGCAAAAGTATACAGGAACTCCATACTTACTGACCAGGTCTTAAACTATCACTGCAACCACCCCAAATCACACAAGAGGAGCAGTGTTAGGACCCTGTTCAAAAGGGCTGCTACCCACGCAATCTGCAGGAGGAAGAAGAACACCTCTCCAAGGTCAATACCAGGAATGGATACCCCCACAGCTGCCTAGCCAACAGACAACACAACCAGGACACACCAAAAGCCGAAACAATAACCATAACCACATATAAAAAACACTTCAGAACTGACAGCCAGACGACTCAGGCCACTAGGAATCATGACAGCACACAATCCAGCAGCCACACTAGGACGGCAAATGACCAGGGTTAAAGTCCCAATAGATACCATGGACAGGATGGTTTACAAGATACCACACGGAGACTGCACAAATCACTACGTGGGACAAACATGAAGACAACTAGCAACCCACATCCACGAACATGAGCTGGCAACTAAATAACATGACCCGATGTCTTTGGTTTCAATACACACAGATGAGAAAAACTACAATTTCAACTGGGACAACACTACTACCATAAGACAAGTCAAACAGAGGACAGCCAGGGAATTCTTGGAGGCTTGGCATTCGTCCTCAGACTCCAATCAACAAACACATGAAATTAAACCCGATATACCGACCATTACAACGGGCAGCCAGAACCGGCACCTACTGGAAACAGCAAAAACCAGACAATATAAATTCGAACCAACACAGGACAATAGCGCTTCACAGGAGGCTCCACAGCACTGAGGATGTCACCTAGTAAGGTGACGAAACATCTGCTATCAAACTTCCCAGCTCGGGATACACACCAACATCTACAACTTGTCATTTCCCTTAATTTGAAATTTCTCGCCAAGCCATGAGCCATTTTTACAAAACAAAAACAAGCAAGTGAATAACCCCTCGGCTAAATTAATCTTTAAATGATAACAGTCAAAATCTGAAAAATTACTAAACTCATTGGAACAAAAAAAATTACTGGTTAAAAGCTGTGGGAATAATCCCACAACACAACATTCGGTCATTGAACTAATATTCCATACATCCAATTAAACAGAATATTGGTTGGAAAGTCATTGTGTACAACAACTGCAAATTTTTTCTTCAGTCACATCCACTAATATACACTTTGAATTGACAGTTTTTGAAATCAGTAGAAACATTTTCTAGAAAAGTCTGAGAGACAAGGCTCTGTTTTCGTGTACTCAAGCACGAACATGAACTCTCTCCAACTACAACACCCTTTCTGAAACCATACATCGGTTTAATTCTTAAAATTTATTGACAACCATAAAACATTTACAATCACAAGGACATCTGTTTCTAGTTTAGTGCCCAGAGTCCTTTATTCCTTGTCTAATTTTTTTCAAACTAAGGCCTCGACTTGCATTTTTGTATCTGTCAAGGCCCCTTATTTCAGGAAGCTTGCCCTCTTGCACCACTGCGAGTTCTGACACAAGTCAATTCTGGATTCGAAATGTTTTTTGCCCTTTCTTTCTTCCCACTAGGGCTCTTGTGGCCCAGTGGTATATCCTTCCCTCTTGTTTCAAGTCCAGCCCGCCGCAGAGGTGCGTAATAACATCTCCGAACAGGTTGTTGAGAAAAATATTCTCACTTTCGATTCATTCACCTTATTCAACCACTCCATGTACCATGCTTCTTGGCCATCATCCTTAATATTCAAAATCTTAGCAGGTAACCTTCCATGCATGTTCCAAATGTGTCACATCCCTCCAATTATTAGACCCATTCTGGAATAAACATGCCTTAGACTACCCATTCTAGGCACCTGACCTATGGATGTGATAGTTTAGTCATTTGTGCCATGATCAGTCACAATGTTATCCAGCATTTGACCAATCAAAGTTTGCTCCTTAGGATATAAAACACAAATGTTTGAAGTATAAGATCCTGCATTTACTTCTATCAACTGTTCAGAATCTGATTTTTAGAAAATAACTCCAAATTATAATGAAGCTCAATGGTTTGGCTATCATGTTTCATAAGTACTGGCTATCATCTGATGTATCAACTTACCAGGGCCTTTCCATTCTCTATAACCCCATACGTTTCCTTATTCATTCATAAGATATGGGGGCACCACTGGCTGAGCCAGCAGTTATTGCCCATCCCTAGTTGTCGCTGAGAAGGTAGTGCTGAGCTGCCTTCTTAAACCACTGCTGCCATTTCATGTGGACAGCCACACAAAGTTGTTGGGGTGGGAGTTCCAGGATTTTGACCCAGCAACACTGGAGGAACAGCAATATATTTCCAAGTCACGATGGTGAGTGGCTTGGATGAAAATTTGCAGGTGGTGGTGTTTCCATGCATCTGCCACCCTTGTCCTTAATGATGATAGTAGTTGTGGGTTTCAAAGATGCTGTCAAAGGAGCCTTAGAGAATTTCTGCTGTGCCTCCCACTGATCTTTCACATAGCTGTTACTCTGTATTGGTGGTGAAGGGAGTAATGGGCCCCACATCCATAAACTATCAAGTGTGTTGTTTGTCCTGGATGGTGTCAAGCTTCTTGAGAGTTGTTGAAGCTGTACTCAACCAGACAAGAGGAAGTACTCCATCACACTCCCGATGTGTGCCTTGTAGATGGTGGACAGGCTTTGTGAAGTCAGGAGGCGAGTTACCCGCTGCATTATTCCTAGCTTTAGATCTGCTCATGGCCACAGGAGTTCTATGGCTAGTTCAGTCAATGGTAATCCCCAGAATGTTGATAGTGGGACATTCAGGGATTGTAACAACATTGAACATCATGGGGCAATGTTTAGGTTTTCTCTCGGTGGAGATGGACATGACCTGACAGTTGTGTATTGTGAACATTACTTGCCATTTGTCAACCGAGCCTAAAGATCATCTAGAGCTTGCTGTGTTTGGACACAAAATGAGTCAGTATCTGAGGAAACAGAAATTACCCTGAACATCGTGCAATCACCAGTAAAATTCCCCACTTCTAATCTTAGGATGAAGGCAAGGTCATTGATAAAGCAGCCAGATCTGGAACATTAACCCGAGGAACTCCTGCAGGGATGTCATGACACCAAGATGACCGTCCTCTAATAGCCATAACCATGTCCCTTTGTGCTAGGTATAACTCTAACCAGTAGAGTTTATCTCAATTCCCACTGATTCCAGTTTTATTAGGGCTCCTTGATGCCACACTCACTTAAATACTGCTTTGATGTAAAGTGTAATTACATGAGAATATATGGGCATACACGAACACGTGTCCCCAGTTAGTTCCCACCAAATGCCATTAATAGGCAATTAACAATTATTGCTCTTTCAAAGAGCCAGCACAGGTATGATGGGCTGAGAGGCCCCATTCCAAGCTATAAATTTCAATAACTCTGAACTAATAGACCCACAATCAAAACTGAACATTACCTTGGACGAGAGCAGGCTCCAAGAGCTAAATGGCTCACTCTGCTCCTCTGAATGCTCAGGTTCTATGAGAAACATATGCTCAGAATGCACCAGTCATTCGCCAGTTTTGGCAAGAGAGGATATGCTGAAGTCTTAAAGTAAACCCACCAGTAAAGACCTGAATTCATAAGCTGCCAAGAATCAAGTCAAGCAAGCAGAGTAAATTAAGGTGATCAATTTGTGATTGGAACTGGACCAATAAAACCTGAAGGATTACACACCTGAGTGGTTTCCACTGCTTGCTGGTCACAATAAGCACGCATCAAGGACAGATCAATTGATTTGAATTGAAACTAATTGCTACATTAGAGAAAACAGACCTGGATCAATAGCTTCAATTGACTGCTGGTCACTGCAGGTCAGGTGTTTTACACCAGATTCATAGAAGCACAAAGGCTTAAAGGAACAGAAACTGAACATTATGCTCCAGGACTCCTGCCAGTTTGTACACAGGGTGTCTTTAGGTGCAGTGATTTTTGAACCAGTATATAAATTTGTGGAGTTGCCAATATAAAGTGCCTATGGTTACAACTGCTTGCACTTAAAATTTCACAATTGTTTGTGCTGTTTGATTATGTCTTGCCATATTAAGAGGTTACCTGGGTGGAAGGCATTGGAAACTTGCCTTCATGTTAAGCTGAGACAAGGTGCTTCTTCAAAAGGGCTGAGAGCCAGAGTGAATGATTGGAAGAGCGGACAAGGCTAAATGGACAAGTCAGTACAGTTTTAAATCGAGCACTAACAGAAACCTGGATATACTCTTCTCAGCCAGGGAAATGTGACAGTTTGACTACACAAGGGGAGTAAGGAGAAGAAAATGGCATTTTTCAAAAAGGTCAACACGCAAGTGGACAAATGAGCCTATTCCAAAATGCTGTACTGGCAGTTCTAAGACAAATTCTCTAAAACAAAATACAAATATAAAACTGAGTGATAGCTCCTAGTCATGCAAACTGCCAAATCACTCGCTTCCATCTGCAATACGATGACCTGTTCTCCATGCAAAAGGTAACTTAATCCAAGCTATGTGTAAACTTGTATATAAAATATGTAAAGCTGGCAAGTCAAACATATTTAAAAAAAGAATTGCTCCGTTGGTAGAATGCATGTAATGTCAAACATTAGGTTACAGCAAGCAAATGCAAGATATCACTTCTTAAAGTTAAAGTTACAGGTTTGGAAATAAAATCCATTTCAGTAAATTTAAACTTATGGATATAATTCAATTCTAATAAACAATCAATTTGCCAGGCTATTTCAAATGCCAATCAGTATTTGTTCATGCTTCAAACAGAAGGAGTCACTGCCATCTAATCACAAAAGATTATAAAGTTGTTTCATTTCAGTGCGACAACGTCACTAAGTATATCTCTATTAATATGCAACAACCTTCATCTTTTAACAATAATTTAATGAAGAATTGTGGCCCCAAATCTTTCAATCAATGACTAACTGATGGCACCTACTGACGTACTCAAAAAACATTAGCAAGAAAGATCTAGCATTACAGTTCGGAAAAAGACCAATAACTTGTATAAATTGAAATTCTAGTTGCTGACTGGAAAGACGACACAAAATTAAGTTTTAAGACTTTGACCACAATAAATTAAAAGCAACATTATCTAAACATTTTAATGCCATGAATTACAGAAAAGTAACATTAATTTAACATTATCTCCATCCTGCAGCAGCAGGGAGGTCAGTAACATAATTGCTGTCTTGCCTTTTTAAAGCATGGACTCAAAGAACAAATTAGAAGTGAAAGTGTACTGAGTATTCTTCATTTACACAGACAGGAAAATATAGGCTTGCACATGTGAATGGAGGTAGAAGTTGAAATATTAAATAAACTTGAAAAAAGATCAATAACCTGTGGAATTTCTGTCACAATGAGGAAAATCAGGCTTTCAACAAGTTAACTAAAAGTGTCTTTCGGGGCTAGAAGAGATGTTCAGTAAAATGTAGGTTCTACTTAAAATCCAGTTACACCTCATTTAACAAAGTATAATAGTTTTGAGAGTCGTTACATTGAGATTAGAACATTACATGTGAAAATTCTCTTCAATTCAAACAATTCTAAAGATCTCCATCTGTGAAACTTCAATGCGGTACCTTAGGGAGGAACAGGGGAACTGTCCCAATTAAGTCTGCAATTGAATTTCTAACTACACATGCGTAGATGCCAGAAATTGCAGTCAGTTTCACACTTGTAACAAAGATGGGCACTGTCAGTTTTGTCATAATCCAGTGATAAAATCTGTGCTTTTCATTCCCAAATATATAAGTGTCAAAATAATAAAGGTACAAAAAAAGCTTGTCCTATCTCCAAATGCACTAGATTGACCAGAATCAGTAGGAAAAACATTTTAAATAAAATCTCAAAGTACAACGTTAAAATACAATAAACTGCACGCAGGATAGAATTCACATTAAACTGGATCGGTTTCTCCAGTGCCTTTGTCTACAATTGGCAACTAGTTCAAAAGAACAATGCACGTCAAGCTCAGTTAACGGAGTTTCAATGGTGTTTTGCATTGATAGGCTGGAAGCTGCCTGCATCCTCGGATCATATTAATCACCATGGCAAATTTCCACTAACTGCAGCTATCTACAAGCCCTTGAGGAGGCTATGAAAATTGTTTTTTTTTATTTCTTAGTTGAAAAGCACTAATAGAAAGCTATGAAATTATTTTGAATGCTTACAAATATGTTTAACTTGCCACAAAACCGACTTGAGTCACTAATAAAACTAGTTAAGTGTTCTATATAGCTTTTAAAAGTCATTTTCAGTCATTTAAATCAGATTACTCAAAAGAAGATGGTAGATTAGACACTGATTAAACATGTTTATCCTGTGAACTCATTTTCAACAGTAATAATGAAACCATACAAGAACATTCTTTAATACAAAGGACAGATGAGTGCCCATGTCTTGATTGTTACTAAAACTAACAAAAAAAGGACTACATTTAAAGATGTTACATAAATTGCCAAATAAAAAAGAAAATAGGAATTCAGCAAAAAGGGTTTCCTTTCTTCCTTCTAGTACCACATACTGCATCCCGTCTTTTGTCAGGTGGTGGTGAGGGATGGTGGCTGTTCACAATGACTATGACACAAGTTAATCTGCAATCAATAAGTAGAAAGTGGATGATGTCTCCTCCAATCAATGGGGAGTACCTGACTTAGGCTTAACACCTCTGCTGAAGCACAGCTAAAACCTAGAGATTGTCATGTGGAGAAACCTAACTGCCAAATCAGATCACGAAAAACTCTGATATACAGTGACTTGGACAGTTAATCATGTGATCTACTCTTACAGTGCTTGGATTGGAATTGGGAATATTTCCCTTCAATTTTTACTTATATTTTATTTATAAACAGAAAACTTGGAAACAGACTGATGTGCAAATTTAATTTTTACAACCATGAAGTAGCAAATTACATTCATTACCTTTAGTTAAAGATGATTTTATAAGGTTACGACAGCATTTTTCTTCTTACCACCACTATCACACTCCTACACCACCTTCCCCTCCAACAATAATTGTGGGGAACTCAAAGCCCATGGACTTCATAAGTGTAAAGACTGCAACTATGTGAGGTGGTTCCCTCCCTTCCCCTATCCCATTAGCTGAAAGATCCTCAAAGTTCAAATTTTGCACCTTACTGCCTTCCTGAATTTGCAACTTGTTCCAAAGTCTCTCCCATCTCCCTCCACGCTCTCTCTGAAATCATCTTGCCCATAAGACCCACTTCATTATGTCAGGGTCCTATTCCACTGAACAGCTGACCATCCGATCTCCTTTCCTAGCTCTGAATTGATATGGTTAATGCTTCTCTTATTTCTTGTATCACTTCTCTTCTACTTCAAAGTTGCTCTTATCTGCCCTCTCTATAATGCTTAGCCATTCTACCCTTGCTTAACTAACGTCCCATCTCCATTCTCCTTTTCTCCTCAAGGTCCGGGAGAGTTTCATCATCTCAAATCCAGACCCACCCTTCATGGATTGTGGAGACTGAATCACTCCAATCAAGTTTCTGCCCCTGCTATAGCACTGCAATAGTTCTTTAATCAGTCATGGATGAATGTTTATGTGATCTGATAAAAATAAATTTATCTTCCTCATCCTTCTTAACCTGCACACAGACATTAACACTGCTTACCATGACATTTTCCATCAACATCTCTTGACCCTGGTCTGTCTGGGTAGGGCTGCATTCACCTTTTCCAATTTTACCAGCCCAGCTGCAGTCAGAGAATCACTGCAACAGCTTTTTGTTCCACTACTCCTGCACTAACTCTCTGGAATTTCCCATGGATAATATTCAACCCCTTCCTGTTTCTTATATATGCAATGTTCTTTGGTGATAGCAACTGATTACAGTACATGTTCCACCTGTGCAGTGAAAACGCCCAGTTATAATTCGTCTTCATAGAATACTAAATCCTAGTTACACTTGGGAACTTGTTCCGATGTTTTTCAACATTACTGCTTGGAGCCAGGTTTGAGGGAAAAAAAGCACTCGAGACACAAACAGTCTTACACACACCAGCCACCAGTCCTAAAGTTGATCTTTTAATTTGGATAGTTAATCTATTGAAGGTGGTTTAAAGCAACCTGCCAAAAGTGTGGCAGCCACATTTGGCACCAAAATCTAACATGGTGCTTTTGGCAGAAAATCAGAATTGTTAATTTTATATCACATTGACCAATGTGGATCATGTTTTGTTGTATCAATTTGTTCATACTCACTAGGTTCCATTCTTGGTTATGGATAAAGATTAAATTTGCCAATGACTTTTGATCCCCACCATAAAATTCCATCCTTTACTAACTTCCTCCTCTGACATTCACTCAGACTGAAATAGATTATCAACTACATTGGTGTCTGTTCACTTCATCTGTAAGCCTTCAAGCTTACCTCCTACCCATTAAAACCACCTATGAAACATTGTTCGCACTCCACTTCTACATCAGTCCTCAAATGCTAAAATTCTAATCCATCTATCATGTCCAGACTTGTTGATTTTGATTCTTTTAATTTTCCTTCCCTTCCATCACTTTTCATAACTCCAACTTGTCCAACAGACATGTACTCTTTTGGTCTGTCCACATTATAGCCTATTTACTCATTTCCTGGTTGTATTAACTCTCAGCTGCCTGTATAACTTATTTTCATTCGGAGGACATAGTAGTTATTCACATTTACAGTCCATCACTAGTGGGAGACACAATAGCATGACTTGCTAGCAACCACAGTGACTTGGGACTAGAACCAAATACAGGGATTAAGGAATCAAAACATTAACTTCTTCTCTCCACAGATGCAGACAGACCTATCGAGTTTCTCTAGCACTTTACGTTATTATTAAGGACAGGTCCTGAAGGATATCAAATGTAGCAGTTGACTACTTACAACAATCTGACAGGTTCATGATCACCTTTTTTTTTAAAACTGACACCAACTTTTTAAGGCTTTTTTTAAAATCTTGATTAAAAGTCATAAGCTGCTGTGGTGATATTTTAACTCAAATAACTTTGGAATATTAGCCACAGTCTTTGGTCCTCACACTCTGATCTCTCCCTATCACTTCAACTCCCACTGGTAACAGGACCTTAAGCCAAGTTCCCCTGAACATCTAAACTCACCTCAAACTCGGGTCCTCCTCAACCTCTGTTTCCTCTTTTAAATGCATTCTCAAATCCCACACTGCAAATACGCTATAGGTCATTCTCATAAGTAGGGCATCTGTTTCTCTACATCCTTCTGTGAAGCACCTTCAGGCATTTTCTCAGTTAAAGCCATTACGAAATAGCAGCCCACTACTTGTCATATGAGAGTGGGAGGGTGCAGAAACAAACAGATTCCCTGAAATGTTAAACAGAAAGAGGAGATGATACAAGTACTTGACAGGTCACACATTATCGCTAAAGAAAGAAACTGTTTCAGGTCAACGAGCTTTCATTGACATTGCGTTTCTTTCCCTAAAGACGCTACTTGACCTACTGAGCATCTACAGAACATCTGTTTTTTTCTTAAAAATTCAAGCAGCTGTAATTATATTGCCTTAATTTCTTGAAATTATTCCCAACCCATACGTTTACCAAAGAGTAAAAAAGAAACTTAATTTTTAACAGAATGGTTACTATCAGTATCATTTTGCTAGATTAGCTACTTTTTTAAAAAAAAGACACATTTATGCAACAATTCAGGTGAAGAGCTTCAGCCTATTCTCATTTGAATAAAATCTCTTATAAGTTATTTTCATCAGTAAGGAGAGGAGCAGAGATGAGCTCCACTTAAGACAGCTTAAGTTCAAATTCCAATCATTCTGCTTGACAGACAACTTTCACTGTCTACCATCCAGGTCACTGCAGAGATCACTTTCCAGAAACAGAATGCACACAGCATCCTTCCAGAGACACCCATGAGACAAACAGTGCTGCTCTTCCAGTTGGAGAATGTTACCCTGTTGTCTAATATCAATCTGTTAAAGAAAATAAAAAGATATACATACAGTCTCCCTAATATTATTAAAGAAGATTTATTAATTTAAAGCCTTACCATGTTCAAGCTAGATCCTCTCAATGCAATCTCATTTACCTTTGCATGTATGTTATTCATGTGACATCAGCTAATTGAAATGTTCTATTGTACCCAGCTTCATTTCTCAAGTGTGCCAATTTTTGGCAGTCAAACCTTGTTTCCATGGAAGAGGAACGAATTAAGAATAGCAAATAAAATGCAAAACAAAAAAAAACTTAGACAATCCATTAATATACATAAAGTGGTACAATCTCTACAACGTATGATGCTGTAGATATACTACAGCAGAAGTAACAAAATCAGATAGTCAGAACAAAGACTGCCCTTCACATTTTGGCCTAACCTAATTTCAGACAGCACTGACAATACAGTAAACTGATGCGCATACTTGGTGAAGTAGCCATTTAAAAACCAAACAAATAGAAGGCACATTTAAAGCATACAGGAAAAAAGTCACCAGACTCACTGGATCAGAACTTTTCAATAAGTAGTACACAATTTGCACACCTAATAGTCTATGTAATGCCCTCACCATATGTAAAATCTCCAAAGATAAATCTCTTGCCCCAAAGCAAATCAAATAAAGTTTGCACTGCACTCCAGTATTTTAAGTGACTGCTCTCTGTGTAGGGCACTTCTTTAAACCCTGCAGGACAAGAATTCAAATGGCATTTGTTCTCCATAGATGTATGCACTTGATTCACAATCACATCCTTAAAACTGATGTGCATCCAGCTCCTTTTCAAAGGAGTTAGATCATTAGAAAATTAATTGTTTTTCTATATTTCTATTGTTCTTCCAGGGAACAAGATTACTAGTCGCATTTTATAACTGCCATGGACTCTTCACTCCACAACTAAACTCCCACTGCCGATTCTGAAAGTTTCACTCAGAAGTATTTCCTCCATTAGAACTTGATACCTTACGCATGGTAAGTCTAAACCTAAACAAAAACACTGTGAAAGCACGATGGTGTGTTTTTGAAGGAAAGTTACTGTAGTTCATATTATGCCCTTCAGGAAAGGATTACGCCCAGATACAGTCAACTTAATTTACTGTATTCAAGTTTGCAGACATTAATATGTATTCTTCTCCTGTGCTATAGCTGGATCAGAGGCATCAATGAACATCATTATGTTTTATGAATATACTTATCGATACTCGTCATGCCTTTTGTGAACTATTTTGCTAACATTATTACAGACACAAAAGCATGCGCAAAACAAACTTCAAGTTAGTAATACCAGACGAAGGCGAGGGAATGTGCATTCTTCATTTCTCCACAACTTTAAAATGCTTGAGGACAGATCCGACTACATTAACCACATTCCAAATGTTTCTCCCCTTGACATGTAGAATTTTCTCAGTGCAAAGCCTCAAAGGACAAAAGCCTGCATTTATGTAGCACTTTTCACAACCTCAGGACATCCTCAAATACTTTACCGACAAGCAGCATTTGCAGTATCGTCACTGTTATACCGTGACAAACGCGACTGCTAATTTGGGTGCAGCAAGCTCCGGTGACAGCAACATAATAATAATTACATACCTGTTTGTGATTGAAGGATATGCATTGGCCAGAATGTTCATGACAATGCCATGGAGGGCAGAGATTGTGTGCGTGTGTTTGTATATGCGTGGTTCAACAGTTTTTCTGAAAGATGGCATCTCCAGCATTCACTTAATATTGCATTGGAGTATTTTGCTGAAAATTTTGACATCCAACTTGAACTGCTCTGATTCAGAGGTGGGAGTGCTACCAACTGAGTAATGGCTGACACCTACTTGTTTCAGTCGTCACTAATCATAGTCAATTCCTGTCTGACAGAGGTTAGCTTGCCAGTCTGAAGAGAATAAAAGGAAATTCAATTTCTACAACTTATACAATGCATGATTTCATTTCTATGACTCAGATCTCCATACAGTAGTGACTGAGCAAAATATGAAAAATGTTAAATTATCTGTCAGTCAATTTCTGTTATTTACTAGGCAAACGAGGGGAACCACGACTGTAATGAAGGCATTACACTGAAATATTGTCTGTATTGAAATGGGAGGATTAAACAGGGTGCACAGATTTCAACTAACTACAGATCAATGCAAAGTTCACAAAATGAAAGAAAGATCCAACAGCACTATTGCTACAAAGTATAAATGATGTCAAAAGCATGGCCACCCAGCTATAAAATTACTAAAATTGGTTGGAATTAGTGAGGGGCATCAATCTGAGGAAAGTTTATGTATAAATTTTCCTGTAGCTGGTAAAAACTGCTTGCTCTCAACAAGTGGCCATGTTTTTCAATAGAAAAGAACAAAAACTTGTCATATGGTTAATGAGGAGATACGTCATACAAAAAACATTTGTTTGCCTTAAATGGCTGTGTAGCAGTGGAACCAGAACAGGTTGAAAACCTATAACAGGACTTAACTAGATGCAAGGTGCATTACAAATATTCCCAACACCTGCCCTTGAGATTCACAGCAAACTACCTACCATCTGTGCTGACTGAACTGTTATTTATATAACTCCACAACCAAACCATGCAAGATATGCCCTATCAATCATGTTAAATGTGGAATAATCACAAGATCAATATAATTGCTATAGTGTTTTATTTCTTTATTGCGCACATTGGAGTAACTATCTTACCAACATGAAACAGATATTTTCAACTGACCAATTATCTTTAGACAGGTATAAACTCAGACAGTTTTGTTTCATTGACAGTTACTCATGTCTACTTCAAAACAATTGTTTGATCCCATCGCTAAGAAAGTTAGTCATGAACGTTTATGAAAACAAATGCCCCATGAATAAACAGATGATAGGTTAACACAAGTAGACATTTAAAAGAGACAGCAAGAAAACAAAATCAGAAGAATATTACATATGCTGTTGAAGTGAATTTTCAACAATAATGAAAATACATTTTGTCATCCAGAAATATTCATGCTGACAGTGATGGAAAAATAAACCTCAAAACTAGGTAATCGGATTAGGGTTTGCCAGTTTATTTGATTTGCAGTTTTGTGTTCAATTAAATCTTGGAGGAAAAGTATTTTTAAACTCATGAGTCGGCACTGACTATCCACATGTTGGATATAGGTCAGAACAGATTCAGAATAATGCTCCAGCCAAGCAGAAGAACCCGCTCACTACCCTGTAACAAGTGTGACATTTCCAGTTGTAACCCATCTCTTCATTTGACCCTTCTAGGCTCTAAAATGACAAATACATCTTCCAGTTGGGTATATCCAATAACACACTCAAAACATCTCCACTCATGACTTATCTAACTGGCAGCACTTGGTCAAAATTTTGCTGGACAGGATGATCTTGTTATGTGCCCTTTTTCATTCACCTTTTCAGATCAAAAAGGGTTTCTGGCCTGGAGGTTGCTGGAAGTTCATTGGGTGTGGGGCGTGGGTAGTGAGGCATTTGGGATTCCAGTGAACATCACAGCTAACTATCGCTTTAACCAATGAGATTTAAGGACCGAGAAAGAAACAGGAGCAGCAGAAAGAGAGGATGAATTGGTCAGAGAAAGTAAAATTGGAGTAAAGGACAGAGACATAAGAGATAAAGAAAGAAAATTCAACACAAATATTGAATTCTTGATTTTACAAATCTAATAATGTACTATCTAGGGCAGGGGCAGGAGTTTAACTTGTTCCCTTTACCGACAGAAACACTGATTGGAACTGTAGGGTCATAAGTGTCTAAGAAGGTATGCACTTGGAGCTTTAATTGTCTACTGGTTTAGTTGTCAATTAAAACACAAAAAATTAAATTTACAGAAAGATAAAAGCGAGCTGCTTTCCTTGCAAGGTCAACACAGAGCAGAGAAAAATCAGCAAAGGCATTTCCACGTTCACAACTGAAGGGGTACTTCTGCCCAACACAAACTGCTGGAAGACCTACCCGTTAACAAGGGCAGCATATTAAACTTGTTACTATATCAATAGATTTTGGACCATTATGTTACATCACTGGCTGGGGTAAATTTTTGTAACTGTTATTTCCACCAATTCTGGCTGCCTTGAAATGATCTTGAAGAGGTTTTCTGTTCTGAAGTGGTGTCCCAGAAATAAAAGGGCATTATTTTAATAATTTTACACCCTCCCTCTGGGTGATCAAATTTTAGAAATGATCGCTTTTTTGGTTTCAAAAAAGTGAATGTCTGATTACAAGCAAGTTTCCTCCTTTAATGGAGTAACATTGGCAACGTCATTAGTTCTAAATAAATATCAGCCCCACTGACCTGGCTTCCAACTCCCCCCAGCACCCTTGATCGATACTGGCTCAGGGACATCTGTCACCCACACTAAACTCTTGAACCATATCAAAGTGACTTGTTTGCAGCAGCATGCACCCCCCTGCGCCCCCAGTCCAGATCTGCTTCAACAGCTCCCAAAGCCCTGACTCCCCCTCCACACTGACCTACCCTACCCTAACAACTCACTGACCTGCCGACTCTATCGCCTCACTTACCTCACGGCAGCAACTAAGGAAGTGGCTTCAGAACATTTAATTCCTGGAATGCAGCAGGTATTGTTGTGAGAAAGGGGACATTTCTCTTTTGGCTATGTTGATTCACAGACTACACCAGATTGCTTCAGCTGAGAAGGCCACTTGGCCTGGAGGTTCAGTGGTAATCTCCTCTAAAAGAAGTGTACTTCCCTTGCCTGATCAGAATCGGAAATGCCACTCTCGACCATAAGATCTGGGCCAATAAGTAGGCCAGAGCTCTGAACATCACAGACGCATCAGCAATGTTATGTATTGCCAGATTTTTCTAGGCATAGTGTGATATAATGAATTTGATCAGAAAATTCGTTCCTGCTCTATAACACACCCACAATGATTTAATTGAACAGCCAACAGTTTTCTCCCCGCCCTCACGTATTCTGAGACGAAAGACAGTTCCCAGTCTCCTCAGTTACTGCCTCTCTCCTTTCTAAAAACACAGTGCTGGCCAGCTAATCTGCAAACTTCCTCTCCAGATGATTGTCACCACCTGAATCCACATCAATTTATTCCATAACTCCCATGTTTGAACTTTCTTAAAATCAGATTTCTATTCCTGCCCTGAAGCAGCTGTAATTAGAAGTCAAAATTGAGATTCCACAGGAGTTTAACCATATATACTATCCCCCTATAGCTCTCTTGATCTGTTTGTAACTGTTCACACAGCTGTTGACAACACAATTTTATATTGAAGCCTTTCCTGCAAAAGGGTGAAACTACCCTTACTGGTTCCACACTTGCCTACAAGTCACGGCCAGATTTACTCTCTTCCCCAGCATTCCCATATCCACACAGTTAGACCTCGAGTTCTCCTGAATCTCATTCTGACTTCTTAACCACACACTGGTCTTCAGCAATATCAACCAAAAACCTAACGTCAGATACACGTGTACTGACAAAACCCAGCTTTGTCTCAGTAACACTTGTTTCAACCCAAGCTCTGCCTCAACACTGTTGGGCTACTTGTCTGGTCATCCAGTTCTGCATTAGAGAAAATCACCTTCAATTAAATAATGAGGAGCTAGATTCCATGGACCAATTTAGACTGTTCACTCCCTAGGCATTCTATTTATATCTTGGGCTAATCTTCTGACCATGTCACTTAAACCATGACAAAACTGACTACATTCACCTCTGTAATACCACCTACCACAGCAGGCTATACACACTGATGCCCTGATCCATGCTTAAACTGCCTCCAGACTTGGCTATTCCAAGACTTTCCTGGAAGCTTGTTGTCTTAAAGTTAATTGAAAACTCTGGAACATGTAACATTATGTGTATCAAGCCCTACTCTCACTCATACCCTTACATTTGTTAACTCACACTGGTTTGTGGTCTACAAAAGCCTAGATTTTATCATTTTCAATCGTGTTGAAGTTACTCAATGGCCTTGTCATTTTCATTTTAGAAAACACTTTCATTGCCATAACAAGAACTTCAATTTTGTTTCTCAATTTCTGACCTTTTGAAATTATTCTTGATATTTTCCTAATCGAACTACTCAGAGATGTTGTTATACACCTACAGAGAAGGTGGGACTTGAACTCAAGCCTCCTGGTTCAGAGGAAGGGATATGTCCACTATGCCATTACTGCCCAAAATGATCACAACAGGATTGAAACCTGTAATCATCTGCTAGCACCTCAGTTAGCATCAAAGTCAGGTGTCTTTTCCATTAGGCCATTCATCCACCAATGGCAGCTATGTCTTCAGCTGTTTAGGCCCTAACTCAAACTCCCTTCCTAAACTCCTCCACCTCTCTCTCGTTCTTTAAAATGTTCTCTGGAATCTATCTCTGAACAAGATTTTGATCACCAACATTAACTTATTTCATTAAGAGCCATTTTTTGTTTCTCTATTCTTTTGTGGGATGAGTGTTTTGTCAGCAAGTTGTTTCCCTAGCCCAATTCCTCTCGACTCCAGTGACTTAATTAAATATTTTCAGACAGCAGTTAAGAAACAACCACATTAATGTAGACCAAACCGGGTTTCCTTCCCTAAAAGGACATTAGTGAAAAAGAGGTGTCTTTATGTTCGTGACAGTTGTCATGGTAACCATTAGTGAAGCCTACCTTTGCAATCCAGATCTATTAATAGAGTTCAAAGCCCACCAGCTGCCATGGTGAGATGTGAATCCATGTCTTTTGGCTTAGGAGTACAGTGACATTACCATTCAGCCACCATCTGGCCATAAAGGTCCCCATTAGTCTAAACATACACTTGTAAATGAAGATTGGGACATTTTACTCCATCAAAGGCAGGTTGTTGTGGCTGATTCATTTTACTTAACTAATCGTTTATGTGCTCATTCACCCACATACTTAGAATAATAAAGTGTTTAAGGCCTAATTAACTTAGCATTGCACCAGCCCCTGGGGTAACACAGTCCACAGGTAAGCAAGACGGGCAGAGGTAGGACGTAAAGGGCAAATGCTACATCTCCCGTGCTTGCACTGGAAGGTGCTGTGAAAACAGGCTGTTGGAAGTGACTGAAAAGCGAATGGGTGTTTTTTTCAATCATGGCCAAAAGTTCTCTATTGTTTTAAATCTCCTCCCACTGTGACATGGTTTCTACACAAGCGGTTCCCAGCCTTTTCAGGAACATGGTGAACTACAATAAGATAAAATTTCGCAGCAAACCCACTTTTTTCTGCTGAATTGATTGCTCATAAATGTCTCACTTACTTGTTTTCACTATGATAATGGTCTTACTAGAGACATTTGCAACATCGTGCATACAACAAACTAAAGAAAGGCATTAACGTTTCAGATCCATTGGCAAAATATACCGTTTTCATCTGTGAACACAGGCATGTTGAAAACCTGCTCAACTCAATAATTTCAAACTATTCACTGTCCTAAACGTGTTCCGCACACTGAACTCGGTTCTAGGGTTTGAATTTCACAAATGACATTTCATATTTTTAACAACATTTTTAAAAGTACAACTTCCATTAAATAACTGAACTGATACATAACTGAAATTCAATGGATCAGAGCAAAATGCAAAATAGAATACATTGCAATTTATTGAGTTAATGGGAAACTTGGGCCTGCTGGCGCACATTGAGCTTTCTGACTGAGGGAGGAATTGATGAGAAGTCACCCGCAAATCTTGTTCGACTGACAAGCACTCCCCCATGTTGTTTAGGTATGTATGCCAATGTTGCTAGATTGTACAGGAAAGCTGTCAGAAATTGTAAAAGTATTACAGCTCGCTGATATCTCAATTTTAATTTGATGTTTGATTTTCATGAGTTTTATGAACTGTAATTTTGATTGGATAGAATATTGTTTTAAAATGAAACTACATTTTCATTATCTTTCCACAAAATTTCATGTTACACATGGACAATCTGCAGACTGGTTGAAAACCACTGCTCTACACTGTACCAATTAAATGCAATGTACATTCAAGGCACAATACCTAATATTTTGATTATGCAATTCACAGTTTCACAGAGCCAATACCAAATTGAACTATTACAAACCGGAAGCGTTATCTTTATTATTTTTCCCCATTAGTAGCTTTGGATAACTGCTTGTCTACAGCTATTTACACTCCTTCTAGACACATCATTGTTTCTTGTTCCATTGCAACCATCATCTTTTCATCAATTTACCCAAATTGCTTTCCACCCTATCATAAACCATTCTTGTCATTGCTTCATATTTCCCTGCCTTTGCAAGCAAGCACAACCTGTTACTTCTCTTAACATTTTCCAACCCTGACAAAAGATCAACAACCATAAATGTTAGCTTTCTTTCTCTTCAAAATTTCTGCCAAATCTGCTGGGTATTTCCAGCAATCTCGGTTTTTAATCACTATAATCTGTCATTAATCTAGCATAAATACAAGTCCTACAGTAGGTTCACAAAGATCAGTTACTACAGTCTGCAGCTCAGCAGAATAACAAAATACACACCTCTGCAAGTTAGCAGTTCTTCTAGACTTCTAGGCAAGTTTTGGAAACCAACAATAAGAGATCTTTCCAAAGCAAACTATGAAAATAAATGAACTCTCAGGCAAATCCTGAACTCTAAAAATGAAGAAAACAATTGTAATTGAAAATAAAAATACGATTGAATTTAATGAGCTGTTAAAAATTAAGAATGCTCTTCCGAGGAAATCCTACAACAATGATTGGGATCAATTCATATAGAATATGTTTAATTGATTCACCCCATCAGCTGAACCCAGCAATTTCTTAATATGGTATGAACTGGTTATTCGGCTATTTGGGATTATGTTCAAGACAATATGACTGTGTAAACCAACTAAATTCCACATTTACTGTTAACGTCAAAAATGTTAAAGCTTTTCAGCAGCATCCGTAATAATTCATTCACGTGATATATAACATTGAGCTTCATCTGAGATCAGTACACAGGTTCTTTTACATTTATAAAAATTTAAGATTGTACTGGCCAAAATAATGTCATTTTATCAAGTAATAATAAAGTTAAATGAACCAAGACAAAATACACTATCTTACAGTTCTGTCAATCCTATTTATATCGACGTAATGTATCAACAGATGATACTATGTATCCTCTTGTGGTAACAGTTAAGTACTGAACCAGTTATGTTGTTAGCAAGCAAACCCATATACATTTTTCCTCAGGGTCAGGCTGTTTTGATACCACCAGATCTTGTGTCCTCAAATCTACTCCAAACTTTTCTGTCCCTGATACACTACACTAACTGGCTTAGCTCTGAAGGGCAATATGCTGAAGCATTTTGACAGGTGATACTTAGTCAGAGTTAAGTTTAGGGTAATGTTCATTTCACAATTTTTTTGAAGCAGACTTAATATAGTTATGGAATCATCCCAGTGTCATTCTGCCTTGTCACAATCTTTCACAGATTAATAGAAAGCACTTAACAAGAATTGACACAAGTTTATATTTAATTGAAAGATTGTTCTAAAAGTTTCATATGGGTTTGCACATGCAAACCAAACTGGATACAGATAGTGGGTCTTATGCCAGTTCAATACTGCATGGTGACTTATGCTGATACCAACCTTTTATTTCTATTTCAAATTCAAAAGTAAATTAAAATTTTGAACTTGTAATAGTAATCCTCTGGAGTGGTATACCTGCATGATTCTCCAGGGAAAAAGTCTTACCACTGAACAGTTTTGATTAGAGACATGATAGCTTTAGTTTACCTTCACTTACATGTATCTTCTAGTCAAAACTAATTATGCACCTTCAGTACAAAATGCCAGAATCTTCATGTATTATATATGACACTGAATGATCTGAAACTTATACATTTAAAAAACAACTTCCAATTTAAAGTAACAACATTTCATTTTCACTAAAAGGTCTCAAGAATGTTTAAAACAAAAGCAGCAAATCTTAACTGCAAATCATAATGCCATAATTACTGGACTTCTGTCTGGTGTCCGTATTTATTATCTGCCTGTTATAAATAGAAAGTCTTTTGTTGTTCAATCTGTTGTTGCAGACAAGCTGATGGTGATTAATGAAATGGTACTGAATAATACAATACAGGTGAGATCTCACAGCTTTCATTCACAAACTGCTTTGTCTGAGCAATTTTAAGTGGTGTACATTTTGAAAATGGCCACATATAGCGTCAGGCAAATGAGAAAGCTGGTATATCTATCAGTACACCAGATGGTATGAGCTGCTTGTCCTTCTGCCTTTAAGCACAACCATTTGCTTCAATAGGCTAGTATACCAATCATCTGTCCCAATGTAGTGCTCAGACATGATTATCAGCAAGCTTCATAAAGCAATTTATAGATTAAACAACAATATAACATGTTATTATATGCTTAAATTGAACAAAACCTTACATTACCCATCAATGTACTACAGGACCAGAGAATATTATTTAAAGTTACACTGCAATATAATGGCTTGAATCTTCCAATCTACAGAGTGCCTATTTCTGACCAAGATCAGACAAAAAGCTGCCCACTTACTTGTAGCAGTGCTTTCTGGACAAATGGGGGATGTACAATTGGCAATGGAAATTTAAAATCAATCAATTGAAAAAATTGGTAATACTGGCTTCTCAACTCCTGAATAACTGTGAAACTACTGAACAAGACGTAACAAAGGGGGTCCCAGCTCAGTCCTGATGGGTAACATCAGGGGACTAGACCTAAAATCAGGAGAGATGTTCCAAAGACCAATCTAGCAATAATCAGTCTTGGACTCACACAGATCATATCCTGTGGCCAAAATCCCAGACTCCCATATCAACATTCCCATCTCACCAACAGGACATACTACTAGAACTGGCAGAAGATCGGGGGAGACAGTCAGGAACAAGTGGCCCCAGGCAGTCATAAAAATTGTCCCCAGACCCCACAAAGTCTTCTGATGTCAGGTCAAACACGGTTGATTACCACCTGCCACACTTCGCTATTGGTTCAGTGCTCCTCCATGTTCAAAACCACTCAGAAGGAGAACTGAGAGTAGCTACTGCACAAGATGTACTCTGGTCTTCAAGATCCAGTGGGAAGAGTAGCTCACCAGCATCACTACTGACCAAGCTGGCACAGTACTGTAGGTGCTGGGTCTGCTGCTTTTCGTCAATGGTTTGGAAAACTATAACCACTCCATCATCACTGTTCAAATCCTGGAACTCCATTTCTAACTGGCCTTTA
The DNA here is from genome assembly GCA_024137785.1 of Ginglymostoma cirratum. Classification (NCBI taxonomy): domain Eukaryota; kingdom Metazoa; phylum Chordata; class Chondrichthyes; order Orectolobiformes; family Ginglymostomatidae; genus Ginglymostoma; species Ginglymostoma cirratum. Next base: position 24,411,035 of record JAHRHZ010000021.1, on the reverse strand, counting down.
GTGTACTGACACTAGACCAGGTGCTTTGATTCAAGAAGTTGACTCATCAGCATGTTCTCACAGACAACTGACGATGGGCATGAAATGCCACTCTGACAGCAACATCCCATTAAAAAAAAAAGGAATAAAAACAGGATTAGGTAGAAAGTGACGTAAACTGAAAAGCCAAATATGCAACCTGCATACCCTCACAAAGTGAACATGAAAGCACAGACAAAACAGCATTTTTTTTTCCCATTTATATCTGTTAATTACTGGATTTTCCCATTTCAATGGTGAGGGACTGGAGGTTCAAAGAAATTGGTTTTAATGGTAGTGCCTCATTAGTTGGTAAATCCTTATAACAAGATCTCTTGCTAACAACGATTTGAACAATATGCACATTAATGAAACATGGATTTAAATGCTACAAATGGATCCCCAGATTCTGGAGTACATGACTATGCAGTCTGCGATGAAAAGTACTTTGGCCACATTATAGGGTTTTCAGCTCCATTCTCACTTCTTGAAATATTTTCTCTGTCTGTCTATAGATTACATATAGACTTCTTTAATGGCATTATTTCTATACATTTAAGAATACATGCATTTTGTGTCAAAAATCAAAGATGACATAGTAAAGCAATCTTTTCAGATGTGAAACTACACAAATTAACATGAACGTAATTCTAAGCTTTATCTATTACATCTTCAGGTTCCATGGTATGTGTCTGATACATTCTTATAATAGGCAAGCTGTTGTTATATGACAGGAGCCAACAGGAGAGTATATTTACGTTAAATGAGCTGTGTAAATACAAGTTATTGTTGTAACTGATGATACCAGACTCTGATACACATATAGTAAGCTCTACTTTTGAAAGTGATGCATCAGCATAGCTTGAAGTGCCAAGTTTTATGATTCAGTTTCTCAAAAACACCTGGAGAAGATCACACTGAAAAAAAACCCCACAAATACTCCAGCTGCCAAGCTACTTTCTCAACATGTTATTCCGTTCTTTAGATAATGCCATTCCTCCTCCACAAATTTAAAAATCTCAACATCTGACCTCTCCTGAATGCTTTTCTGGATGCATCAGCAACATTCACTTCTAGATTCACCAATTCCATGGCATTATTTCCTTTTTATTTTCTTGTTTCATTTTACCCCTCCCAGCTAGATTTATTTGTACCATTTATTTGCAGTTGACCCATTCCTGCTGTATTTACCCATATCCACTGGCCCATTCCCACTGTCTTAGTTATTTCCTGCCAGTCCTTTCAATGTTGCATTTATTTGTTTCAAGCTAATCTACACCAGATGCAATCTTCTTTCTATTTGAGCCCAAAGGTACTTCTAGCCAGCCTAAAACACCATGATGCACAGTGTCTTCTAACTCTTAATATTTCTTCATTTGGAAAGAGTAGACCCTTTAAATTACTGCACACAACAGTGAAGCTCTACAAGGATATATTTTAATCCTTCATTAAGTTTATAACAATGCAACACACCACTACAAGTAATGATTAGGCCAAACTGAAGTAAAAATGAAGTCTCAGGTCTACTCATTAAATCTAAGTATTGCTGCATACATACAAACTAGGTTAGAAGTCACACCACACCACGCTCTGAAAGCTTGCGATTTCAAATTAACCTGCTAAACTATAATCTGGTGTCACGTGACTTCTGACCTTATTCACCCCAGCCCAACACTGGCACCTCCATATCATTCATACATGCTAGAATGACAACCTCTTCTTTTTGCCAACAAGTATTTCAATATTGGTCAATCGTACGTCTAGTGACCATTTCTCGGATCCCGTAAAGCTAGCGATCTCCTTCAGATCATGTAAGTGTGCCAGGTTTGTATGTCAATCTTCTCCTTTTATTGTTGGCTACAATTTCACTAATATGTATTTAAATTTTATTTGTTTTAAGTTAATCCTAATGCGTAAGAACATGCATTTGTGTATCATACAAAATGGAAATACTAATAGTGACATTATTGGATTTACTGTAATAGTATCCACTGGACTAATCTAATGGCCTTATTTGAACTCAGGGGATAATCAGTGTTACAGTCAGCACTGTCTATCTGTTAAGGGTGCTTTACAGAGAGTTCTGTCTAGTAGTGATCAGATCCAACTGCCACCAGTGCCCTGACCTTGAATATCTCCAGGACGTATTGTGGAACATTTTGTTCTTTTAAAAAAATGGAGCCAGATACACAAAGCTCATCAGAGCATCAAAAGTCAACCAGTCTCTACTCATTCTCATTTACCTTTTCTGGCCATGATGTCAGAGGCTGGAGGGTCATGTTTCATAGTCCACACTCACTTCCCCAAAAAAATCCCTTAGTAGCTAAAGATGATCCGACATAGGGATTCCACCGATAGCAGTGCCAAGCTCACTGTCGAATGAAGTGCAGCACAGTGTCGGAGGACAGGTTCTCATGAGGTTAACCAATCAGAAGTTGACAGCCAATCGTCTGAAGCTGCACAATGAGATCCATTCTTTCCCTGACGACGTGATAGGTAAGGTAAACAATAATGGGGAAACAACGGAATCCTTCGAGATCCATAGTGGGATGAAACAGGTGTGTTTCCAACTCCTTCTGACATATTCTTTCATTTGCTGCTGACATGCCTTCAGGTCATCTACAGTGTATCCTTAAAAACCAGAACTGTCAGAAAGTTGCTCAGCATTGCTCACTCAAGATCCAGGAACAAGGCTGCCACAAATACTCAGCTGCTCCATATCAACAAAGCTGCACTACTGGCATTCCACACAGACCACCACCTTTGGCAGCAATGGACAGACTCTCTCATGCCTGTAGAGTTTAGTTTGACCACCAGCATCAGGAAGACAAATGTCATTGTCCAGATGTCGCCATACTGCCATCTATCAGCACTGACAATGTGATGCTGGAGATAGTTTAATTATCTAGGCTTTACACTACGAGCAATCTATCACTTGATGCTGAAAGCAATATATAGTTGCAAAAGCTGCAGTTGTTATGTCCAAGCTGAGTGCATGGGGAACAACAATCAGACTGGTAACATCAGAGTCTACCAACCCTGGCAACTACAGCTCAGTCCTCTACAGTGGTACCACCTGGACAATACGAGGCAGAAAAAAGGGCTGAACAGTTCAATCCTGTCAGGACAAGATCACCAATTCAACAGTCCTGGAAAATGCTAAATCCATCAGCATGCTCTCCCTGTTAAGGTATGATGTCTATGTTAGCTCAACCACATATCAGATGGATGGCATTGTATAACCAAAAACTTCTGTACAGTGATTTGGCCTCTGAGCCACATCCAGTGAGTATGCATACATCTGCTGCAAGGACACCAGCAAGTGAGATCTAAAGATGGCAGACACTGACACTAACAACTGAGTGAGAGTTGCTGATGACTGTGACCTTTGCAGGTTAACTATTTGTAAGAGCATTGGAAAAAGTCAGCAGAAACAAGACGACAACCCACAGAAAACAGGCCAGTAAACTTTGTACCTTCTCAAACCACTGACTTGCTTTTCAGAAAAGGCAGCAGAGGCTGCAATGCCAGCTTGGAGCTCCTGATCCACACCAAGCACTGCATAACACAGAGCTGACCACCACAGTGCAAACCATTGTCCTACAAGATGCAAGGCTGCCACCATATGCAATCCGCTTGGCATTTACTACATACATTTTGATGCTGAAGGTACATTATGGAGCATAGTAAAAGAGTTTTCTTCCTGAAAATTACTGTCATTCAAACTTGAGTGGATGGAAGTTAAAACTTCCCTTCTCCATTCCTCGAGCACAGAATATTTTTTTTGCTGTCAGAAATTCAGAACATCTCTGCATCAGCATACTAAATATTAAAATAGGTCATTCTTCTGATTTAAATTATCCCTCCTACAGACCTCACTGACAGACTATTTCCATAATCAATTCCCGATGTGTTTAAAATGAACAGTATTTCTACACGAAGAATAGAAACAAGGCTGCAGTAAAAACAGTTTACATATTAGTAACAAGCTGCTTTTATCTGAGAGTTAGAAATTAAAGATCTTGCAAATCTGTGAAACTCCTGAATTTTCAGGATATTAGTCACGGCATGGCCCCAAATATAACTGGTGCTCCCTTTACAATAAATTCTTGTAGACCTCACTGTACCCATCTTAATAATGGCTCAGATAAACTGCATCTTTTTCTTCTCTATAATATATCCTTCATGGGCATTTATCAACTTACATGTGTAGCTTCATTTCACAATGCTGTAGTGCACATTTTGCAGTTTTCGAACCAAACACAAGATCTCAGGGAGCCATAATGTCATAAGCCTTAAGACATGATAAGTAAGGATTCTAATTCTTCATATCAAAATACACTATGTTACCTGGTTACAAAAGTACATGAACATTGCAGCAAACCACTTCCCTGGAAAGCCCATTCAAGACAAACACGAGCAAAGTTAGAATCAATTTCTATACATAGCCTGAAACATTACACGTGACTAGATGTCAAGGAACTTCTGATGACGAAGAGGTCAACACAGAAAACGTCTACCAGCACATACGTGCAATCATGAAGTAAACAAAATACCGGTCAAAGAACACTTGGATATATTAAAACGAGGTTATAAATTTAACAGTATTTTGATTATGCATGAGGATTTCCCTCAGAATATGAATGCACTGTACCAAGTAGCACTAGATAGTAGTAAAAGGCCTGGATGAGTAAAATACAAAAACTGTAGGAATGACCAATGTCAACCTCTAAAGTCTGATTAGCTATAATAGCAATACTTTCAAAGGTAAGTGGGTATTAGTTCTCGCCAAGGTTTGCAAGTATTTTGCTGCATTAATTCAGTGTGTGCCTAAAAAAATTCAAGTCTTAACACTGTATAGGAAGGTTTGAAATACACCTACTACACTCTAATCAAAGCAAAGAAAATTCCTGTGTCATGCATTTAAATAACATCAACAAGAAAGCTAGTCATTCCCTACTGGATTTTCTGGCCCTGGGAAGACCTCGAATTTATAAACAGCTGCCAGTCCACAGAACAATTTCCCTTCTAATTAACTCAAGGGTGTGACTATTTACAGTAAGTAGAATTTGAGGCGACACCCAGCTAAACTTCTGTAGTAAAAGCTAAATTCTCATTGAAATCTAGTTTTTGTTTTGAAGAGGCATCAGGCTAGAGATTAGCAAAAATGAAAGCACACCAAACTAGAAGTACTCTCGTCGCGTGGGTTTTGTATTTACTTGGGAAGTAAGAAAGAGATTGGGGAAAACACAAATGTGTTATGATTGGTGGAATTTGACAGGTGATATTCCTCAGGGATGTGTACTGGGGCCTCAGCTTTTCACTATATAATGATCAATGAAGGGAGAGAGAGTTGTATATCCAAGTTTACAGATGGCAGTAAATTAGAATGCACATTGTGGCTTCCTGCTCCCATCTGCACAAAGAAAGGCAGACAAAATGTGCAGCCATAATCGAGAACTATATTTCAAAGTGGGCAAGTGTGAAAATATCACCTAATGATTCAAAGAGGCCAAATAATAATACAAATTTCACAATGAGGCACTATAAATTGAGGTGATGTGGGCAGATATGGATGCACATAAGCAGAAGTAACTAAAAATTGAAAACAACAAATGCTGGAGATCACAGCAGGTCAGGCAGCACCCATGTAGTGAGGGCAAGCTAATATTTAAGTCTAGATTCTTCAGAGCTAAAGTGAAGTGTGGATGGGGCAGCATTTATACTATAGTTGGGGGAAGGTGTAAAGTGCTGGGGGAGAAGGGATGTTGATAGTTCAGATTAAGTGATCGTAATGGGGGGGGGCACTGTCTATTCTTTCAAATTTGGCAGTTTGATACACCATTGTTCTGCCATTCTCACATTCCGATCACTTAATCTGAACTATCAACATCCTTTCTTCCCCATCACCCTACACCCCATTCCCCCTCCCCCAAATATAACATAAATGCTGCTCCCTCCACTTTAGCTCTGATGAAGATTCATCTAGACTTGAGACGTTAGCTTGCTCTTGCCAGGAATGCTACCTGACCCACTGTGATATCCAGCATTTGTTGTTTTCAGTACAGATTCCAGCATTTGCAGTAATTTGGTCCTAATAACTAGAAGTTAAGGGCAAGCACAGTAATAAAGAAAATCAGCTAAAGTTAATGCATTTATCTGAAGGGGTCTTGTGCTTCAGTCACATCTGAAGTGATATATTCAGTTTTCAGCACTGCACCTTCAGATGGATAAACTGAACTTGGAAGTGTGTACAGCACTGATTCATCAGAAATGTATGTATGTGGCTTTGACAAAAGTTTTATAAATTTGGCTTATACTCCTTTGACATTAAGAGGATGAAGGCTGATCCAACTGAACTTCTAAGGTGCGTCTGGACAGATGCACGAGTAGGTGGGGAGCAGAGGGATACAGATCCTTAGGAATTGGGCGATAGGTTTAGACAGTGGATTTGGATCGGCACAGGCTTGGAGGGCCGAAGGGCCTGTTCCTGGGCTGTAAGTTTTCTTTGTTCTTAAATGAAGAGGATTCTGTAAAGTGGATAAGACTTAAAAGAAAAATCCTATGATGGGGATTCCAGACAAAGTGGATCCAATCTTAAAATTAAAACGAAACCTTTTAGGCTTTAAATCAGGCAAGTTTTTCTCCCTACACAAAAGTAGTGGAAATCTGAAACTCTCCTTCCCCAAAGATAGGTATTGGGTCAATTGAAACTTTCAGGCCAAGTTTAATTGATTTTGTTGACAAGGGTGAAAGGTAAAGTTGCCATTGTCATACTGGACCATAGGGCTGCTTGCTCATTTGGCGTGACTGGTGGTGGTTTAACCTGAGGGTCATCACACCTCACATCAGGGAAGGGATTGAAAAGCACTGTGTGTAACGGTAACCAAACCCATGCTGTTGGCATCACTCTGCATTGCAAACCAGATGTCCACCCAACTAAGCTAACCAACTTCCCTTACTAGGATACTAAAAGGATAAAGGAACAAAATGTGCGAACATGGAGGTACAGAGAAGCTGTGATATGTTTGAAGTGCAGAATATTCAGCTGCTAAACATCCTACTTCTACATTCTTGTGCATTATATGGTTGAATGTATTTATCCTCATAAAATAGTAAATAATCCAAATTACTAGGGTCCTTCTACAGATAGACCAATAATAAAAATTAGTGTTTCATTGGTAAGCAAATCCAAAAAAAAAGTACATTTTAAAAATACTCAGTGCAGTTTATTCATTTTATAATGTGCATTTATCTAGTGCTTCAACAGACCAAAAAAGTGTTCCAAACTGTTTCACTGAAGCATGACAGATAAAAAGTGATGTTGTGGGTTTAACTTTTTTTTGTGATGAAGTACGATACGATCCAGGTGATAAAGTTGTCACATGGCCTTTCATTGCTAGGAAATAAATTAGTTCAGAGGAAAGAGTTTATCAGAGATGCTTACATTGGTTCAATCCAAATCCCAGTGGCAGATTACAAGCAAATTTTAAACTGCATGCACTTCCAAATGCGTTTTTTTTTTAAAATTTCAAAAATATACTTGATTCACAAAATATCTATATATACACATGCATAGTCACTAAAGCGGTTCGGTTCTGTACAATAGCATAAGAAACAAAACAAACAAACATTTGTGTTTGACTCTATGCAGCAAACAAACCAAAGGCATTTCTTACTTGTACAAGACTATATTTACACATACACATTATGCTGCCCTCATTTTCCCCTAGACCTATCAGTGGCATATTTCTAAGCAAGGCACAGGAAAAGGCCTGGAGGGGAGGCGATGACCTAGTGGTATTATCGCTGGACTGGTAATTTAGACACCCAGATAATGTTCTGGGGAGAGATAGTGGGAACTGCAGATGCTGGAGAATCTGAGATAACAAGGTGAACACAGCAGGCCAAGCAGCTTCAGAGGAGCAGGAAAGCTAACGTTTCGGGCCTAGACCCACCTGGTTTCGAATCCTGCCACAGCAGGTAGTGGAATTTGAATTCAATAATAATCTGGAATTAAGAATCTAACGATGACCACGAACCTGCTGATTGTCGGGAAAAACAAATCTGGTTCAGTGATGTCCTTTAGGGAAGAAAAGTGCCATCCTTACGTGGTCTGGCCTACATGTGACTCCTGACCCACAATGTGGTTGACTCTTAGCTGCCCTCTGGGCAATTATAGATGGGCAATACATGCCTAGCCAACGACACCCTCATCCCATTAACAAATAAAGGAAAACAAAACCACCCTGAAAATGTGGTACTTTTAACTTATTGTTGAACACATTTTAAGAAAATTGATGTATGTATTTACCTTGAAATTTCTTAGAACATGTCAACTGAGTTTACAGAAACTAAACAACTTATGAAGTATAGGGTAATTGCTGCTATGCAGAGAAGTTGAGCATATGATTTGGGCTCAAGTTCCCACAAGCAGCAAATGATAGGAGTCACCAGTTAAATCTGGTTTAGTATCACTGGTTGAGGGTGGAACTTCGGTCAATTTATTGAGCCAACAGTGAATAAGCCAACAGAAACATAAGGAACAGGAATAGGAGTACACCACTCGGCCTCTCTGTCTGCTCTACCATTCAATAGGATCATGGCTGGTTTGACATTTCTCATGTTCACTTTCCTGACTTTACCCTGTAACCCTTGATTCCCCCAGTGATCAAGAATTTATCTCAACCTTAAATATGCACAAGGACTCTGCCCCCATAGCTCTGATGGTAAGGAGTTCCAAACGTTCTCAATCCTCTCGGAGAAAAAAAATGCCTCATCAGCTCAGCCTTCAATTGACATCTGTTTATTCTGTGACTCTGCCATCTAGTTCTAGACTTTCCCATAAGAGGAAACATCCTCTTAGCATTTATCCTGTCAAGCCACTTAAGAATCCTATATGTTTCAATGAAACTTTTTGTCTAAATTGCCACCTGAACAGATCGCTAGGGGTCAAATTTTAAAATTCAAAATTTAAAAAAAACCTTTAACAGAACACTACTCTCAGCATTGCATGCCGACTTAAATTCCAGGACACAAGCGCAGAATCTATTTCCTGATATTTTTCTGTAGTGTTTGAGATGCTGAAAGATAAGTGATAATTGGGTTAGAGATAATGAGAGATAACAAGGTGTGGAGCTGGATGAACACAGCAGGCCAAGCAGCATCATAGGAGCAGGAAAGCTTGACGTTTCGGGCCTAGACCCTTCATCAGATTCAATATTCAGCAGACCATTATTTCCTTTAAAGTCTTTAAAGTTCAGCTTCCCTTATCCGTGCTGTTCTCCATCAGCAGCACTGTCACAATTCATACGGACACAATTTTCCAACTTCCCCCAAATTAGGGAAAATGTCCCTTTTTTTGCAACTCTCTCCATCATGGAGAATGGTCTATGAACAATGGGAGGCTGATATCGTAGACCCACAGTATACAGCAACAAATCCAACCGTGTGCTTCAACAACCAATTTCTTCAATTATATGAGCAGCATATATACCCAGCAGTTGACTCAGCGTAGGAAAGACAACTTTGCCATGCTTTGGGGTTGTATTATACTTGTCTTGAGAAGATGCAAGTTTGCAATAACAGAATTAGTCTGACCTTAGAAAATAGGTATTAAAATTATGCGGAAAATAGTCACTAAAACAAAATTTGAATTGTCCCAAAAAAAGTTTGAAAGAGCAAAAAAGTCGGTAAGTGTTGCTTCAGTTTATAAATTTGCTTTGAAAATGTAGTAAATTTGCACATTCTTATAAATCACAAGTGAGCAGTGACCCAGTTCTGGAGCTAAATTTAGAATATTTAATAGGCCATCTAAATATTGCACTTTTATAATCTGTTGGTATTTCTCTTATCTAGTTGCAGTAAAATTAGATGCTGCCATTCTATAAATATGGCACTACATTTCAATGAAGTGCCCATATACAAATGGAATAAATTCATAATTTCAATGAGCACTAGTTCCTGTTAACAGTCCAGTTTCTCCACTGTTCCTCTAGCTGTTCTCACCAAATCAATTAACTGAAATTTGATGCCAAAAAGATACTACTATTCTATTACAGCATGGTGTCACTCAACAATCATGCCTCACCCTGTTATATCTGTGCGTCTTCAGTATAATGTATAATTAACTACCAGGATAGGTGCTTCAGTATCAGTATCATCTCTCATGCCAACATCCACAGTACTAAGGCATTAGTTCCAGTTAATCAGCTGGATAAGAAGTTGACAGGCCGCATCATGCCTAACATGACTTCCAAAACAAACCCCTCTACTCCCAGCTTTGTCAAAGCAAGCAGTTTCTAGGAAGGCAGAGAAAAGACTTCAAGGACATCTTCCATGTCTCCCAGAATAAAACTGCACAAATCACCACCGACTGGTGGAAATCTCTTAACCAAGACTTCCCAAATCAGGAAAGAAGCCTCTGCAAGGGAGCCATCTCTGACAGACCCAGTTAGAAGCCAAGCACAAATAGTGGAAAGTGTGTTTATAATCCAGAGCACTCCCCTACCCTGTGCCCTCCCCAACCCGCTTCAGCAAACACTATCCTGAGCCAGCGTCTGCACCTCCAGTATCAGACCATTTGGTCACCGGCGTGGCAGAAAGTCACCCTCAGTTCTAAGGAACAGCCTAAGAGAATGATGATAGTCCTCAATACACTTTGAGCGATTCTTGGGGTACTTTTGAGATCTTATCAACATCTCTTATTTTAAGTACTTTAAATAACTAGTTTCAAGAAGTGCTTTCTTTCTCAATTTATTTAAAATTTAAATTGTATCCATCACTATCAAGTTACATGCACTGTATAACAGCCCTAATAGAAACAATAAAAGTAACCATCATATGACCCTAATAATGTTCTGAATTTAAATGGTTCTGGGAGCAATCATCTAACAGACATTAAATGTGATTCAGAATTACTGATAAGCAATAACCTATTTAGAATAGCAGCTGATACCGTATACATCAGGAAGAAACAGAGTTTGGAACAAACAAAATACAATCAAGAACAAAATAAACTCTAAATTGTAATTGTAAATAAACATAATTGTGAATATGTTTATGATAATTAGGAACTCAGAAAATTTATGCCTTTGATCAATATAACTCAGTTCGCAGTCCAAACAACAGCAAATTTCAAACAACCCAAAATAAATTTGAACCAAGTTAGATTCAACATTCACTATCCTAAAGTAAAATGTTTCCTGGTTTGAAGCTGTACTGTTTGAGAGTATAAGAAAACAAGGTGAATCAACTCTCCTTCATTTCCTTTCCACATGTAGCGGTTTGTCCATAACTAACTATATAATTCCCAAATGGTCCATAACCATTTGGCATTCTTTAAGAGTACATAATTCCTTACAACATGTATGTACAGCAGCTACCAGATTTAAAAATAAAGCCCCAGGGCACTGTACAGAAAATGTAATAAAAAAGATAGGACGCATTGAAGGAGAGTGAGGAAGACTAAAAGCTTTTGAAAAGGATACCTCTGAAAGACACAAAAACAAGATGTTTGAGAGAAAATCTCTAAGATTGGGGCCAAGGCAGATAAAGGCGCTGCCACAGCTGCGGAAGAGAAAGGCAGGGCAGGGGAAGAGGGTGGGAGAAGAGGAGGAGAGGTGGTCAGAAAAGGAAGAAAGAAGGGAGAGAGTGGGAGAGGAGGAAACCAAAGAAAGCCAGAACTTTACTGACAAAGGATCTCCAAGCTGACACATTAACGTTATCGTTCCACAGATATGACCAGATCTGCTGAGCATTTCCAGAATTTGTTTTTATTTTAAATGTCTTGTATAACAGGACAGGGATCCAATGTCTGTTAGCATGGTGGACTGGATAGGCACATAGACAGAGTTTTGACCATAAATATTTAATTTGAAAATGAATTGCAACAGTTCAGACATTCAGTCTCTTTACCCACAACGGTGTGCTGTAATTATATGAATCAGCATTGTAGACCAACGAAAACATGCTAAAAATGGTCTTGATAGAATCGTAAAATCCCTACAGTGTGGAAGCAGGCCATTTGGCCCATCCAGACCACAATGACCCTCCGAACAGCATCTCACCCAGATCCAGCCCCACTCCCACACCCTATCCATATAACCCTTCAGTTCCCATGGCTCATCCACTTGACCTACACATCCCTGAACACTATGGGCAATTTAGCATAGCCAATCCACCTAACCTGCACATCTTTGGAATGTGGGAGGAAACCAGAGCACCCGGAGGAAATTTATGCAGACGCAAGGACAATGTACAAACTCCACACACAGTCGCCTGAAGGTGGAATCAAACCCGGGTCCTTGAAGCTGTGAAGCAGCAGTGCTAACCACTGATCCACCGTACCACCCTTCAGCACTGGGACAATTATAGTGGAAGTTTAACTTTAAAATGAAGTGATTAAAACTACAGCACCCTTTATACCTGTCCCTCAATCCTAACATAATAATTAACTAAAGAATGAAATACAAGCCAACAACTCAGTTTAAAATATTATCAATTGACCTTTAAAACTGTCATGTAGGCGTGGCTAACATACCAGTTCAAGTTGCAAACATGTGATCAACTGAAAGTTTAAAGGTAAACAAGGCAGTCTCATTTAAAATTTATGTACAGGAGGCACTTGGAATCTGATGCTTACAAATTATTTCAGCAAAGAAGGAAATACTTGATACTGTTTTAAGCTGCAGAATCTGAGCTTGTTTAACATTAAAGACAGGACATTGTATTATTACATAAATAACCAGTTTAACATTTACACGTTAAAAAAAGACAAGATTAGTGTAAATGTTGCATTTGAATGTATAGACAGAGTGGCAGGAAAATATAGGACAACTATATTTATCTTACATTTGGAGTCTAAGCTTAATGGGGGTCACGAATATTGTCACGTTGGCTTCTTACCAGCTGTACTTCCATTGTATAACATAAACTAAAATTATTATGCTTACAAAAGTTTTTTTTAAAAAAAATACAAAGCATCCCACTAGAAAGCATAACATACTGGAGTTCCTTCACAAGCATAAGAAAATCACCTAACCATCATTTACATTTTGGTGCACATCTTAAAGTTATGCACTAAACCTTCAGTGTCCCCATCTGGATCTTTTTTAAACACAAATACCTAAACCCACTTTGGAACACCAGTAAATTGCCTCTTAACCTTCACTGATATACTATTAAAAAAGAAAATCACAATCTGTGACTGTCTTCTCGTAACAAATTTCCCACAACATGGTATCACTTCAATAAATCCCTTTTGAATCCATTCCATAATCTTGACATTCTTCCTTATTTAGGTTCCAAAAACAGAAATAACGTTCTAATAGCTATCCAACCAATGGCTCATCATTTCAATTCCAGTTTTACACTGTTTCCCTACTTATGAAACCAAAAGTACCATCAGTTTTAACAGCTTTTGTCAACTGGTTCTAATAATTTAAATAATTCATTTCCACCCACAGCCTTGAGCTTTCCTTCGTTCCCATCAGTGCAGCACTTCTATGTCGTAGGAGGGCAGCTTAATGGCAAATCGTTCGGAAAGTATTTAAGCCTGACATCAACTGTACAGCAAAGCAGAAATGCTGCAAACTCTAATGATGACAGCATTCATTTACAGTGCAAGTGTAAGAGAGGATGTCTTTGAAATTGCTAATACCTATCCAATTATTGTTTGCCAAGTTGAATACTCCTAGCTGGAAAATTCCAACAGCATCTGGTTCTTTCTTTAAATGAAAGCCTGTGCGAAATGTGTGTATCACACATTTGCACCGTCCTATAAATGGAGGGAGAAATAGAAACAGTTAAGAAATAAAAGTCTATCACTTACCCTTAACGTTTCTATCACCAGATCTCTGGCTTCCAATTCTCCTTCAAGGATACTTAGGAAAGTCAGCAGCTCGGTTTTACTCAGACTCTCCAGGTCAAATTCAGACTTCTGTAACAGTAACAAATTTACTTCCAATTTAAGTGGATAAGGATTCACGCCAATGAATTAAGCATGATCTGAATGACAACATTAAACATAATTTACGCCTCTGACAATGTTTAACTGAAATAAAAATCAAAAGACCGTAAACAATGTGCAACTGTTCTATGTACTGCATGAAACACGATAATGCAAAAAACCCCTCAATTCCCTAAGGTGGCTAGTCGATTTTCCTACAGCTCTTACGATTTAAGGTAGCCGAATGTTCTCATCAATCACAATTAAACCGCAATTGCGATACAATATGAAAGGAAATATAGTTTGGACAAATAATATCTTCGATACAATCGAGTTTTGCCTTATTGAACTGAATAAGATAAATGATATAGACACGGGCTCAGATTTCAGCTGCAGGAAAGCAACCCTCGGGGTTTTGTTCAGGGCAAAGTGCTGCGGGCCAGCAAAAACCTTGGTGTGTGGGTGGGTTTTCGTTTTCAAACAAAAAAAATGCCTTCAATCGAATTTCAATTTCGGAATGTAGTACGTTCCACTATAAAGACAGCAAAGGAGAATCTCGGCAGCGGTGTGAGCAAAACGCCAAACGTATATCGAATCTAAAACCCAAATCAAAATCGTGTTTTCAAACACGTCATGAAAAAGAAAAGCGACGAGAACGGAATCTATTAAGAGGTAGAAGCACTACACGGTTACATTTTCCAGGCTGAACCCCTCTTAGCGTGTGGCCGCTTCCCGCATCAACTTCCACAGGGAACGGATACATTGTATCCACTGAGTTTATGCGGCTACATTCCAGACTCAGCCTCTCACAAAGGAGCGGGCTTTTCTTCATTTATTTAATACACATCCCCGTTGATAAAACTGACTCCGCGGTACGGGTTGCTCACTGGACTTTACCTGGCAGACAGTGGGGACTCGTTCCTCAGACGAGGGGTCGCCGCTGTCCGGCCTCAACTCGCTCTCAGTCGCCATTTTGCCTTGTGAGGGGGTGGGAGGGAGGGACGGGGGGAATACAGACAGACAGACAGACAGACACAGCGCCAGCAACCAGACAGGGGGCAGTGACCACCAGCAAAGAAAAACCAGAGCCCATTCACAGCAACCGATAGAGAAACTACAGAAACGAAACCTATCGAGAGAGAGAAAGACAGTCTGCATAAATCAAACCTATAAAAAAAAGCACAAACCAAACTGGAGAGAGAGACTGCACAAACCAAATCAAATCTATAGATAGAAGGAGACTGCACAAACCAAACCAATAGAGAGAAAGAGAGATTGCATAAATCAAACCTAGAGAGAGAGAAACAGCACAAACTAAACCAGGAGACAGAGAGTGTACAAATCAAAGCAGAGAGAGATTGCACAAACCAAACCAAATCTATAGATAGAAAGAGATTGCACAAACCAAACCAATAGAGAAAAAGAGAGATTGCATAAACCAAACCAATAGAGAGAGGCTGTACAACCAATGGAGAGAAAGAGAGACTGCACAAACCAAACTCAGAGATTCCGAGCTGAACATCAAACTGATCCCCCCTCACAATGAAATAGCCACACAGAGGCTCTACCAAACCAGCAACTTATTATTGGAGAGGCGAAACTAAATGACACATGAAGGTAACTCTTCTGAAGGCTGAGGACAGTGCACTGTGAAGGACCGTTCGGAACACCGCTGTTCTTGCTGATGATTTTTCATTTGAATACCTCCAGGTGCAGAAGTCTCATGTTTGCCTGGTAATTTTGAGATGGACCCATTTCTCGTAACATTGCATGGTTAGTGTAGGAAATTTATAAACAAAGCCTTACGGGCACGAAAGTTTCACTGTCCTTGAACGTTCACATATTCCAAACGAAAATCTGGACGTCGGACTGTATCAAAATGCTTCTGTAGCCATTTTACAGTGAGATGTAACTGATCTGTATAACTGCTATCATCGTAAGAACAGCACAGGAGTCACCCAGACCGTGCTTGACAAAATACCGTGACTTGGAAGCTGGTTGGTTGATGACGAGATAGGAGAAATGTTAAAATATTCGTCGCTTTATCTGAAGTGCCTGCCTTTCTATAATAAATTTGAAACTCCTGCGTTGCATTGGGAACCAGATAACGGGGGTCGAGATAAATAGACTGCAATTTTTTTTAATTTCTTTGTTTGGTATCTGCCGTGTGTCAAAATGAAGTTAAGTATAATTAACTGCATCAATCTGTCAGGCAGACTTTGGGGAAAATTTTTACTTTTCTAGGTACACAGTTTTTCTGTTGATTGTAAAACTAAAGCAAAACACTGAATTTTGGCAATCTGGAATGTGAATAGAAAATTTTGGAACTACTCTCAACAGATCAGGCAGAATTTCTGAAGAGAAAGCAGAGTTAATTAGCTGGATTTTAATCTTCCTTGCTGGCAGGAATGAAGGTGTGTTAAATCCAGCGGAAGACCTACTTGTTTCACCCAACCCGGATGAAATGTTATGTGGGGTATGGGGGAGGCGACAGACGGTCTACCCCGTCTTTGGCCCTATTGAGGCCAATAAGAGGGCCTCCTCTCATCACCATCAGTAATTTACCCTTACTGGATGAAGGCCCACATTATGCTGGAAGCTGCGTGGATTGATGCCAGGCAAGAAGAGACAAATTTGTGTGAATCTTCTGGACCCAATCGAGCTTCTAATACTTACTTCCTGAAATCTCGCATGCAGGATAGCTTAACAAGTAGTTTTTATAGCATTCAGCAATTCTATATTATGACAGGTAAAATATATGTTACTTTTTGCAGATTAAAATGCAAATCTAGTGTCCATTTGGAGTATGAGTATAATACTAAAGGAGAGTATCAAAGAACCTGATGAATGTTTAGACCTTGTGGAAACAAAACAATGTTCATTTCAGAAAACAAGTAGCTAAGTGTCATTGGAAAGTATTCACTTTCCTACTAATTTGCAGAAAAAATATCCTGATTAAATTAAAATGAAAATGCTGTAATCACAAACTGAGCTAAAATAATCTATATACTGCAAAAACTTCAAATGCATATGTACTAGGATTAATTCTAATCAAATTAATTTTAAAAATGGAATTACTTAACAGTAGGCAATTTGGCAAGGTCATAATTCTGATTTCATAATGTCAAAAAGGATGTGGTAAAATCAGGAGATAATTCAGAAAAAATTGCTTGAAGCAAATCTCTATTACTTCTCAAACAGCATTGTCTTCGTTCTTCAAAAAAAGTATTAACTGAAACTCTGAAGAACAACGTTGCCACTTTCTGTCTCAATGCCATAACTTGTTCAAAAGTGATCAAAGAATGGGAATTACTTTCAATTTCATGAGCTCTTTTTGTTAAGGAAATAATCTGCAATCTTGCACAAAGCTTAGTTTATTGCTTAATTCTAAGAAACGTGGAAACTGAAACAACGACTGCAAGGCACCTTGAGGAAGAAAAGTCAAATATCTGTGCTTTTGTAAGACTGTCTTATAGATGCAGGAACAGTAAAACTGCCTCCTTGCACACCAACCTCCAGTCCCTTTTGGAATGTGGGGTATCTATGACATGATGTAGTTACTTTAATTTAAGGGATGAGCATAATTATAACCTTTTGTTTATAATATACAACATCAGGTCCCCAGATTATCTATATAATCCAAATCCCACATCTCTGACAAAGGAACAGGAGTAGGCCATTCAGCCACTCTTCAGTGAGAGCATGGCTGATCTGTGACCTAACTCCATATTCCTGCCTTTGGCCTATATCCCTTGATGCCTTTGCTGAACAAAAGATTATCAATCTTGGATTTAAAATTAATAACTAATCCTGCATCCATTGCCATTTCCAGAAGAGAGCTCCAAACATGACCCTTTGTATATAGAAGTGCCTCCAAAATCTCTCTTGAATGGTCTGGCCCTAATTCCCAGACTGTGCCCCCTAGTTCTACAATCTCAAACTTGTGGAAATAGTTTATCTTTGTCTACTTTGTCTTTTCCCGTTAATATCTTGAAGACTTCAGTCAGATCATCCTTAACCTTCTAAATTCTTTAGAAAACAGGTTATATTTATCTCTTCTCATAACTTAACCACTGGGATGAGATATTGAAAAACCTATTCAGTGCATAATAAAACATTGACACCCATGTAGCATCTGCATCCTGGGGTTGCAATATGACTTTAAAATATTATTTTAGGCATATTATCTGGAAGAGCATTTACGAATAATTGACTCACTCAAGGAATTCTGGTAAGAACTATAAACTCATGAAGCATAACATAGATGATTTTAATTGTAAACTGTCACCAGAACTTTGTAGTTTATTCACATCTATTTGATATTTCATAATATACAATATAGTGTATTTGTACTGATTCAATGGTAATTGTCTTTGGCCTGCAATTTGACAGCAAGAACAACAGCACATGCAATCACATAACCTACAGGATGGTATCACAGTTCTGATTTAATCAATGAAACTTTCAATGTTATCTGATTCACAGACATGTTTTACAAGGTTATTTTAGTGGCAGACTACTAGGATATTTATTACTGTATATTTATATAATACATTTACACCATTTTTCCATTTAATTGTGATTCTTTTATACTTGGGATGGTACTGTGAAAATAAATCACATTTACATCACCTGAATCATATGAGATATAATTATTTCTCTTTTATTTAGTATGAAATTTGTCAAAGTTATCATTTAAGTCACTTGCTTGCTTTAATTTACAAGTTCTTTGAGGTGATACAGGAAGTGGATGAGTGTGGTGCTGTAGATGTTGTTTATTTGAACTTTGAGAAAGCATTTGATACAGTGCCATATGAGAAGTTGTTTAGCAAATTATAAATGTTAGGGATTGATGAGTCCTTGGCAGCGTGGATTATATGGTGGCTAAAAGATAGGAAACAGAGGGTAAGTATAGATGGGCTGTTCTCAGACTGGAGAATAAGTTGAAAGCAGGTTCCCCAGGGATCAGTGCTGGGACTCTTGCTTTTTCTGATTTCTGATTTGGAGATGGTTGTTGAGAGCAAAATCTCTAAGTTTGCAGTTGATACTAAGCTACAGGGAATAGTGAATTGTCAGGATGACACTGACTGACTTCAGAGAGACATTTACAAGTTGGCCAAATGGGCAGACAGCTGGGAGATGAATTCCAATGCAGAGAAATGTGAGGTAATGCACTTTACTACAAGAAACATGGATAAACAATACAGGCTTAATGGTACAACTTTGAGGGGAGTACACAAGCAGACGGATCTTGGGATTCTGGGGCATAAATCTCTAAAAGTAGCCAGCAAGGTGAAACAGTTGTTAAGAAGGCTTATAGGATCCTTAGCTTTATAAATAAAGGCATAGAGTATTAAAGCAAAGGAAGTGATGCTGCATCTCTACAAAATCATTAGTCCGATCATATTTGGATATTGTATTCAGTTCTGGGCACCTTATTTAAGCAAGAATGTTAAAGCCCTGAAGAGAGTGCAAGAGAGATTTACTAGAATGATACCAGGAATGAGAGATTTTAGATACAAGGAAAGATTAGAGAAATTTACCGGGATATTACCTGGATTGGCGTGTATTAGCTATGAGGAAAAGTTTGATAAACTTGGATTCTTATGAGATACAATTATGAGAGGCATTCTTTTTGCTTGAGTGTTGGAGGCTGAGAGGCGACTTGATAGAAGCACATAAAATTATGAGAGGCATGGATACAGTGGATAGTTGGAGTCTTTTTGCCAGGATGGAAATGTCAAATAACAGGGGACATTGTTTTAAGGTGAGAGGGCTCAAGTTTCAAGGAGATGTGCAAGGTAAGTTTTTTCCATAGAGGGTGGTATGTGTCTGGAATGTGCTGCTGGGGTGGAGAGGTGGTACAAGCAAATACGATAGCAACATTTAAGACACATTTAGACAGACGCATAAATAGGTAGGAAATAGAAGGATAAGGACCAAGTGCAGGCAGATGAATTTATTTAGAATGACATCCTGGTCACCACAGACATGATGGGCCAAAGGGCCTGTTCCTATGCTGTACTGTTCTAGGTTTTGTGTTCTAAACAGGGCTTTTTCTCCTTGGAGCAGAGAAGATTAGCATGTGACCTTACTGAGGTGTTCAAAATTATAAACAATTTTGACAGGATGAAGAAGGATATTCTGTTTCCACTAGTTGGTATGTCAGTAACTAGGGGTCACAACTTTAGGATAATCAGCAAGATAGCTAGGAATGGGATGAGGAAAAGCTTCTTTACTCAGAGAATTGTTAAGATTTTGAATGCACTGCCTGGGAGAGTGGTGGAGGCAGGCTGTGTAGGGGGTTTCCAAAGGGAACTAAATAAATATTGGGAAGTCACACATTGAGAGGGCTACAGAGATAGGGCTGGCGAATGTGACTAGCTGGGTTGCTGTTTTGGGAACCAGTATAGATATGACAGGCCAAATGGCCTCTTCTGTACTGTAACAGTCTATGATTCTGTAGAATGATTTATAAGGGAGACGAAAACATTTCCATTCTGGTACTAGAAGATTAAAAGTGTTGATTGTAAAAAATGTCTGGGAAAGTGGTGCCCGGTGAATTTTCAAAAAATTTGCTCCAAGAGAAGCAGATGAGAAAAGGACCCTGATGGAAAGTCAGCATCAACTAGAGGAATGGAAGAATTGAGTATCCCGAGACAGCCACTCAACATCACTTAGTGGAACAAATGAAGGGTGCTCCGGTTTCCTCCCACAATCCAACGATGTGCAGGATTAGGTGGATTGGCCATGTTAAATTGCCCATAGTTCCCAGGGATGTTTAGGTTAGGTGTGTTAGACATGGGAAGTGCAGGGTTAGGGGAATGTGTTTGGCTGGGATGTCTTCAGAGGAGCGGTGTGGACTTGTTGGGCCAAATAGCCTGTTTCCACACTTTAGGGATTCTGTGATTCTAAATTGCAAGACAGATAATCAGCATCTCTTAGGGGAGTGCATGAAGTAGATGCTGACATCAAGCTAGATTCATTGCAGTTGATTTGGAATTGGTTGGTCCTCAAATACAGAAGGAGTGAGCTGGTTTATGAGTCTCTGGTAAACAGTCAATGTTTCTTGTGTTCTTTAATTTTAACATAGTATACAAATCGGTTGTAAAGTTAATAAACATATTAATCGCAACATTTGTAAGTAAATAATATAACTAAAACTCATGATAGGTGATGTGTCAAGGCTGCAGCATTGGATGTTCCTGATTACCATTGTGATCAAAGACAAACATGTCTGCGTTAAATGTTTGAAGTTCAAGAAGTTAAAGTTCAGAATTTATGAACTGAAGGCTGAACTACAGATCCTGCAATGCATCAATGAGGGGGAAAGTTACCTAGATTCTTTGTATTGGAAGCCAAAACACCACTTGGATAGAACCTGCTGATGAGGTCAGCAGTCAGGAAAAGAAGGTGTGATTGTGAGTGAGGCAGGTAAGGCAACACAGAAAGCATGTTAGGAAGAAATGCTGCAGGCTGCCATCTAGCATATAGGAGACCGCTGGAAACCAGGCACCCATACTACTCCAGAGAGGAGAGGACCACATGGTGACAGCCATTCACAACTTCTTCAAAATGGATAAACAGTTACAGGAGCAGCACACAGGCTTGTTGGAGACACTGTGAAAAATGGTACAAAGGTTGAAAGAATCCACCAACACTATCTGTACTATGCTGGTTCCAGCATGTATGCATCAGGCTTTTTTAAAATTTATTCATGGTATGTGTCATTGCTAGCTGGGGCATCATTTATTACCCATCATTAATTGTTTTTGAATTGAGTGCTTGTTAGACCATTTCAGAGGGAAGTAAAAAGTCAACCACATTGCTGTGGGTCTGTAGTCACATGTAGGCCAGACCAAGTAATTGTGGCAGATTTCCTTTCATAAAGGGCATTAGTGACTCAGATGGATATTTATGACAATAATATGTGGTAGCACGGTATGTTAGCTTTTAATTGCAGTTCTTGTTGAATTCAAATTCATAATTTTTCATGATAACAAGCATGGGGCTGGATGAACACAGCAGGTCAAGCAGCATCATAGGAGCAGGAAAACTTGACGTTTCGGGCCTAAACCCTTCATCAGAAATGGGGGAGGGGAAGAGGGTTCTGAAATAAATAGGGAGAGAGGGGGAGGCGGATAGAGGATGGATAGAGGAGAGGATAGGTGGAGG